>CM076580.1:1329172467-1329630703 GCA_034641835.2 Pinus albicaulis
TACAGAGATGTTAGGCAACAATAGATGAGGAATAAGATTTTGTAGTAGCCACTAAGCCCATCATGTCAAATGAAACATGGTAGTAAGTGTCTCCTTCTTTGTGTTTGCATTTTCATTACTAAAGAAAACAAAGAAGAGCAATGAGATTACCTTCTAGCTAGGTTTCCTCCTATTTTAATTCCCCTAAATTGCATATTGTGTTCATTTGTGTGAATGGTTTATTGATTTACATGTCCTTTGTTTTTCATATTTTATTTATTTTCAGAAATTTTAGTAATAAAATAATTCTAACAAATATATATCATACTTAACCCCTAATCTCTATAATGCATAATCCATATAACTTAGGATTTATTATTTTAATTTGTTTTTATGAACCATAGTCTATAATGCATAACTCATATAACTTAAGATTTATTGTTTTAATTTGTTTTTATGAACCATAATCCATATAACCCTAAGCCTATTATTTTAATTTGTTTTGTATTAAATTAAATTTAATAGAGATACTATTTGTTTATAATGTTTAAACTAAAATTTTAATGTATTATTTTTAAAATCTTAATGTATTATTTGTTTATAATAAATCTTTTGTATTCTGAAAATGATGAAGCCATCAACCAACTCACATTATTGGAATGAAATAGTTTTTTGCTTTTAACAGTGAAATGAATCCAAACAGCTACAAATGATTTTGTGCCATCCCTCAAACGGCTAGAAACAAAACGACACGTGGCACCATCATCCAAACGGCTAGAAAGGACGCTCCCTCCGCGCCGATTAAAAAAGCTACCAGGAAGAGTTATATAATTAGGTTTTTGATGAAAGGGTTCTCAATTTCAACTACTTTTGATTTTCAAGTTCAAGTTCCATGGGTTCATACAGTCGATTTGTTTGGGCTTAAAATCTTAAAATTTCATACAGTTCATACAGGTATTAAAATCTTAATTTCAGTAAGTTACAGCGAGGTTTGTTGATGGTTGATGTAAATTTTATTGATGGTCTCGAATGATCTCCTAATCACTACCCAGTTCTGTTTCGACTTGAAATCATGTAGCGATATGCTCAAAATTATTCATCACTGATATGTGTAGTTACAGATCAAGAATACTTGAACATGTTCTCACAAAACCGCCAGGGCCGCTAAGTAGGTTCATCCCAACTGCAGGTAGGTTTCTCTAGTAATCTTTATATTTCTTTATCATTTTATAGTGTTTCAATAATTTTTGAATTAATAAAGTGTTTGTAATTTTTGGTTCTTTGTACTTTGAAGATTCAAATGAATGCTATTATATTAATACAGTGTTTGTAAGAGCATCCATTACATTGATTCTCTATTCTAGAATAAACTGATGCAGGGCATTCTTCCATTGCAACTAAAATTATGTTACGGGATCAGAACCTCCATTACCACTATATTTATTTCCTCAGAGCTCTGCTTTCAAAGCAAACCCCAGTTATTATTCCATGTTTCTTGTGGTTTTCTTCGCTGTCATAGATGCCATATTTATTATTCCATGTTTCTTGTGGTTTTTTTGGCTGTCATAGACGCCATAGTTTTTGTGGTTTTCTTGGCTGTCATAGATGCCATAGTTTTTGTGGTTTTCTCCTCCGCTTTCTCGAGTAACTGCTGGCCGTTCGCTCTCAGTAGGGGTTTCCTCTCCTATATTTATTTCCTCAGAGATCTTCTCAGTAGGGGGTTTCTTTTCCTATATTTATTTCCTCAGAGATCTTCTCAGTAGGGGGTTCCTTCTCCTCCGTTTTCTTATTATCGCCTCCCTTTTTCTCTTCCTTCTTCGCTTTGCAGCTTCCCCAGTTTTTTTGCAAGACGCGCAGGATCTGCTTCTCCCACCTTCATATCCGGTGGATTTGAACACAATTTTCTGCACATTGAAATAATGGTTAATGATATCTTTAAATCATTAATGGCAGTGTATTAGTGGCAGTGTTTAGTCACTTGAAAGTTCAGCTCCAGGAAGAGTCACATTAATAGGGGCAGTGTTTAATTATACCCATGCTCAGATGCACCGCACCATGGCATTGGAGGCATTTAAAAAGATATGTTTAATTTCTCTTAAAATTATTAAGGAGATCCGTTGTATCGTGTGATGCAGAGGAATAAAACCTTCATGGCCTTCAATTACAATTAGTTACATTTCCTCTAAGCTTTACTCTCAAAACACAAACCCCAATCACATTTCCTGGAAAACTCTAGAGTTACAGTTTCTAGTGAATATTCCTGAGTTCCTACCGAGTTTGTTTCGTAAATTTCTAAGGATCCACTTACTTAGGATTTTATACTGCGAAAATTTGCAAAGAAGTGCTCGATACATCTCGGTATGGAATAATTGTCGCTTAATCTGTAATAACTCCCCATGTTTCTGAGTTAATCTGGAACAATCAAAAGTATAAATAAAAGCTCTCCGCACACTAACTTTTCGTCGATGTCTTTTCAAGTTTGTCCTCAGGATTTTGATTCCACATGAATATTTGTAAATTTTTAATTTCTTTACAAAACATAAATATTTAGAATATTTATAAATTAATAAAATAGTAAAAATATTTAGAATATTTATAATTTTATAAAATAGTAAATATTGTTCTTCAAATTTTACAAATAAATCTATTATCAAAGTTAGAATTGGAGAAGAAAATAAGAAAACTGAAAAATTCTATTCTTACCTAAAATAATTCTATTTTAACCATAACCTCAAATAATTATGTTTTATTTCTGAATTTGAGCTTCTAACCCCTCTAATAACTTCACTGTCAAATCAATAAGAATAAGGATTTTTTTTTAGCAATTTGTTTTTTAGCCCTTTAATAACCAAAAGTCAAACTAGAACAAGAATAGGGTATGAGAACGTCAAAAGAGAACAAGAATAGAAATAAGGCATTTTCAGTTAATCTTTTAGGTATTTTACAAGAATAGAAATAGGGCACTTTCAGTTAATCTTTTGGGTACTTTATGTTAAATATGTTAAGTCAGTTATAGATGTAGTTTCTATCAATCTTCTAAATTCTGTTCTCAAGAGGAACTCTAATCTGTTTATTTTAGCATTTTTTAGTTAATTTATTTAATTTTGAAATGACTAAGTTTTAGTTTTTGCTGATTTGTTTTGCTGGGCTTAATTTATAACAGTAGTTTTATACATCTAACTAGTATTTCATTCATTTAAGATCATTCCATTTATTTATTTAGTTTATCTTCTTCAAAGTTTGCAGCTTTATTTAAATTGGTTTTTTACCTTTACAATTATGTAATTATGTGAGTTCTTTTTCTCAATTAAAATTATTATTTAACTTAACTTGTTACTCTTATAATCAGTTTTGGAGGTCCTCTAAAATAAAAAAAAATAATTTCTCTAAATACCTTATTTAGATTATTAGATTTCTCAAAATGACTTTCAATTATGTTTTTCATTTAAAAATATATTTTTCATTTATATCTTATAACTTAAATTCCATTTTCTTTTTACATTTAACTTCACTGTATTTTAAATTATATTTTCATACATTTAATTTATTTTCAATATTTTTTTGTCATATTTAAACTTTTATTAATAGCTTTTAATTTAATTTGTGTTTAAATCATTTCTTTATTAATGTTGTTTACTTTAATTTATTTTTTAAAATGATTATTAAATTTAAATATATAATATGTTATTTAAGTTCTGCACTACATTTTATTAATGGTACACTGTATTTTTTTATTTAAAATAAAATAATGTTTCAATTTTTTTTTTGAATTTATATAATATAAAATTGTAATGCTTTTATATTTAAATATATATGATCAAATTAAAATGTATTATAAATGTTTATTAAGATTGTTTTTGAATATATATTTGATTAAAATTTTCAACTACAACATGTATATATATAAACTCTTAGGAATCTAGATTGCTTCACATTAGACTAGGCTAAGCTAGAGTGGGCTAGGATAGACTAAATTAGACTAGGCTACACAAGGATAGAATAAGCTAAGCTAGGGTGGGATAGACAAAAAAAAGCTATAGCCTAAGCTAGAGTAAGCTTGAGTAGGCTACACAAGTTAATATAGAGTAGTCTAGCTTAGCCTAGAATATGCTAGAGAAGATTATGTAGGGCTAAGCTAAGCTAGGCTAGAGTAGACTAGGCTAGGCTAGAGCAGGCTAGGCTAGGCTAGAGTTGGCTAGGCTAGGCTTGGCTAGGCTTGGCTAGCCTAGGCTAAGCTAAGCTAGGCTAGAGTAGGCTAGGCTAAGTTACAATAGGGTAGGCTAGGGTAGGCTAGAGTAGGCTAGGTTAGACTAGGCTAGGCTAAAATAGGCTAGATTAAGCTAGGTTAGGCTAGGCTAGGTTAGGCTAGGCTAACTTAGGCTAGGCTAGGCTAGGTTAGGTTAGGTTAGGTTACGTTAAGCTAGGTTAGGTTAGGCTAGGCTAGGCTAGGCTAGGCTAGGCAAGGCAAGGCTAAGATACCCTAGGTTAGGCTAGGCTAAGGTAGGGTAGGGTAATTTAGGCTAGGTAGGCTAGGCTAGGCTAGGCTAGGCTAGAGTAGGCTAGGCTAAGTTAGAGTAGGGTAGGGTAGGCTAGGCTAGGATAGGCTAGAGTAGGCTAGGCTAGGATAGGCTAGAGTAGGCTAGGCAGGATATGCTAGAGTAGGCTAGGCTAGGCTAGTCTAGGCTAGAGTAGGGTAGGGTAGGCTAGGGTAGGCTAGGCTAGGCTAGGCTAGGCTAGAGTAGGCTAGGCTAGGTTAGACTAGGGTAGACTAGGGTAGAGTAGGATAGGTTAGACTAGGCTAGGGTAGGCTAGAGTAGGCTAGGCTAGGCTAAAATAGGCTAGGCTAAAATAGGCTAGGTTAAGCTAGGTTAGGCTAGGTTAGGCTAGGCTAGGCTAGGTTACGTTAGGTTAGGTTACGCTAGGCTAGGTTAGGTTAGGCTAGGCTAGGCTAGGTTAGGCTAAGATACCGTAGGTTAGGCTAGGCTAAGGTAGGGTAGGGTAACTTAGGCCAGGTAAGCTAGGCTAGGCTACGCTAGGCTAGAGTAGGCTAGGTTAAGTTAGAGTAGGGTAGGCTAGGCTAGGCTATGATAGGCTAGAGTAGGCTAGGCTAGGATAGGCTATAGTAGGCTAGGCTAGGCTAGGCTAGGATAGGCTAGAGTAGGCTAGGGTAGGGTAGGGTAGGATAGGCTAGAGTAGGCTAGGCTAGGCTAGGGTAGAATAGGGTAGGCTAGGCTAGGCTAGAGTAGGCTGGGCTAGGTTAGACTAGGGTAGGCTAGAGTAGAGTAGGCTAGATTAGGCTAGGCTAGGCTAGTCTAGGCTAGGCTAGGCTAGAGTAGGTTGGGCTAGGATAGGCTAGGCTGGGCTAGGCTAGGCTAGGCTAGGCTGGGTTGGGCTAGGCTAGGCTGGGCTAGGCTGGGCTAGGCTAGGGTAGGGTAGGGTAGGGTAGGCTAGGCTAGGCTAGGCTAGATTAGGGTAGGCTAGGCTAGGCAAGGCTAGAGTAGGCTAGGCTAGGTTAGACTAGGGTAGGCTAGGCTAGAGTAGGTTAGACTAGGTTAGACTAGGGTAGGCAAGGCTAGGTTAGACTAGGGTAGGCTATGGTAGGCTAATCTAGAGTAGGCTAGGCTAGGTTAGACTAGGGTAGGCTAGGCTAGAGTAGGCTAGGCTAGGCTAGGCTAGAGTATGCTAGGCTAGGCTAGGCTAGGCTAGGTTAGATGAGGGTAGGCTAGTCTAGGTTAGGCTAGGATAGAGTAGGCTAGTCTATGTTAGGCTAGGTTAGGCTAGGCTAGGCTACGCTAGGCAATGCTAGGCTAGACTAGGATATGATAGAGTAGGCTAAGCTAGGCTAGGATAGACTAGGCTAGGCTAGGCTTGGCTAGAGTAGCGTAGGGTAGGCAAGGGTAGGCCGGAGTAGGCAAGGGTAGGCAAGGGTAGGCTAGAGTAGGTTAGGCTGGGTTAGGCTAGGCTAGGCTAGGTTAGGCTAGAGTAGGGTAGGGTAGGGTAGGGTAGGCTAGGCTAGGCTAGGTTAGGCTAGGCTAAGCTACACTAGGTTAGGCTAAGGCAGGATAGGTTAGGCTAGGCTAGATTAGGCTAGGCTAAGCTAGGCTAGGTTAGCTAGGCTAGGCTAGGCTAGGCTAGGGTAGGCTAGGTTAGGCTAGGCTAGGGTAGGCTAGGTTAGGCTAGGTTAGTTTAGGTTAGGTTAGTTTATGTTAAGTTAGGCTAGGCTTAGCTAGGCTTGGCTAGGTTAGGCTAGGTTAGGCTAGGGTAGTGTAGGGTAGGGTAGGCTAGGTTAGGCTACCTAAGGCTAGGCTAGGCTAGGCTACCTAAGGCTAGGCTAGGCTATGCTAGGGTAGGCTAGGGTAGCATAGAGTAGGCTAGTCTAGGTTAGGCTAGAGTAGGCTAGGTTAGGTTAGACTAGGCTAGGCTAGGGTAGGCTAGAGTAGACTAGGCTAGGTTAGACTAGAGTATGCTAGGCTAGGTTAGACTAGGGCAAGCTAGGGTAGGGTAGGCTAGAGTAGGCTAGGCTAGGTTAGACTAGGGTAGGCTAGGGTAGGCTAGAGTAGTCTAGCCTAGGCTAAGCTAGGCTATAGTTGGCGAGGCTAGGTTAGACTAGGCTAGGCTAGCCTAGAGTAGGCTAGAGTAGGTTAGAGTAGGTTGGGCTAGGCTAAGGTAGGCTAGGCTAAGGTAGGCTAGGCTAGAGTAGGCTAGGCTAGGTTAGACTAGGCTAGTCTAGCCTAGGCTAGGCTAGGTTAGAGTAGGCTAGACTAGGCTAGGCTAGGTTAGGATACACTAGAGTAGGTTAGAGTAGGCTAGAGTAGGCCACGCTAGGCTAGAGTAGGCTAGGCCAGGTTACACTATGGTAGGGTAGGCTAGATTAGGCTAGGGTAGAGTAGGCGAGGCTAGGTTAGACTAGGCTAGGCTAGGGTAGGCTAGGCTAGAGTAGGCTGGGCTAAGCTAGGTTAGGCTAGGCTAAGATACACTAGGTTAAGCTAAGGCAGGGTAGGCTAGGCTAGGCTAGATTAGGCTAGGCTGGGTTAGGTTAGGCTAGGTTAGCTAGGGTTGGTTCGGCTAGGTTAGGCTAGGCTAGGGTAGGCTAGGTTAGGTTATTTTAGGTTAGTTTAGGTTAGGTTAGTTTATGTTAAGTTAGGCTAGGGTAGGCTAAGCTAGACTAGGCTAGGCTAGGCAAGGCTTGGCTAGGCTTGGCTAGGTTAGGCTAGGTTAGGCTAGTGTAGGCTAGGCTAGGCTAGGCTAGGCTAAGCTAGGCTAGAGTAGGCTAGGCTAGGCTAGACTAGGGTAGGCTAGGCTAGAGCAGTCTAGGCTAGGCTAGACTAGAGTAGGCTAGGCTATGTTAGACTAGGGTAGGCTAGGGTAGGCTAGGCTAGAGTAGGCTAGGGTAGGCCAGAGTAGTCTAGGCTAGGGTAGGCTAGGCTAGAGTGGGCTAGGCAATGTTAGACTAGGCTCGGCTAGGCTAGAGTAGGCTAGAGTAGGTTGGGCTAGGCTAAGATAGGCTAGGCTAGGGTAGGATAGGCTAGAGTAGGTTAGGCTAGGTTATACTAGGTTAGGCTAGGCTAGAGTAGGATAGGCTAGGCTAGAGTAGGCTAGGCTAGAGTAGGTTAGAGTACGCTAGAGTAGGCTAGGCCAGGTTAAACTAGGGTAGGGTAGGCTATATTAGGTTAGGCTAGAGTAGGCTAGGCTAGAGTAGGCTAGGCTAGGTTAGACTAGGCTAGGCTAGGCTAGGTTAGACTAAGGTAGGGTAGGCTAGGCTAGGCTAGAGTAGGCTAGGCTAGGCTAGACTAGGGTAGGGTAGACTAGGCTAGAGTAGGCTAGAGTAGGCTAGGTTGGGCTAGCCTAGGCTAAAGTAGGCTAGAGTAGGCTAGGCTAGAGTAGGCTAGAGTAGGCTAGGCTAGGCTAGGCTAGACTAGAGTAAGCTAGGCTAGGTTAGACTAGGGTAGGCTAGATTAGGTTAGGCTAAGCTAGACTAGGCTAGGCTAGGCTAGACTAGGTTAAGCTAGGCTAGGATAGAGTAGGCTAGGCTAGAGTAGTCTATGATAGAGTAGGCTAGGCTAGGCTAGGCTAGGCTAGGATAGGATAGGGTATGCAAGGGTAGGCTAGGGTAGGCAAGGGTAGGCTAGACTAGGCTAGGCTAGGCTACGCTAGAGTAGGTTAGGCTAAATTAGGCTTAGCTAGGCTTGGCTAGGCTAGGCTAGGCCTAGGTTAGTTTAGGTTAGGTTAGGTTAGGTTAGGTTAGGTTAGGTTAGGTTAGGCTAGGCTAGGCTAGGTTAGGCTAGGCTAAGCTAGACTAGCTTAGGCTAAGGTAGGGTAGGTTAGGCTAGGCTATATTAGGATAGGGTAGGCTAAGTTAGCTAGGGTAGGCTATGCTAGGTTAGCTAGGGTAGGGTAGGCTAGGGCTCATAGTCCATCACCATCATCTCATGGCACTAGTGCATCAAAAAGTGAAGAAAATACTGAGGCAAGTGGCAGTGATGGAAAGAGAAATGAAGAAGAAAGCAAAGAAGAGGATGTAAGTGAAGAAAATGTAAATGAAGAAGATGATAATGAATCTAAAAATAGTGAGGAACATAGCATTGGTGATAAGAGCAATGAAGAAAGCAACAAATATGGTAGTGAGGAAAATAATGATGAAGCACATAGCAGTGATCATGACGACAGTGGGTCAAAAAGCCATGATAACAGTGATGAGGCACAAATCAGTGGATCAGATAAGGGAAATGAGGTATAAATCAACAGTGTTTATAACAGCCATGAGGACAGTGAAGATACCAATGACAATAGCAGTCATGATGGCAGCAATAGTGAAGGCACTAAAATGATCAAAATTCGACCTTTTTCTTTGACCTAGAAAAGAGGAAATATGCATGTATTTGCTACCCTCAAGAGGCAAGGGGCCATGCCTTCCACATAAACTAAGCAGCTTGACAAAGGCAAAGAAAAGGTCATTGATGAAGAAGAAGAAGAAGATGAAGGTCATTCATGTTGACGGTAATGATGAAAATGAGGCAAGGATCTCAAGCATGATGATCCAAAGTAAGGATGCCCATATTAGGGATTTGCAAGCCAATCTAGGTAGGGCTAAGAATGTAATCCATTATTTTGAGGTTGAAAACAAGCAACTAGAAGCACAGAAGAAAATATATGAAGTCAAAGCCATCAGAGCTCAGAAAGAGGCTGAAAAATCCAAGGCTAAGCTAGATGAGGCCTTGGATAGATATGGGAACACTGATGAAGAGGAAGAACAACTTCCTAGGAGGAGGCCAAGGAAAATTGGCTTAAATAAGGCCTTAGCCAAGGAGAGAGAGCAAGAGGCAGCCTTGGCAGAGTAGCTCACTCCAAGTGAGCTGCTTGCCATGGAGATTGACTATGATCGGGAACCTTCGATTGAGAGGGAAAATATGCACTTAGAGGGTCTACTGGAAAATACCAAGAGGGACCTTAACCTCCAAAAGAATATTCCAAGGCATTATGCCTTAAGAAACAAGATTGCAAGGGCTAAGCTCAAAAGAGACCTTCCAAAGATTCAAGCCCTCAACGAGGAAAACGGAAAATAAAACCTTGAAATCCTTGCTTATGCATCCCTACAAGAATCCCAAACATAATTATTAAGACAAATTCAAATTTTGGCATCTTTTTTGTAAATTATAATTTTTGACTATTTTTTGAAGGGCCAAAGGCGCAACGCCACTGGCGCTGCGCTCTTTTCTGGGGAACTATTTTGAGGAATGGTTTAAATTTTTGAGTTCCTCAGGCCAAATACATCATACAAAAAAAATTTCAGATGATTTGGAGCAGCATTGGTACTCCAAAAGTTCCAAAAACACCCAAAAAATTACCTTTCTACCCTATTTTCAGAGTTGGTACTGCGCCCTATCCAGTGTTGGGAGATTGCATTTTTGAGCCATTAAATGAAGTCCAATCAGAAAACTAAAGGTATTTTTTAAAATTAGTCTAGACAAGCTTTCCAATGAGCTATCATGGAGCTCATTTAGACACCCAAAAGGCCTCCAAATCGTCGTCACAAAACAAGAAATTTTTCCGGTGCAGGCACTACACCCTTGGACCTTGACATTGTGCCCTTACCTGCAAAGTAAAAAAAAGACACAAATTTATTGAAAAAAAGATATTTTTGGGGACTTTTAATGCAAACCACTCCTAGTTAGCTCAGAAATTCTGTTTGAAGTTATTTTGCATTTATTAAGTTAGATATTTTGTGCCTTGGGCCTTACATGGTCTCTTTGGACAAAAATGGCATTTATGATGTATTAATGACATTTTGGAAACCCTATTTAGGGTTTTGGTCCTCCTTGCTAGTTAATTTCTGCATTGAGGCCTCATTGTACATGTTGGTTGGTTGTTGAGTTTAATATGATATAGACTTTGAGTTTATTGAAGAAATTGGCTTTGGTGTGTTGTGATTGCTTTGGATTGAGCATCAATGGATTAAGCACATTCCTAGAATTCATGAGCTTTATTAGGTGGTGATTTATTGCCACTCTTGCATTTTTTTACTTCAGTTTTCATTATGTTCATATATTCTTTGATCATAGGATAGAAATTTTAGAGTAGGATATGCTTTCTTGGCACCCTACTTCTATCTATCTCCTTTGATCTCTATGTTTTCTTCCTTGAAGTTTAATTAAAGAATCCTTAAATTCTCTTTAGTCTCGCTGAAATGTTATGTTAAAAGATCTCTTTGTTTGAAAGTAATTTTCAAAGAATTCTTAACTTCTCTCTAGGATTACTTATTTGTTATTTTGAGGTCTGTTTATCAAAATTCTAGTTGAAGAATCCTTCATTGTTCTTCAAGTTTTACTATGCTATCATCCTAAAAGATTTTCTTGTTTCTAGTATATTTAAGGATCCTTAATTTCCTTTTGAAACCTACTTCATTCATAACTTCATGTTCATTTCACACTCACTAAACCTACATAGATACATTTGGCCTTGTTAACTTGCCTTATGAAACACCCTTAAACTATTGTTGTACTTTTCAAGAACTTTGTAGACTCCATAGCCCAATGGATTGATTTTCTCTTACTCTATCTATTCTTCTTGACAACCTATCCAACCAAACAAACAAACAAAAAAACCCTATTGCTATAACTAGGCTAAAATCAAAAACCTAAAATCAACTAAGCACATCCTTTACATAAACATAGAGAGAGCCCTCTCTGAGTCTAGGAAGGATAGGTCCTAGGACTCCAAATATTGGTTTGATGTTACCCTTGTACATTTGGTCTTGCCAATCTCACAAATTACAGGGACCTAACACTTTCAAGGTGGGAAAACATGAGCATACTAGTATATGACACCAAGCATTCGGATGAATATCTAAACCTTCTAGTTAGCATCATATATTTGTTCATAAAAAATCTCTTGAATCTCTTGGATACTTTTGATTCTTTTATGCCCATACTGCCTTTTACAAGTGGGTTTCCTTTCAAAACCATAGACTAATTGATACAACAAGAAAAAATATGTGGGAGAACTTATGGCATTGTGTGTACAAATTTTCAGATATTTGCATATCATGGTGTGTCCCCATACTTAGTGCACTAGAAGCAAACTTTAGAATATTGATAATTTTCAAGCCACTCAACAACATTGTGCTCCCTCTTCCCCCTTTTTTCCTTTTTTTCCCCATTTTCCTTTTTGTCATAAAATTCATATGATGCTCATTTTCATTTCTCTTCCATGACTTAGTGATCTTCCTTATTTTGTGTTATTTTCTTTCTAACTCATAGTTTTGATTGTTTGAGGTGGCTTTCATCTTCTCCTTAAAGTATTTTAGTATATATGGGAGCCTACAGTCATTCACTATTTTTCCAAGGTTGCTAAAGAAATAACATGTTATCTCACCAAGGTATGGAAAAAATGGTGTGTGTACTCTTGTGCTCTTCTTTGGATACAATTTACATTCAATGGCTCTATGTTGAAATTTATTGCACATATGGAAATACCCATAAAAAATATAATGTACCTGGTGTATGATGGTCTTCTCTATTTGCATGTTTGAGGGAGCCTTCTGGTTTGTTGCATTTGCTGCTGATAATTCTTGGTTTATTTGTTCTTACAGTCTATTGCAATATGTCATGGTTCATGGAAATGAAAGCATGAGATATATTTCCACACTTGTGATATTGAAGAATTTATAAATTCATTCTTCTCCTTCTAGTTATGCTGCTTATTTTTATTTGGTTCTTATTTTGTAGGTCCTTTTGATGTTTCTTTTTCATCTTTAATAGTTTCCTTTTATAAGTTATTCATTTAGAAAACCTCCTCTTCTAGTTGTTTACACAATTTGTTCTTTTCTTCTAACACAATTCTAGCTGAATTAGTCTATACCTCTAACTTTTCACATTGTATCTCTTTCTCCTTTAGCTAGTTATTCATAACCTCTCCTAATATCCTTGCTTCTTCAAGTTGTGCCTTTAGAACAACAATTTCTTCCTTATGCTTATGTTCTCTCTCATCACATATTTGGACCAGTGCCTTAAATCCTTTGTTTTCATTCTTCAATCATTCTATTTTAGTCAAGACAATGTCAAGTTTGTCTTGTTCTTCAACTATATTTTTTTCATGGAAATCTTATCTATTCACACTAGCAGATACCTCATTTGACTGAAATTTTTCCTTTTGAAATGGATTTTTCTTCTTCCTTCTTACCATCTCCTCCTTGATAATGCAACCACTAGTGTCTCCTTAATCCATGAGATGTAATCTATTTCATATGTCTTTTGCAGAAGTTAAATATATTAATGTATCAATATCATTGTTATGAATATTGTTATGCATTCCACATTTTGCCTTATAATTCCACTATTATTCTTGAAAAGAGGGAGATTCTTTGTAGTAACCATCACATACAAGCTTCCATACACTAGGCCCATAAGCCATTAAATCTATTTTAACCTTATCTCTCCATTCATGAAAGTTTGTTTCACTCAACACAAGTACACTTTGATAGTCCATGACTCAACCAGATATTCTTCAAGCTATTAGGTTTACACCAAAGGAACCAGCTTTGATACCGATTTATGAAACCTTGACTAAACTGAGAGGGGGGTGAATCAGTTTAGTCCATTCATGGACAATACAATTCTTGTCATTAAATTCATTAAATGAAACATTACATGAGAATATTAACAAATACTGAACAACAAACTGAATATGTGAACAACAAGTAATAAGAAGACCAATACACCATATCAAAACATAATAAAAATGCATATGGACATAATATATAAGTGGAAATCCATAAGGGAGAAAACCACGATTTTATTATTGTTGTGATGCAAAGGCAAGATCCTTCTCCTTATTACAACTGATTTTATGTAGGCTCCAACTTATAGGAGTCTTCTACCTCAATTTTATGCAAGCTGCAACATGTAATGAAGCTCCAACTCCCATATATTTTATGTAGGCTACAACCCAGAAGAGGCTCCTACCTCAACCAACTCCAACTGGAATCTTATAAGGGTACAACTTGAAAGGAGACCACAATCCCCTCATACAAAAATGAAAACCATATGCTAATTTACCTGGTCATCAATTCTGCATACCTCCTTCTTTACTTATGCATCTTCCCCCCTTCAAATATGCTTCAATTACCTCCATTTGTACTAGGTAACTAATGCATAATATATCAATGAAATCTCACACATTCTTCCACTCTCTAAGCAACTATGCTTTCCAAAATAACATATTCTATAAATATAGTTTTGTGTATGTTTGTATCCCACATAGGAATATGAAGTGAATAAGCTTGACTCTTTGCCTTCCACTCATTCATTTCCAAATCCTTAATTTCTTGAATATTAGACCAAAAAAATAAATAAATATTCCAATATTAATTTTAGCCACATGTAATGATTAATTGGATCAACTAAATGCCAATATCAAATAAAAATATTTACCATTAATGCATCACACCAATATTTATCTTTGCCTTCGATTCTTTCCTTTGCATCACAACAATGCAACTCAATCAACATGTCAACATCAATGTTCTACCAAACAACCAATGTATCTGTTGCTCCTTTTCACCTTGCTACTGCATATCTTGCTGCTTCTCTTTGTCTTTACTGCTGCTCCTATATACCTTTGTTGATCCTAATCTTCTCCTTTTCCATCAATGAAAATATTTCCAACGCACACATCATGGGGCAATCATCATCACTAAAAAACCACTTACCATTTTATAACCATGATTACCACATAACTCATTGATACCGATAGTAAAGTGTTATTATATGGAAATTTACCACAACCGTGAATGCAACACCAAAAATTATGCAACATGGATTTTAATTCATTTGCATGACTTAATAGTTATGATTTTGCATATTTTTTCCTTCAATAGTTGTGCAAACCTCCTAGAAGTGAATTATTCCATGAATATACCATAATGAATTAAAGAATCATGTTAGAGGTACTCTCAAGGTGGTGCACTAGGTTGTATTTGAGCAAAATTTCCATTAATGGTGAGTTATTTGGTAGTTCCAATCCTCTTTGTATGTGAAATCACACTTCAAACTTGGTTCATTCACATTGGAAACTAGTTTTTGTGAATGTTTAACACATCATATAAAACAAGGCCATCAGATAGCATTTGAAGGAGAGAAGAAAAAACAAGGTTATGTTATTTGAATGATACTACAACCTATAATAGTCTCGAGTAATCACTTGGAGCCTCCATATCCAGTGATTTCTACTTTAACTCCTCCCGTGAACAACTCAATCACATTTCTTTGATAAAGAAAGGGAAGAAATTCCAAGTAACATAAAATAACCCTCACAAGGAGAAAGGGACACTTTACATACACTCACTCATTCTCTATGTCATAACAACAATGTTCTTTCCAATGGTATATGGATATAATTACTTTTCATGGTTTCCATTCCTTTCTTTCCTATTTGTTTTATATATTGCAATGGTATTTGCGTTATTGGACTAACACTCTCATCAGTTCCTTTTATTTAGTGTAGTAGCCTTACACTATAAAAAAGGTTTTTTCTCACCTGAGTAGAAGAAAAAATAAACCACTAACCGCCTTCCTAAAAAAAAAAACCCATTTATTGATACTTTTAGTGTATTTCCCTCCTATAATAATCCCACCATATATCTATGCAAGGAATCAGATTCCCTTCTATACCACATAGTTCCTTAGGCTATCTCCATTCACTCCATGGATTCAACAAAGAATGGATAAGAAAATATGTACTAGTATTTTTGTCCTACAATAATTCCAACCATCTATCTCTATTAGCCTTATAGTCTAAAAAACCCCAAGGAGTGGGATCCCCTTCTCTAGCACATTTTATTAGGTTATCTCCATTCCCTCTATGGATTCAACATAGATTGGCTAAGAAATTTCCATCTCCTTTCAATCTCCTTTATCTGCATTAAGATAGTGGACCCATGCTAAGGGCACAATTAGCTCCAAAATGACAAACAAAAATAATTGTAGTACCCTCATCCTTCATTCAAGGAAAGGAAAAATGGATACAATGGTTTCCTAGTTGATTTGAATTGAGATAAAATGATTAGAACACCTTTATTATTGAATTGAGATAAGGAAAATTAAGTAAAATTCATTCCTCTTTGAATATCCTTGACAAATGTAAAGTAAATTGAAAATTTTGAATTTCACTCTCGAGAATTGAAAGACCTTTATCATTGACTTGAGGCTATGTATCATTGGTGTTTATAATATTTTTCCAGTCATTGCTTCTAAGGAGAGACACTGAGTGTTATGTACAAAGCACCTTCCAACATGCATTCAATAAGTTTCATCATTAATGCATGATATATAATAAAATAATTTTTTAAGTTCATAAATCTCTAGAGAAGAGAGTTGAGTTGACATAAATATATTATAAAGAAGTGAAAACTAGCAATAAAAAAAAATTCCTGTGGAATTCAATAGTATGTATATGGATATCATCCACACTCAAATCACCATAGTGATAATGATGATGGGTACTAGAAGGAGGAATATAAATAATATTTGTGGCAAGATGTATCTCTCATAAATAGGGTGACTTGCATTAATTTCATTCAAAAATGAGTTCTCATATGTGCTCTCTTACTTTTGGATTCAAAATCCAATTGCAAATCCCTTATCGAGTGTGACTTGAAAAAGAGCACCATTCAATCCATTGGAATGTACAAATCTAGTTAGTTATTTTTGTTGGCTATCATGCATACTATAGTTCTATAGTTAGTAAGTTATATGTCTTCACATTCAGTGTTTGTTATCAATTCATATTCTGCAAATCACTGCCCTAGTGGTTTTTTGTCTTTTTCCTATGGCTGTGACAACTCATCATGTATCTTATTTTGTCATTGTTTTTCATGTTTTTGATATTATTAGTGATGGAGATCATGTTGAATTTAGTTGCATGTACTTTTGGAACTGTCTAAACTTATTTCACCATAGTAATAAATAAGGGTGGACACTATAAGGGAAGAATATTTAACGTGTTATTATTGTTGTGAATTTTGTTATTCACTATGTTTAGGTGTGGAAAATGGTGAAATTTAACTATATAAATACTATCTAGTCAAGGTCATCCCTCTCATAAATGTGGTAATTTGAATCAACTTTAGGGAACTCGACCTCTCACATTTCTCTCTATTTATGGATTCACAACCCTATTGTAAAGACTTTTTCAATTGTGGCTTGAAATAGAGTCATTATATTTATCTTATTACTTGGTAGTTATTCTCCTTCACTAGAGCATGTACCTAACAAATCCAGTTTAGTTCGTAGATGATTATGCAACATACCCTTTTTCAATGGTGTCTTGAAATGGATCTTATTATAGTTAAACTTTTTCTTGGAGTTATTCTCTTTCAATGGAGCTCATACGTAGCAGATTTAGTTCATTTCCCCCATGAGTTTCCAATAGCTCTTGTTTGCACTATTTCAAGGTAGTACAAATCCCAAGTTTGAAGGTAGTACAAATCCCAAGTTTTAAACTATGTAAAATGATTTTTATGAATGGAAGAAATGGAATCATGAAAATAGAGGAGTTTTATGGAGGAAAAGGGGAGCAGAATGAAGGTTAGTTTTTCAATAGAGGAGTAGGGGAAATGGATGATTTTGTAGCAGTTTTTCCTCATGAAATCAGCAGAATTCCAGAGTATAAAATGGTCACAGTAGGGAAGATTTTGGACAGAGGCATGAGGCCTTCAAGAGTCTTCAAGAGCCAACACTTTTTTGCAATAAAATTTGTTCCTTGAAGGCTCCAAAAAAATATTTAGCCACCTTTTGGTATAACAAATTTTATAGGTGGCTAACAATTATCAACCCTCAAGATCCCTTAACCAACTTTCCTACCATGGAGAAATTTGAGGATTGACAACTTTTTAGGATGGAGAGAAATCTTGGGATGGAATTCGTTAGAGAAACAATATAAAAAAAATTATTGATACGAAGGCCTCATCCTAATTTCTTGGTCATATGACTAACATAAGTACCATGACTAAGAGTTATATAAAATTGGCCATAGAGTTGGTTTATTTCAAGAATTATACTTTTCATTTTCAATGATTAGAGAATGCATTTGATTCTTCCTGAAACTCCCAATTTAGATATAATCCGAACTTCTATTTCTTAACGAGGAGTTAGGTAATTTTTGAGTGTTGGGTTGGGGGATTGGGAGGTGAATGCCGCAAATTTTCTAGGAATCAGAAGCTCAACCACTTGATTCTAAAAAAATCCACAGTTTCCATTATTTAATGGAGATGTATGGTTAAATAGTATTAAGTGATGGATACTAGGTTTACATCCTCAAGCCCTCCTATAAGAGATTTCATCTAATTTTACCAAAGTTTATAAGGGCCCTAAGGTTGTAGATGATAATGTAACTTTAATGTGAAACTTACATAGAGATAACATGGCATTGACATGATGATGATGTGTCACCAATGTGGTGGTCATATGGCATCAATGTGGTTGTTTTTTGGCACCGATGTGGCATAGACTTGGAGATGACATGTTGTTGACATGGGCACATTATGTGGAAAGGTGAAATAGATGAGCATGTGAAATGGTGCTAACATGGATATTGGATTGTAGTAGCAAGTGACATGGATACTAGGTGTCAAGAGGTCAGCGATTGATTGTTGGTCCATTGTGAGGTTTGAACCCTTATTTTTTTCTTAAGCCACAATATAAATCGAACTTGAAACAAATGTTAGATGATAGAGATATACTTCCATTAACTAATAATGGTTATGAGACTATCACAATAGAGAGTGTTGGTTATTAACTAATTCAAGAACAATAGTAGCAAGGTATGTCTTCGTGGCTATGGACTTCAAGAAGTAAATAGATAGATGAAAATAGACTTGAGTCAAGAAGTATTAGAGGATTTCCTCCAAAGGTAGAGTAATAAAAAACCATTAATCAATAGCATTTATGCATAAATAATGATATAGACATAGATATAGTTAGGACTCCCACATGACATCCAAAGGAATATTAACATATAAAAGTTGAATCCACCAATGAACATCTTCCACTGAATTACAACCTTTATTTGATAAATACTTTTAGGCTCTTCACTCGTTCGATTGAATAAACCTCATTTTGTTGATCATTTTTTACTTTTTTTTCTAGTTCTCACATGATGTTAAGTATTATTGGCTCATCCAATATAGAAGGATGTATTCCCAATTTTTAAATGTAGAATAAGGAGCCATTATGTCCACCTTCATTCCATTGGTTACTAAGATTTCACTTTCCACTTTTATGCCCCATGAATTAGGTGTTTCTATTGGGGGAGTACCTTTTAAGTTACTCGTGGGTCCCAATTAAGGGACTCAGGGTTGAAAAATTTGTAGATCCATTTACGGAAATCAAATAAACATTCCTCAAAAATTCATAATATTAGCATACAATGTTGTGACAAAATTCTTCATATAGTGACCTTCATAATGGTGTAAAAATCACGTCAATAAGAGCTCATACATTAATGTTATTCCTACCACAAGTGGCTCTACCTTGCTTGCCAGCATGGTACTAACTAGATGACAGAGGTGGACCTATGCACATCTAGACCACAAAAAATATTATGAGAAAAAATTCATAGATAGACTTAGTTTCCATGCTTTTTCCAATAAAATATTGTTCGTTTTTCTTTTTCTTTTTTTAAAGTGATTCACATAAATTTTGTAAAATAAAATTATTTTATGCTAAATTTCTTCATAATTTTATAGAGTATCTAAAATTGTTATAATTTTAGATGAATATGGGCAAACAATTTAAGTATATAGAAGGATTTGTCAAGATTTATACACTTTAAGATAAATTTCCATGCTTAACATTTTCCCTAATGTAGACATTTAAGAAGGAAAATTCTAGATGGCCTAAAACCTAGTGCTAACTAAGGGTGTAGGAATGCAAAAGCCATAAATGTAGATGGTTATTAGCCTAGACCAAATATTAGGCAAGTTGAAAGAGAGGAAATTCAATTCTTTTAGCTTTGTTCTTGCTTCATGGTTGTTCAAGGCATATATGAGTGAGATGTTAGGCAACAATAGATGAGGAATAAGATTTTGTAGTAGCCACTAAGCCCATCATGTCAAATGAAACATGGTAGTAAGTGTCTCCTTCTTTGTGTTTGCATTTTCATTACTAAAGAAAACAAAGAAGAGCAATGAGATTACCTTCTAGCTAGGTTTCCTCCTATTTTAATTCCCCTAAAATGCATATTGTGTTCATTTGTGTGAATGATTTATTGATTTACATGTCCTTTGTTTTTCATATTTTATTTATTTTCAGAAATTTTAGTAATAAAATAATTCTAACAAATATATATCATACTTAACCCCTAATCTCTATAATGCATAATCCATATAACTTAGAATTTATTATTTTAATTTGTTTTTATGAACCATAGTCCATAATGCATAATTCATATAACTTAAGATTTATTGTTTTAATTTGTTTTTATGAACCATAATCCATATAACCCTAAGCCTATTATTTTAATTTGTTTTGTATTAAATTAAATTTAATAGAGATACTATTTGTTTATAATGTTTAAACTAAAATTTTAATGTATTCTTTTTAAAGGTCTCTTTTAAAAAACAATGAAATAATAAACTTTTAATATTATTAAATCTAATATTTTGAATAAAGTGTCATGTTATAAATATTATAGTTGTATAATAAATCTTTTGTATTCTGAAAATGATGAAGCCATCAACCAACTCACATTATTGGAATGAAATAGTTTTTTGCTTTTAACAGTGAAATGAATCCAAACAGCTACAAATGATTTTGTGCCATCCCTCAAACGGCTAGAAACAAAACGACACGTGGCACCATCATCTAAACGGCTAGAAAGGACGCTCCCTCCGCGCCGATTAAAAAAGCTACCAGGAAGAGTTATATAATTAGGTTTTTGATGAAAGGGTTCTCAATTTCAACTACTTTGATTTTCAAGTTCAAGTTCCATGGGTTCATACAGTCGATTTGTTTGGGCTTATTTGTGGATGAAGAGAAGGGAGTTCAGCAATGGTTGACATTAATTTCAGTAAATTACAGCAGGTATTAAAATCTTAATTTCAGTAAGTTACAGCGAGGTTTGTTGATGGTTGATGTAAATTTTATTGATGGTCTCAAATGATCTCCTAATCACTACCCAGTTCTGTTTCCACTTGAAATCATGTACCGATATGCTCAAAATTATTCATCACTGATATGTGTAGTTTTAATTTTGATTGTTCTGTGAACAGATCAAGAATACTTGAACATGTTCTCACAAAACCGCCAGGGCCGCTAAGTAGGTTCATCCCAACTGCAGGTAGGTTTCTCTAGTAATCTTTATATTTCTTTATCATTTTATAGTGTTTCAATCACTTTTGAATTAATAAAGTGTTTGTAATTTTTGGTTCTTTGTACTTTGAAGATTCAAATGAATGCTATTATATTAATACAGTGTTTGTAAGAGCATCCATTACATTGATTCTCTATTCTAGAATAAACTGATGCAGGGCATTCTTCCATTGCAACTAAAATTATGTTACGGGATCAGAACCTCCATTACCACTATATTTATTTCCTCACAGCTCTGCTTTCAAAGCAAACCCCAGTTATTATTCCATGTTTCTTGTGGTTTTCTTGGCTGTCATAGATGCCATAGTTATTATTCCATGTTTCTTGTGGTTTTCTTGGCTGTCATAGACGCCATAGTTTTTGTGGTTTTCTTGGCTGTCATAGATGCCATAGTTTTTGTGGTTTTCTCCTCCGCTTTCTCGAGTAACTGCTGGCCGTTCGCTCTCAGTAGGGGGTTTCCTCTCCTATATTTATTTCCTCAGAGATCTTCTCAGTAGGGGGTTTCTTTTCCTATATTTATTTCCTCAGAGATCTTCTCAGTAGGGGGTTCCTTCTCCTCCGTCCCTTTTTCTCTTCCTTCTTCGCTTTGCAGCTTCCCCAGTTTTTTTGCAAGACGCACAGGATCTGCTTCTCCCACCTTCATATCCGGTGGATTTGAACACAATTTTCTGCACATTGAAATAATGGTTAATGATATCTTTAAATCATTAATCCTACAAAAACTATTGCATGTATTAGTGGCAGTGTTTAGTCACTTGAAAGTTCAGCTCCAGGAAGAGTCACATTAATAGGGGCAATGTTTAGTGGGTGTTAATTATACCCATGCTCAGATGCACCGCACCATGGCATTGCATGCCTGAAATAAAAAATGCAGATGGGACAAGTAGAGAGACGATTACTCTCTCGTCCGCACAATAGTCAATGGCATTGGAGGCCTTTAAAAAGATATGTTTAATTTCTCTTAAAATTATTAAGGAGATCCGTTGTATCGTGTGATGCAGAGGAATAAAACCTCCATGGCCTTCAATTACAATTAGTTACATTTCCTCTAAGCTTTACTCTCAAAACACAAACCCCAATCACATTTCCTGGAAAACTCTAGAATATTCCTGAGTTCCTACTGAGTTTGTTTCGTAAATTTCTACTGAGTTTGTTTCGTAAATCAATTCCCTTGGGTTCACCAATTCCCTTGGTTTATAATATTAAACCCTTGGGTTTATTAGTTCTTTTGGTTTATAATATGAATAATCGATCAATGTCATCCATCATCAAATTGTCTAAATATGAAATCAGCCATGGCGAACCATGGTCATACTTGGTCCGACGTCGCATTGTGACAACAATTGTTTCAATGTTTAAATGAATTCCCTTGGGTTCACCAATTCCTTTGGTTTATAATTTTTTTGGTAATGGTTTTCCCTTGGGTTCACCAATTCCTTTGGTTTATAATATTAAACACTTGGGTTTATTAGTTTTTTTGGTTTATAATATAAATAATCGATCAATGTCATCCATGATCAAATGTCACATTCTGACAAACATTGTCTCAATATGAAAATCACCCATGGCCAACCATGGTCATAGTTGGTCAAACGTTGCATTGTGACAACAATTGTCTCAATGTTTAAATCAATTCCCTTGGGTTCACCAATTCCTTTGGTTTATAATTTGTTGGGTAATGGTTTTCCCTTGGGTTCACCAATTCCTTTGGTTTATAATATTAAACCCTTGTGTTTATTAGTTCTCTTGGTTTATAATATAAATAATCGATCAATGTCATCCATGTTTAAATCAATTCCCTTGGGTTCACCAATTCCTTTGGTTTATAATTTGTTGGGTAATGGTTTTCCCTTGGGTTCACCAATTCTTTTTGCTTATAATATTAAACCCTTGGGTTTATTAGTTCTTTTGGTTTATAATATGAATAATCAATCAATGTCATCCACGATCAAATGTCACATTCTGACAAACATTGTCTCAATATGAATATCACCCATGGCACCGCATGGTCATAGTTGGTCGAACGTCGCATTGTGACAACAATTGTCTCAATATTTAAATCAATTCCCTTGGGTTCACCAATTCCTTTGGTTTATAATATTAAACCCTTGGGGTTATTAGTTCTTTTGGTTTATAATATGAATAATCGATCAATGTCATCCATGATCAAACATCGCATTGTGAGAACAATTGTCTCAATGTTTAAATCAATCCCCTTGGGTTCACCAATTCCTTTGGTTTATAATATTAAACCCTTGGGTTTATTAGTTCTTTTTAGTTGTTTCATATGGTTTATTACTCTCTTCAGTTTAATATTATTATTATATTAATATATATTATAAATAAATATTCAAATATTTATTAATAATGATTATTAGTAATATTATAATATTATTATTAATATATATTATTAATAATATAACCAACTATGATATAATTTATATTATTAATGTATTATAATATATTAATATTATTAATATATTATAATATATTAATATTATTATTAATATATAACCATCTATGATATTAATATATAAATAAATATTAAAATATTATATATTATTTATATTATTTTTATATCAATAAATATTATTAATATATATTATATATTATTTATTTAGTAATATTAATAATATTATAATATTACTATTAATCATTATAAATAGATATTCAAATATTTATTAATTATGATTATTAGTAATATTATAATATTATTAATAAATATTAATATATTTATTAATAATGTTTATTATTAATAATATATATTAATAATATTTAGTAATATTAATAATATTATAATATTATCAATAATCATTATAAATAAATATTCAAATATTTATAAATAATGATTATTAGTAATATTATAATATTATTAATATATATTATTAATAATATAACCAACTATGATATAATATATATTATTAATATATTATTAGTTCTTTTGGTTTATTAATAATATAACCATCTATGATATTAATATATAAATAAATATTAAATTATTATATATTTTTAATATTATTTTTATATTAATATATATTATATATAATATTAAATTATTATATATTATTAATATTATTTTTATATTAATATATATTATATATATTTCAAGTTTATTTATAGTAGGTATATAGTTAATACTTTTAATATATTAATAAATATTTTTAATATATATTATTAATACTTATTATAATATTATTAATATATATATAATATTTTTGTGATTTTAATCATAATTAATATATTTAATATATTAATATTCTTATTAATATATAATATATATTTCAAGTTAATATAATAAATTTATTATATATAATATTTATTTATTGATATATAAATTAATGCGATGGGTAGTGGATAGAGGCCCTATCGGCGTATATCAACCACATTGGTAAATGTGATTGTAAATCTATTTTATATACGTCTATGGGCGTATATCAACCACATTAGTTTTTACTAATGTGGTTGTGCTAGTTATACCCATGCTCAGATGCACCGCACCATGGCATTGCATGACTGAAATAAAAAATGCAGATGAGACAAGTAGAGAGACGATTACTCTCTCGTCCGCACAATAGTCAATGGCATTGGAGGCCTTTAAAAAGATATGTTTAATTTCTCTTAAAATTATTAAGGAGATCCGTTGTATCGTGTGATGCAGAGGAATAAAACCTCCATGGCCTTCAATTACAATTAGTTAAATTTCCTCTAAGCTTTACTCTCAAAACACAAACCCCAATCACATTTCCTGGAAAACTCTAGAGTTACAGTTTCTAGTGAATATTCCTGAGTTCCTACTGAGTTTGTTTCGTAAATTTCTAAGGATCCACTTACTTAGAATTTTATACTGCGAAAATTTGCAAAGAAGTGCTCGATACAACTCGGTATGGAATAATTGTCGCTTAATCTGTAACAACTCCCCATGTTTCTGAGTTAATCTGGAACAATCAAAAGTATAAATAAAAGCTCTCCGCACACTAACTTTTCTTCGATGTTTTTTCAAGTTTGTCCTCAGGATTTTGATTCCACATGAATATCTGTAAATTTTTAATTTCTTTACAAAACATAAATATTTAGAATATTTATAAATTAATAAAATAGTAAAAATATTTAGAATATTTATAATTTTATAAAATAGTAAATATTGTTCTTGAAATTTTACAAATAAATCTATCATCAAAGTTAGAATTGGAGAAGAAAATAAGAAAACTGAAAAATTCTATTCTTACCTGAAATAATTCTATTTTAACCATAACCTCAAATAATTATGTTTTATTTCTGAATTTGTTTTTCCAACCCTCTAATAACTACAAAGTCAAACTAGAATAAGAATAAGGATTTTATTTATTATTTGTTTTTTTAGCCCTTTAATAACCAAAAAGTCAAACTAGAACAAGAATAGGGTATGAGAACGTCAAAAGAGAACAAGAATAGAAATAGGGCATTTTCAGTTAATCTTTTGGGTACTTTATGTGAAATATGTTAAGTCAGTCATAGATGTAGTTTCTATCAATCTTCTAAATTCTGTTCTCAAGAGGAACTCTAATCTGTTTATTTTAGCATTTTTTAGTTAATTTATTTAATTTTGAAATGAGTAAGTTTTAGTTTTTGCTGATTTGTTTTGCTGGGCTTAATTTATAACAGTAGTTTTATACATCTAACTAGTATTTCATTCATTTAAGATCATTCCATTTATTTAAATTGGTTTTTTACCTTTACAATTATGTAATTATGTGTGTTCTTTTTCTCAATTAAAATTATTATTTAACTTAACTTGTTACTCTTATAATCAGTTTTGGAGGTCCTCTAAAATAAAAATAAAAAAAATTTCTCTAAATACTTTATTTAGATTATTAGATTTCTCAAAATGACTTTCAATTATGTTTTTCATTTAAAAATATATTTTTCATTTATATCTTATAACTTAGATTCCATTTTCCTTTTACATTTAACTTCACTGTATTTTAAATTATATTTTCATACATTTAATTTATTTTCAATATTTTTTTGTCATATTTAAACTTTTATTAATAGCTTTTAATTTAATTTGTGTTTAAATAATTTCTTTATTAATGTTGTTTACTTTAATTCATTTTTTAAAATGATTATTAAATTTAAATATATAATATGTAATTTAAGTTCTGCACTACATTTTATTAATGGTACACTGTATTTTTTTATTTAAAATAAAATAATGTTTCAATTTTTTTTTTGAATTTATATAATATAAAATTGTAATGCTTTTATATTTAAATATATATGATCAAATTAAAATGTATTATAAATGTTTAGTAAGATTGTTTTTGAATATATATTTGATTAAAATTTTCAACTACAACATGTATATATATAAACTCTTAGGAATCTAGATTGCTTCACATTAGACTAGGCTAAGCTAGAGTGGGCTAGGATAGACTAAATTAGACTAGGCTACACAAGGATAGAATAAGCTAAGCTAGGGTGGGATAGACAAAAAAAAGCTATAGCTTAAGCTAGAGTAAGCTTGAGTAGGCTAGACAAGTTAATATAAAGTAGTCTAGCTTAGCCTGGAATATGCTAGAGAAGATTATGTAGGGCTAAGCTAAGCTAGGCTAGAGTAGACTAGGCTAGGCTAGGCTAGAGTTGGCTAGGCTAGGCTAGGCTAGGCTTGGCTAGCCTAGGCTAGGCTTGGCTAGCCTAGGCTAAGCTAAGCTAGGCTAGAGTAGGCTAGGCTAAGTTACACTAGGGTAGGCTAGGGTAGGCTAGAGTAGGCTAGGTTAGACTAGGCTAGGTTAAAATAGGCTAGATTAAGCTAGGTTAGGCTAGGCTAGGTTAGGCTAGGCTAACTTAGGCTAGGCTAGGCTAGGTTAGGTTAGGTTAGGTTACCCTAAGCTAGGTTAGGTTAGGCTAGGCTATGCTAGGCTAGGCTAGGCAAGGCAAGGCTAAGATACCCTAGGTTAGGCTAGGCTAAGTTAGGGTAGGGTAATTTAGGCTAGGTAGGCTAGGCTAGAGTAGGCTAGGCTAAGTTAGAGTAGGGTAGGCTAGGCTAGGCTAGGATAGCCTAGAGTAGGCTAGGCTAGGATAGGCTAGAGTAGGCTAGGCAGGATATGCTAGAGTAGGCTAGGCTAGGCTAGGCTAGGCTAGAGTAGGGTAGGGTAGGGTAGGGTAGGGTAGGGTAGGCTAGGCTAGGCTAGAGTAGGCTAGGCTAGGTTAGACTAGGGTCGACTAGGGTAGAGTAGGATAGGTTAGACTAGGCTAGGGTAGGCTAGAGTAGGCTAGGGTGGCTAGAGTAGGCTAGGCTAGGCTAAAATAGGCTAGGCTAAAATAGGCTAGGTTAAGCTAGGTTAGGCTAGGCTAGGCTAGGTTAGGTTAGGTTAGGTTACACTAGGCTAGGTTAGGTTAGGCTAGGCTAGGCTAGGTTAGGCTAAGATACCGTAGGCTAGGCTAGGCTAAGGTAGGGTAGGGTAACTTAGGCCAAGCACGCTAGGCTAGGCTAGGCTAGGCTAGGCTAGAGTAGGCTAGGTTAAGTTAGAGTAGGGTAGGCTAGGCTAGGCTATGATAGGCTAGAGTAGGCTAGGCTAGGATAGGCTATAGTAGGCTAGGCTAGGCTAGGATAGGATAGGCTAGAGTAGGCTAGGCTAGGGTAGGGTAGGATAGGCTAGAGTAGGCTAGGCTAGGCTAGGGTAGGGTAGACTAGGGTAGGCTAGGCTAGGCTAGAGTAGGCTAGTCTAGGTTAGACTAGGGTAGGCTAGAGTAGAGTAGGCTAGGCTAGGCTAGGCTAGGCTAGAGTAGGGTGGGCTAGGCTAGGCTACGCTGGGCTAGGGTGGGCTAGGCTAGGCTAGGCTAGGCTGGGCTGGGCTAGGCTAGGCTAGGCTAGGCGAGGCTAGGCTAGGCTAGGATAGGTTAGGTTATATTAGGGTAGGGTAGGGTAGGGTAGGCTAGGCTAGGCTAGATTAGGCTAGGCTAGGCTATGCTAGGCTAGATTAGGGTAGGCTAGGCTAGGCAAGGCTAGAGTAGGCTAGGCTAGGTTAGACTAGGGTAGGCTAGGCTAGAGTAGGCTAGACTAGGTTAGACTAGGGTAGGCAAGGTTAGGTTAGACTAGGGTAGGCTATGGTAGGCTAGGCTAGAGTAGGCTAGGCTAGGTTAGACTAGGGTAGGCTAGGCTAGAGTAGGCTAGGCTAGGATAGGCTAGAGTAGGCTAGGCTAGGCTAGGTTAGATTAGGGTAGGCTAGTCTAGGTTAGGCTAGGCTAGAGTAGGCTCATCTAGGTTAGGCTAGGTTAGGCTAGGCTAGGCTAGGCTAGGCAAGGCTAGGGTAGACTAGGATATGATAGAGTAGGCTAGGCTAGGCTAGGATAGACTAGGCTAGGCTAGGCTTGGCTAGAGTAGAGTAGGGTAGGCAAGGGTAGGCCAGAGTAGGCAAGGGTAGGCAAGGGTAGGCTAGGGTAGGCTAGAGTAGGTTAGGCTAGGTTAGGCTAGGCTAGGCTAGGTTAGGCTAGAGTAGGGTAGGCTAGGCTAGGGTAGGCTAGGCTAGGCTAGGTTAGGCTAGGCTAAGCTACACTAGGTTAGGCTAAGGCAGGATAGGCTAGGCTAGGCTAGATTAGGCTAGGCTAGGCTAGGCTAGGTTAGCTAGGGTAGGCTAGGGTAGGCTAGGGTAGGCTAGGTTAGGCTAGGCTAGGCTAGGCTAGGTTAGGCTAGGTTAGTTTAGGTTAGGTTAGTTTATGTTAAGTTAGGCTAGGCTTAGCTAGGCTTGGCTAGGTTAGGCTAGGTTAGGCTAGGCTAGTGTAGGCTAGGGTAGGCTAGGTTAGGTTAGGCTACCTAAGGCTAGGCTAGGCTATGCTAGGGTAGGCTAGGGTAGCATAGAGTAGGCTAGGCTAGGTTAGGCTAGAGTAGGCTAGGCTAGGTTAGACTAGGCTAGGCTAAGCTAGGCTAGAGTAGACTAGGCTAGGTTAGACTAGAGTAGGCTAGGCTAGGTTAGACTAGGGCAAGCTAGGGTAGGGTAGGCTAGAGTAGGCTAGGCTAGGTTAGACTAGGGTAGGCTAGGGTAGGCTAGAGTAGTCTATCCTAGGCTAAGCTAGGCTATAGTAGGCTAGGCTAGGTTAGACTAGGCTAGGCTAGCCTAGAGTAGGCAAGATTAGGTTAGAGTAGGTTGGGCTAGGCTAAGGTAGGCTAGGCTAGATTAGGCTAGGCTAGGTTAGACTAGGCTAGTCTAGCCTAGGCTAGGCTAGGTTAGAGTACGCTAGACTAGGCTAGGCTAGGTTAGGATACACTAGAGTAGGTTAGAGTAGGCTAGAGTAGGCCAGGCTAGGCTAGAGTAGGCTAGGCCAGGTTACACTAGGGTAGGGTAGGCTAGGCCAGGTTACACTAGGGTAGGGTAGGCTAGATTAGGATAGGGTAGAGTAGGCGAGGCTAGGTTAAACTAGGCTAGGCTAGGGTAGGCTAGGCTAGAGTAGGTTAGGCTAAGCTAGGTTAGGCTAGGCTAAGCTACACTAGGTTAAGCTAAGGCAGGCTAGGCTAGATTAGGCTAGGCTGGGCTAGGTTAGGCTAGGTTAGCTAGGGTTGGTTCGGCTAGGTTAGGCTAGGCTAGGGTAGGCTAGGTTAGGTTATTTTAGGTTAGTTTATGTTAGGTTAGTTTATGTTAAGTTAGGCTAGGCTAGGCTAAGCTAGACTAGGCTAGGCTAGGCTAGGCTTGGCTAGGCTTGGCTAGGTTAGGCTAGGTTAGGCTAGTGTAGGGTAGGCTAGGGTAGGCTAGGGCAGGCTAGGCTAGGCTAAGCTAGGCTAGAGTAGGCTAGGCTAGGCTAGACTAGGGTAGGCTAGGCTAGAGTAGTCTAGGCTAGGTTAGACTAGAGTAGGCTAGGCTATGTTAGACTAGGGTAGGCTAGGGTAGGCTAGGCTAGAGTAGGCTAGGGTAGGCCAGAGCAGTCTAGGCTAGGGTAGGCTAGGCTAGAGTGGGCTAGGCAATGTTAGACTAGGCTCAGCTAGGCTAGAGTAGGCTAGAGTAGGCTGGGCTAGGCTAAGATAGGATAGGCTAGGGTAGGCTAGGCTAGAGTAGGCTAGGCTAGGTTATACTAGGTTAGGCTAGGCTAGAGTAGGTTAGGCTAGGCTAGAGTAGGCTAGGCTAGGCTACAGTAGGTTAGAGTACGCTAGAGTAGGCTAGGCCAGGTTAAAATAGGGTAGGGTAGGCTATATTAGGTTAGGCTAGTGTAGGCTAGGCTAGAGTAGGCTAGGCTAGGGTAGACTAGGGTAGGCTAGGCTAGGTTAGACTAGGGTAGGCTAGGGTAGGCTAGGCTAGAGTAGGCTAGGCTAGGTTAGACTAGGGTAGGGTAGACTAGGCTAGAGTAGGCTAGAGTAGTCTAGAGTAGGCTAGGTTGGGCTAGCCTAGGCTAAAGTAGGCTAGAGTAGGCTAGGCTAGAGTAGGCTAGAGTAGGCTAGGCTAGGCTAGGCTAGACTAGAGTAAGCTAGGCTAGGTTAGACTAGGGTAGGCTAGATTAGATTAGGCTAGGCTAGACTAGGTTAGGCTAGGCTAGACTAGGCTAGGCTAGACTAGGTTAAGCTAGGCTAGGATAGAGTAGGCTAGGCTAGAGTAGTCTAGGATAGAGTAGGCTAGGCTAGGATAGGATAGGGTATGCAAGGGTAGGCTGGGTAGGCAAGGGTAGGCTAGACTAGGGTAGGCTAGGCTACGCTAGAGTAGGTTAGGCTAAATTAGGCTTGGCTAGGCTCGGCTAGGCTAGGCTAGGCCTAGGTTAGTTTAGGTTAGGTTAGGTTAGGTTAGGTTAGGTTAGGCTAGGCAAGGCTAGGTTAGGCTAGGCTAAGGTAGGGTAGGTTAGGCTAGGCTAGATTAGGATAGTGTAGGCTAGGTTAGCTAGGGTAGGCTAGGCTAGGTTAGCTAGGGTAGGGTAGGCTAGGGTAGGCTAGGATAGGTTAGGCTAGGTTAGGTTAAGCTAGGTTAATTTAATTTAGGTTAGTTTACGTTAAGTTAAGCGAGGCTAGGCTAGGATAGGATAGGTTAGGATAGGTTAGTCAAGGTTAGGGTAGGGTAGGCTAGGCTAGGCTAGGCTAGGTTAGGTTAGGCTAGCTAAGGCAAGGCTAGGCTAGGCTAGGCTAGGCTAGGTTAGGTTTCGTTAGGGAAGGTAAGGCTACGGTAGCCGAGGTTAGGCTAGGGTAGGCTACGGTAGGCTAGGCTAGGTTACGTTAGGGAAGGTTAGGTAAGGGTAGGCAAGATTAGGTTAGGGTAGGCTGGCCTGGGCTAGGCTAGGCTAGAGTATGCTAGGCTAGGCATTGGAAAAATGTCCTATATTGTACAAAAGAGAGATTATGCTCAGTAGATGCAAAGCCTCTTTCACCACTCTCTTATTAAAGTGGTTGTGATGCATCAATTGTAGTAGAAGGGTATTCCATGGGAGGTTTTAATTGCTTATGAGGTGTTCACCAATCCACAAGGCCAACAACAGCAAGATGTACCTTCATCTTCTCAACCTCCCATTCCTCCTTCACCATCACACCCCACTACACATCCATCAACATCTACTCACATTCCTTCACCTAAGGATAATGACCCTACTTCATCACCATCTCATAGTCCATCACCATCATCTCATGGCACTAGTGCATCAAAAAGTGAAGAAAATACTGAGGCAAGTGGCAGTGATGGAAAGAGAAATGAAGAAGAAAGCAAAGAAGAGGATGTAAGTGAAGCAAATGTAAATGAAGAAGATGATAATGAATCTAAAAATAGTAAGGCACATAGCATTGCTGATAAGAGCAATGAAGAAAGCAACAAATATGGTAGTGAGGAAAATAATGATGAAGCACATAGCAGTGATCATGACGACAGTGGGTCAAAAAGCCATGATAACAGTGATGAGGCACAAATCAGTGGATCAGATAAGGGAAATGAGGTATAAATCAACAGTGTTTATAACAGCCAAGAGGACAGTGAAGATACCAATGACAATAGCAGTCATGATGGCAGCAATAGTGAAGGCACTAAAATGATCAAAATTCGACCTTTTTCTTTGACCTAGAAAAGAGGAAATATGCATGTATTTGCTACCCTCAAGAGGCAAGGGGCCATGCCTTCCACATAAACTAAGCAGCTTGACAAAGGCAAAGCAAAGGTCATTGATGAAGAAGAAGAAGAAGATGAAGGCCAGTCATGTTGACGGTAATGATGAAAATGAGGCAAGGATCTCAAGCATGATGATCCAAAGTAAGGATGCCCATATTAGGGATTTGCAAGCCAATCTAGGTAGGGCTAAGAATGTAATCCATTATTTTGAGGTTGAAAACAAGCAACTAGAAGCAAAGAAGGCAATATATGAAGTCAAAGCCATCAGAGCTCAGAAAGAGGCTGAAAAATCCAAGGCTAAGCTAGATGAGGCTTTGAATAGATATGGGAACACTGATGAAGAGGAAGAACAACTTCCTAGGAGGAGGCTAAGGACAGTCGGCTTAAATAAGGCCTTAGCCAAGGAGAGAGAGCAAGAGGCAGCCTTGGTAGAGTAGCTCACTCCAAGTGAGGTTCTTGCCATGGAGATTGACTATGCTCGGGAACCTTCGATTGAGAGGGAAAATATGCACTTAGAGGGTCTACTAGAAAATACCAAGAGGGACCTTAACCTCCAAAAGAAGATTCCAAGGCATTATGCCTTAAGAAACAAGATTGCAAGGGCTAAGATCAAAAGAGACCTTGCAAAGATTCAAGCCTTCAAGGAGGAAAAAGGAAAATAAAACCGTGAAATCCTTGCTTATGCATCCCTACAGGCATCCCAAACATAATTAGTAAGACAAATTCAAATTTTGGCATCTTTTTTGTAAATTATGATTTTTAACTATTTTTTGAAGGGCCAAAGGTGCAACGCCACTGGCGCTGCGCTCTTTTCTGGGGAACTATTTTGAGGAATGGTTTAAATTTTTGAGTTCCTCAGGCCAAATACATCATACACAAAAAATTTCAGATGATTTGGAGCAGCATTGGTACTCCAAAAGTGCCAAAAACACCCAAAAAATTACCTTTCTGCCCTATTTTCAGAGTTGGTACTGCGCCCTATGCAGTGTTGGGAGATTGCATTTTTGAGCCAGTAAATGAAGTCCAATCAGAAAAATAAAGGTATTTTTTTAAATTAGTCTAGACAAGCTTTCCAATGAGCTATCATGGAGCTCATTTAGACACCCAGAAGGCCTCCAAATCCTCGTCACAAAACAATAAATTTTTCCGGTGCAGGCACTACACCCTTGGACCTCGACATTGTGCCCTTGCGTGCCAAGTCAAAAAAAGACACAAATTTATTGAAAAAAAGATATTTTTGAGGACTTTTAAGGCAAACCACTCCTAGTTAGCTCAGAAATTATGTTTGAAGTTATTTTGCATTTATTAAGTTAGATATTTTGTGCCTTGGGCCTTACATGGTCTCTTTGGACAAAAATGGCATTTATGATGTATCAATGACATTTCGGAAACCCTATTTAGGGTTTTGGTCCTCCTTGCTAGTTAGTTTCTGCATTGAGGCCTTATTGTACATGTTGGTTGGTTTTTGAGTTAAATATGATATAGACTTTGAGTTTATTGAAGAAATTGGCTTTGGTGTGTTGTGATTGCTCTGGATTGAGCATCAATGGATTAAGCACATTCCTAGAATTCATGAGCTTTATTAGGTGGTGATTTATTGCCACTCTTGCATTTTTTTACTTCAGTTTTCATTATGTTCATAGTTTCTTTGATCATAGGACAGATATTTTAGAGTAGGATATGCTTTCTTGGCACCCTAATTCTATCTATCTCCTTTGATATCTATGTTTTTTTCCTTGAAGTTTAATTAAAGAATCCTTAAATTCATTTGAAAGTAATTTTCAAAGAATTCTTAACTTCTCTCTAGGATTACTTATTTGTTATTTTGAGGTCTGTTTATCAAAATTCTAGTTGAAGAATCCTTCATTGTTCTTCAAGTTTTACTATGCTATCATCCTGAAAGCTTTTCTTGTTTCTAGTATATTTAAGGATCCTTAATTTCCTTTTGAAACCTACTGCATTCATAAATTCATGTTCATTTCACACTCACTAAACCTACATAGATCCATTTGGCCTTGTTAACTTGCCTTATGAAACACCCTTAAACTATTGTTGTACTTTTCAAGAACTTTGTAGACTCCATAGCCTAATGGATTTATTTTCTCTTACTCTATCTATTCTTCTTGACAACCTATCCAACCAAACAAACAAACAAAAAAACCCTATTGCTATAACTAGGCTAAAATCAAAAACCTAAAATCAACTAAGCACATCCTTTACACAAACATAGAGAGAGCCCTCTCTGAGTCTAGGAAGGATAGGTCCTAGGACTCCAAATATTGGTTTGATGTTACCCTTGTACATTTGGTCTTGCCAATCTCACAAATTACAGGGACCTAACACTTTCAAGGTGGGAAAACATGAGCATACTAGTATATGACACCAAGCATTCGGATGAATATCTAAACCTTCTAGTTAGCATCATTTATTTGTTCATAAAAAATCTCTTGAATCTCTTGGATACTTTTGATTCTTTTATGCCCATACTGCCTTTTACAAGTGGGATTCCTTTCAAAACCATAGACTAATTGATACAACAAGAAAAAATATGTGGGAGAACTTATGGCATTGTGTGTACAAATTTTCAGATATTTGCATATCATGGTGTGTCCCCATACTTAGTGCACTAGAAGCAACCTTAAGAATATTGATAATGTTCAAGCCACTCAACAACATTGTGCTCCCTCTTCCCCCTTTTTTCCTTTTTTTCCCCATTTTCCTTTTTGTCATAAAATTCATATGATCCTCATTTTCATTTCTCTTCCATGACTTAGTGATCTTCCTTATTTTGTGTTTTTTTCTTTCTAACTCATAGTTTTGATTGTTTGAGGTGGCTTTCATCTTCTCCTTAAAGTATTTTAGTATATATGCAAGCCTACAGTCATTCACTATTTTTCCAAGGTTGCTAAATAAATAACATGTTATTTGACCAAGGTATGGAAAAAATGGTGTGTGTACTCTTGTGCTTTTCTTTGGATACAATTTACATTCAATGTCTCTATGTTGAAATTTACTGCACATATGGAAATACCCATAAAAAATATAATGTACCTGGTGTATGATTGTCTTCTCTATTTGCATGTTTGAGGGAGCCTTCTCGTTTGTTGCATTTGCTGCTGATAATTCTTGGTTTATTTGTTCTTACAGTCTATTGCAATATGTCATGGTTCATGGAAATGAAAGCATGAGATATATTTCCACACTTGTGATATTGAAGAATTTATAACATCATTCTTCTCATACAGTTATTTTGCTTATTTTATTTGGTTCTTATTTTGTAGGTCACTGATGTTTCTTTTTCATCTTTAATAGTTTCCTTTTTATAGGATTCTTCATTTAGAAAACCTCCTCTTTTAATTGTTTACACAATTTTTTCTTTTCTTGTAACACAATTCTAGGCGAATTAGTCTAGACCTCTAACTTTTCATTGTATCTCTTTCTCCTTTAGTTAGTTATTAATAACCTCTATGTTATGTCACTTGCTTCTTCAAGTTGTGCCTTTAGACCAAACAATTTCTTCCATATGCTCATTGTATTTCTCTCTCATCACATATTTGGACGTGCCTTAAATCCTTTGTTTTCATTCTTCAATCATTCTATTTTAGTCAAGACAATGTCAAGTTTGTCTTGTTCTTCAACTATATTTTTTTCATGGAAATCTTATCTATTCACACTAGCAGATACCTCATTTGATTGAAATTTTTCCTTTTGAAATGGATTTTTCTTCTTCCTTTTTACCATCTCCTCCTTGATAATGCAGCCACTATTGTCTCCTTAATCCATGAGATGTAATCTATTTCATATGTCTTTTGCAGAAGTTAAATATATTAATGTCTCAAGATCATTGTTATGAATATTTTTATGCATTCCACATTTTGCCTTATAATTCCACTGTTATTCTTGAAAAGAGGGAGATTCTTTGTAGTAACCATCACATACAAGCTTCCATACACTAAGCCCATAAGCCATTAAATCTATTTTAACCTTATCTCTCCATTCATGAAAGTTTGTTTCACTCAACACAAGTACACTTTGATAGTCCATGACTCAACCAGATATTCTTCAAGCTATTAGGTTTACACCAAAGGAACCAACTTTGATACCGATTGATGAAACCTTGACTAAACTGAGAGGGGGGTGAATCAGTTTAGTCCATTCATGGACAATACAATTCTTGTCATTAAATTCATTAAATGAAACATTACATGAGAATATTAACAAATACTGAACAACAAACTGAATATGTGAACAACAAGTAATAAGAAGACCAATACACCATATCAACACATAATAAAAATGCATATGGAGATAATATATAAGTGGAAACCCATAAGGGAGAAAACCACGATTTTATTATTGTTGTGATGCAAAGGCAAGATCCTTCTCCTTATTACAACTGATTTTATGTAGGCTCCAACTTATAGGAGTCTTCTACCTCAATTTTCTGCAAGCTGCAACATGTAATGAAGCTCCAACTCCCATATGTTTTATGTAGGCTACAACCCAAAAGAGGCTCCTACCTCAACCAGCTCCAACTGGAATCTTATCAAGGTACAACTCAAAAGGAGACCACAATCCCCTCATACAAAAATGAAAACCATATGCTAATTTACCTGGTCATCAATTCTGCATACCTCCTTCTTTACTTATGCATCTTCCCCCCTTCAAATATGCTTCAATTAGCTCCATTTGTACTAGGTAACTAATGCATAATATATCAATGAAATCTCACACATTCTTCCACTCTCTAAGCAACTATGCTTTCCAAAATAACATATTCTATAAATATAGTTTTGTGGATGTTTGTATCCCACATAGGAATATGAAGTGAATAAGCTTGACTCTTTGCCTTCCACTCATTCATTTCCAAATCCTTAATTTCTTGAATATTAGACCAAAAAAATAAATAAATATTCCAATATTAATTTTAGCCACATGTAATGATTAATTGGATCAGCTAAATGCCAATATCAAATAAAAATATTTACCATTAATGCATCACAACAATATTTATCTTTGCCTTCGATTCTTTCCTTTGCATCACAACAATGCAACTCAATCAACATGTCAACATCAATGTTCTACCAAACCACCAATGTATCTGTTGCTTCTTTTCACCTTGCTACTGCATATCTTGCTGCTTCTCTTTGTCTTTACTGCTGCTCCTATACACCTTTGTTGATCCTAATCTTCTCCTTTTCCATCAATGAAAATATTTCCAACGAACACATCATGGGGCAATCATCATCACTAAAAAACCACTTACCATTTTATAACCATGATTACCACATAACTCGTTGATACCAATAGTAAAGTGTTATTATATGGAAATTTACCACAACCGTGAATGCAACACCAAAAATTATGCAACATGGATTTTAATTCATTTGCATGACTTAATAGTTATGATTTTGCATATTTTTTCCTTCAATAGTTGTGCAAACCTCCTAGTGAATTATTGTGAATATATAATAGATAGAGAATCATGTTAAATTGCTCTCAAGGTGGTGTACACTAGGTTGTCTTTGAGCTAAATTTCATTAATGGTGGAGTGCTATACCCAATTCATGTGATTTATTTTTTAAGGTTAGATGCACTTGAACTTTACACATCTAAGGGAGTGGACCCCAAGGGATATTACGTGAATGTAATTAAACATTTAATTGAGGAAATGAACAAATTATTGTGGTGCAAATTGACCAAAAATGAGATGATGAGATCACTTGCTAAATCTGTGAGGATGGATGAGGAAAATATTTCCCCACAATCTTTCAAAAATCCTTGAAAGACAATAAACTTTAAATTTAGATTTTTGAGGAAAAATCTGAATTTCCCCAATGATGAGGAGAGTAGTTGGGAAGAGGTAAAAAGCTGGGAAAGCTGAGGAAAAGCATAAAACAGCTTTAAAGAATCCCTAAATTGGGAAGCCTAGGCAAACATGAAGAAAAGCATCCTGAGATTCTCGACGCATAATTAGAAACATGCTTTGGGGAACAATAGCTTAAATAAGCTACTTCTAAATAGATTGAGGTTAGTCTGTGGTGGAGGTGATCTCAGCTCGGGGGTGAGTTCTGGGAGAAAAATAGAACTCTAAGGTTGGGAGGTTGGTCATTTTGCTGTGTGGTATGTCATTCTACCTATCTGTGGTTTTCTTTACATTAGTATGAATTGGCTACATATAAAGGTTTGTTATGTATTATACTGCAAATGCTACATTTAACAGAATTAGTAGAAGGTATTCACCTTCAGAACTCTGTATAGTTGTAGACATTATCTGTGAAAAATAGAATCCACCAGAATTTCTAAACCATCTCTGTTCAAATCTGGGGATACTTGTATGTCCACAGAATATAACACTTGAATTTATATCAATCTACTTCTCCTATGTTAGTGCACTCTAAGAGCAGAAATAAAACAAAGCAGTAGTAGAGTTTCTATATCCAGATAGGAATGTGCATGAGAATTCATAATGAAATGAAAAACAAACATAGCCTGCACTAGAAATATGTACATTTCTCAGATGATCATAGAGGTATATAGGAAGTAAATTTCATATGCAGAAGTCCCTAGTACTGTTCAAGCATCTGTAAATCTTCTCTAAGAAAATAAAATAAAATAAAAATTGGAATTGTAAGAAGTGGTTGGCATAATAACAAGTTTTTTTGAGTATTAGTCAACACAAGAAAATTTGAAGGTTAAACAATTCCTGAATAAGGCATGACCAGAAAGAACACTTATATTTAGACTGTCAGAAATGGTATTACAATAGTTATATTCGGAGAAATTTAGTGTTCTTCAATTAACCCTTAGAAATGAGACACCATGCTATTAACGCAGTGAACAGTCTATCTCTGGATACAACAGAATTATACTATGTAAATGGGGTATAAGCATCTCTGTCTATGCAGAAAAACAATTTAATCATATTCATGCCTTACATGTATAATTGCATATAACTGCACTGGGAATAATTTTAGAAACCCATATAAAATTGAATGAATACTTTTATCTACTACACGTCCTCAAGATAAATCTCCAAAGAGGAAACGGGAAACCAAGTATGATGCGAAAGCACTTTCGGTCATGGAATCATCGATTTACAATAGCGATCTACAATTAAAAATGTAGATCGGTGCGTAGCACAGTCATCACCGATATCTTCTAAGATTATATCATCTAAACTACTTGAACCAGGAAATCAATGTATCGATAACACCACCAGCAGAACTTAATAGAGATAAAGAAAACAAAATTCTAGAAGGTAACCAATATGGTGCGCAAACATGTCATACACAGTAATGACAGGTTATACTTCTAGTGGGAGACCAGCACGAATTATATAACGAGAAAACAAAACTTGTAGGAGAGAAAATGCGGTTAAGGAAGGGGCGGCCATAGACCACCTGAACGAGTTCATAACCAACACGCCGACAAGTGAAGGGCGAGGTCAGCATAGCGACAGACCTCGAATCAAAGATAAACCAAACTGTGCGCATAATCCATATTAAATACATAAATAAAATAAAATAGAAATGTGGCGCAGTGTCTGCACAAATTGGTGTGTAAAAACTAGTATCATATAGTCTTGAGACAACGTTGACTGCTAGACAGTCATACCCTGCAACGTAAAAAAATGACAAAACGAAAAACTAACATAGCAGGTAGGACGTCCACTATGTACACAGTAAAACGAAACCCCTGGAAGGGAGATTAGGGTCATCGAAGGAATGAATCGGTCGTTGCCAGAGGAAATGGCAAACGAGCATGGTCAGGAGTTTTCATTTGCCAGCATGCTCACATAACCTGAAAACAAAATATACCATATGCATTTGAAGGCGCAAAAGGCGAAAGTGGAAGTCGATAAATGGGTAGATGGCATGATGTAGGAAATCGCAGCCCTGCGGGGTTACCTGTAAACGTGATGAAGAACAAATAGAAACCCTGAAGACAAATAGAAGAATGGCATCCATAGTAGCGAATTGTAGCTGTAGAAATTAAAATACAATTACTTCTCATATATCTATATACACGTCTATCACAACAAATAAACACAGTGGGATTTCAACTAACCATAACGTGTTGGAGAGACTTCGTCGTGAAACCGCTCAGGCTGTCGGTCGAAGTTCAAAACCCCCACACCTCTTCAGAACTCAGATGGAAAAGGGAGAAGCATAGCCATAGAACGCAGTGGGTTGGAGTCTGCGGACTTGGGAAACAATCCAACGCGTGTTCTGAGAAGGCATCGTCCTGGAAACCAACAGAAAATTTCATGGATTATACATCATCAAAATTGAAAGACATCGACCATAGAAAGCAAAAATTTCTAGATGTAGAACTTGGTTACCTTCCCGCTGAAAGCTAGAACCACACGCTGGTAAACATCCTCCAGAGTTGCGGCACTTCGTGGAGTGAAGCGAAAAGTAGAGATGCATATGAGAAAGGATAATGGAATGAAACGAGAACTCTGAAAGATAACGAGGCCGAAAACAATTTGTTTTCGTTGAAACCCTAGCTCGTGGCTCGATATCAGCCCGGTGTCAATTCGGCATAGGAATGGCGTTCTAGGGTATTCGAAAATAAAATCAAACGCACAGGTAAGGACTCAGGAAAATCCCGATGGAGATTGAAACATTAAACACCCGCGTAAGAAATCGTACGTTTAGTATCATATGTCAGTAGACAACTCAGAGTCGGATTATCACACAGATAAAGAAATCGACAATTCCCAAAGGCATGAAGGCCGTAGCTGGCGTGGATCTCTAATATACAAAACTCGATTTCATAAACCTACGTGTCTATTTCACAACTGAACTCGTATCAAGTCAAAGTACCCAGGTTGGGTGAAACAAATTAATTCTTCATGCCACATGGACGTAGGAATTTATGAAACCATACCCCATGGTAACATGAGACTTTACCTTCGTATATGCAAGTGAGAGGAACAAATCATTCTCAAATGTAATTCCACCATATCATATACATATCCATGATACTGTAGTAATGAACAAACCCCCCTCAATGAAGGGCTGACTAAACTTTGAAAAATTAGATCATATAAAAGTACGAAAATTTCAATGTGAGTAAATTAAAATAAAACTTCAATTAGGGATATGGATGAGACTAAATGACATAGAAAGTTTATAAAATGTAAGTTGTCTTATCTATCATATGAAGTTTAAATAATAAATTATCATATTAGATAAATGAAGGTATAATCATACTCAAAATGAGGTGCATTAAGATGACTTAGATTCAACCATGAAGGACAAGTCAATCACCCATATATATGTATAAAAAAAAAAAATTGTGGTTGGAAAAAGGGGAGACATGACAAATGGTATCAGAGCCCAAGTTATAAAACTGGGCTGGTGACGTTGTGCTCACGATTGCTGTGTACTCACTGTGTAAATTTATTGTTGTAGCAAAAGTTTTGTTTTTGTGGTTTGTTTTTTTTCTGTTCACTGACCTGTGCTATGTAGTGTACTGTCACGTCTCCCAAACCCATTTTTTCTTTTTTTCTTTTTGGGCTTGACCTCCCCTCTTCTCAGTTCATATAGTAGACTTATATATATATATTTTACTTTGTATTTCACAGGTTTTCTGTGCAGGATGATCACTAGGCCCTTAATCAAACTTCCCAGTTTGCCGGCCTGCTAATATTTTCAATATGTTAAAATTTCAGCATCGAAGTATAGATGTATGCCTCCTCGCATACATCTATCTCTACGCAGGTAACCACCATTGCTCCACTACTTTCCCAGTAGTTCTATGGATGGTAATCAGATGCTCTGCTCATGGTATTTTACACATGATTACAATCTTCCCTCACACAAACTGTGATTACACAATAGATTTTGCAATAGGATTTTTCCCCCCTTATTTGTCTGTTGTAACCATTCAACATGTGTGACACTATGGTACAGATTCAACTGTTCCATGGAAGCTAGGAAACAACTCCTCTTACTTCACTCAAATGGAGGGAGAGAATACTGAACTGAATAGATTAGAATCCCTAGTGTTAGATTCTCGTACTTAGTTAGGATTCAACTTCTACCTCCATGTGTGTACCATTACATTTAATAAAATACTGTAATTTCTAAAAAAATTTAATTCTTTCGATTACAGCACAGTGAGGAGTTTTGTTCCCTGCTTTTATTGTAAGTCACAATGGATACTGTGCCATCGGTATTGTTATGATAGATTTAGTGGTTTGGAACTTAATGCTCATGAGTCTTGGTTGTTACTATACTTTAGTTTATACACACGGAGATTTAAAATACTCCTTTAAAAGATAGCCATCTATACCTATACATAGTTATTATATTGGCTGCTCAATTGATCTATCATCTCAAACCTCATTATTACAATGTACTCATCTCTACACCCAACCATTTGTCTTTACTGTCAATAGTTGTAGTTGCAATTACATAAATTACTGAACCCTTAATCCATCTAACAGTTGCGTAATGCAACATAACATAACAATTCGTACATTCCATAATGTACTGTAACATCACAATTTCATAAATTGCATAAAGGAATATAACATCACAATTCCATAAAACATAAAGGGATATAACATCACAATTTCATAACACAGGGATATGTTTAACACAGACTTACAGATATCTCCATATTTATGCATGCACATCTCTACTATGGCCAGTCCTCCCAACCTTAGAATCCTCTTTATCTCCCAGGATTCACCCCCGAGCAGAGATCCTCCCCAGAACAGACTAATCTCAATCTGTTCTGGAGCAGCTTATTTAAGCTGTGCTTTCCCCAAGCTTGTTTCCAATTCTGTGTCTAGAATTTCAGGATGCTTTATTCCTGTTTAGCCTAGGCTTCCCATTTTGGGACTCTTTAAAGCTGTTTTAAGCTTTTCCTCAGCTTTTCCAGCTTTTTTCTCACCTCTTCCCAACTACTCCTCTTCATTGGGGAAATTTAGATTTTTCCTCAAAAATCTAAATTAGAATTAATTTCTTTCAAGGATTTTTGAAAGATTTTGGGAAAGTCTTTTTCCTTTTCCATTACCTCATGGATTAGGCATGTGATCTCACTTTCTCATCTGGTCATAGTGCATGCACAATATTTTATTTATTTTTCATAATTAAGTATTTAACCATATCCACATAATAATTATCCATTGGGGTCCACTCCCCTATGGATGTATGTTCAAATGTCTAATTTGAAAAGCATATAACTTGGGGGTGTTACATATTCCCCCTCTGAAAATAAACACCGTCCTCGGTGTTGCCAACTATCTACTTAGTTTATTTTGAACATAATTATGAATGATTTTCCCATCATCTTAGCTTCTCTGTCCCATGTAGCTTTTCAGCAGTAAAGTGCTCCACTGCACCTTTACTCTAGCTACTGTTCGTTTTTGCAATTCAATTCCTTCTCGCTTTCATCTTTGAAGCGAATCTGGAAGGGAATTCCTCTTCTGGTTCCACCTGGACCACATTTCAAATCAATCATGTGAGAAGCATCATGTAAAAATTAAATTTTTTTTTTTTTTTCATAACATCCATTATACCATGGTTACTCCTCCTAAATTTCTTAACTCCTCTTCTATAAGTGGTTCATTATACCCCGAATGAGATTCAACATGTCTCTCTTAAGGTCTATATTCATAATATGTCTATATTCATCACCCCTATGATGAGTGCTACCCATATAACATAACTCAATATTCTCTGCTTTATGCATCGATAAAAATTATAGTTTTTATACTGAATCACCTACAATGCAGACTGTTATCTGGGGTTTAGATTCTTTTCAGTACTTACAGACAGCCCTGGAATACCAGAATTTCCATGAGGATTTTTGGGCTTAACCTCCCCTCTTCTCAGTTCATATAGTAGACTTATATCTATCTATATATTTTACCTTGTATTTCTTAGGTTTTCTGTGCAAGATGAGAACTAGGCCCTTAATCAAACTTCCCAGTTTGCCGGCCAGCTAATATTTTCAATATGTTAAAGTTTCAGCATCGAAGTATAGATGTATGCCTCCTCGCATACATCTATCTCTACGCAGTTCACCACCATTGCTCCACTACTTTCCCAGTAGTTCTATGGATGGTAACCAGATGCTCTGTTCATGGTATTTTACACATGCTTACAATCTTCCCTCACATAGACTGTTATTACACAATAGATTTTGCAATAGGCTTTTTCCCCCCTTATTTGTCTATTATAACCATTCGGCATATATGACACTAAGGTACAGATTCAGCTGTTCCATGGAAACTAAGAAACAACTCCTCTTGCTTCACTCCAAGGGAGGTAGAGGATACTGAACTGGATAGTTTTGAATCCCTAGTGTTAGATCCTCATACTTAGTTAGGATTCAACTTCTACTTCCATAGGTGTACCATTTCACTTAATAGAATACTGGAAATTCTACACAGCTGAGGAATTATTGTTCCCCATTGATCACAGTGAATTCTGTACCATCAGGACTGTTATGATAGATTTAGTTGTTTGGAACTTAATGTTCATGGGTATTTCTTTGTTAACATCTTCTGGTTACACACACATAAATTAAATACTCCTTTAAAGGATAGCCATCTATACCTATACATAGTTATTATATTGGCTGCTCAATTGATCTATCATCTCAAACCTCATTATTTCAATGTACTCATCTCTACACCCAATCATTTGTCTCGTCTGTCAATAGCTGTAGTTGCAATTACATAAGTTACTGAACCATTAATCCATCTAACGGTTGCATAATGCAACCTAACGTAACAATTCATGCATTCCATAATGTACTATAATATCAAAATTTCATACAATGCATAAAGGAATATAATATCACAATTTCATAATTTAAATAAAGGAATAGAACAGCACAAGTTCATAAATTGCATAAAGGAATATAACATCACAATTTCATAAAACAGGGATATGATTAACACCTACTTACAGATACCTCCAAATTTATGCATGCACACCTCTACTATGACTACCCTCCCAACCTTAGAATCCTCTTTATCTCCCGTGATTCACTCCCCGTGCAAACGCAGATCCTCCCGCTGTCGTACCACCCAACTGTCTCCATCTAATGCTATTTTAAGCTGTGCTTTCCCCAAGCCTGTTTCCAATTCTGCGTCCAGAATTTCAGGATGCTTTATTCCTGTTTAGCCTAGGCTTCCCATTCTAGGACTCTTTAAAGCTGCTTTAAGCTTTTCCTCAGCTTTTCCAGCTTTTTCTCACCTCTTCCCAACTACTCCTCTTCATTGGGGAAATTTAGATTTTTCCTCAAAATCTAAATTAGAAATAATTTCTTTCAAGGATTTTTGAAAGATTTGGGGAAAGTCTTTTTTCCTTTTCCATCACCTCATGGATTAGGCATAGGATCTCATGTTCTCATCTGGTCAGAGTGCATACATAATATTCTATTTATTTTTCATAATTAAATAATTAACCACATCCACACAATAATCATCCACTGGGGTCCACTCCCCTTTGGATTTATGTTCAAATGTCTAATTTAAAAAGCATAGAACTTGGGGGTGTTACATATTCCCCCTCTGAAAGTAAACACCGTCCTCGGTGTTGACAACTATCTACTTAGTTTATTTTGAACATAATTATGGATGATGTTCCATCATCTTAGCTTCTCTGTTCCAAGTAGCTTTTCAGTAGTAAAGTGCTCCACTGCACCTTTACTCTAGCTACTATTCAATTTCGCAACTTAATTTCTTCCCGCTTTCATCGTTGAGCGACTTTGGAAGGAAATTCTTATTCTGGTTCCACCTGAACCACATTTCAAATCAAAATTGTGAGAAGCATCATGTATAAAAATTATATTTTTCTAACAAGGAGATATGAAACATATCAGAAATTTTTACTATGCAAGGGTAAGAAAAATTTATAAGCCATTAGTTTCCCTCCTTTCCAACACCTTCCTCGGTGTTACACTTTAACGTTGACTTTTCAACTTTGATAAATATTTCTTCTTTGTTTTTGCTTTGTTTCCAGCAGAGTACTCTCCTGCTTTATGCAGTTGCTTTTCTTCCTACCTCCTTGCAAAAAGTCTGTCTTAGAAAATCTTTTATTCTGTTTTCCCTGTCCACAATTCATACCCATGTACGAAATGTCAGGTACATACAATTGATCATCCACAACAACATTCTGCATTTCAATAACTTTAAGAATTTCAGTTATTAGTCAAACCGATTAGGTTCATAATAGTTTAGTGCACTTCTAGTACACTACTTATCCTTTCTTGTTTCTTTAGTGAGGTTTCTTCCTCCCTCAACTTGGTCCAACTCAGCATTTCTGGAGTTTCTAGATGATTCCTCTTCACCTTTTCCTTTTTGTTTCCAGAGTGTACAATTTCCTGTTACACACTTGGTTAACCAATTTTGACAATTTTTCATTAGTACTCATAATTGAATGAAAACAATTGTACTATATGCATGATTATGCTTACCTTTTACAGTTCATCGCTGTACCTCCAGTACCTTCTCATTTTTTTATTTTTTTTCGTAGCTGTATGATTTCACACTATTGCTCCCTTTCTTTGAATTTAAGACTCAGGAAATTTTACATAAAATTTATACCAACAACATTGTATAGTGTGAATGCATGTAATTTCTATCAATCATCCCATTACTACTTGATAATATCAAAATAGAATTTGACACAATTTTCCCCTTTCCAAATAATTACCACAATTTTTACATTTTCAAAAAAAAGTTTCTTCACATTCTACTGGGACCACTTATTCTAATCATAATTAGAGCAATAATAATCAGCCATATGATAAAATATGTCCTTCCCTTGTACTTGTAGCTTTTAAGGTGAAGTCACTTTTAATAATCCCCAGTGAATTAGTATAAAGTTTGAGGAATAACTTAACATGTATGAAGATGTTATATTCATACAACTCAATAAGGTTAACATTATAACATATACCCAGATCGCCTATATTTATAATGTTACTTGTAGATTTTTAACTTATGTCCCACGTGGAATTTGTTTCATTTTACTTTATCCTCAATTCCACCACATTGTATATATATTCCAATAAAGTTAAACATACCATTATATTTCATATTTAAATCCTCCACTATTTTTCATATATATATAGAACCACTCTATATATATAATACAAACCTCATCATATATATATATATATATAATCCACCGTATATATATATATCCACCAAGCATATATATACTATATATAATCCAAAGAGTTTAATTGATACTCCTTAACTTCCTTTTTTTCTTATTTAATGTACTATCCCTTCGTACCAACTTACATTTTTCCCTTGTGATGGACTTATAAAGTTTTACTTTGAATCAATACAAGGACAATTGAGAATTTACAACTTATTTTTAACATACCTCTATTAAATATAAGTTGTCCTTTTCTCTTACACACCTTTCCCTATATATCCAAATATAACTCTCCTTTTCTTTTTCAAAGTATTCTTTCTCTCTAGCAATTTTCCCTCTGCTCCTTTAATAAGAATTCTTGTCCACTATTCTCCTATGAATGTTCCCCTTTCATCTATCTGTAACACGTAGATATCTATACATAGATCATAGAGGATGTGTATATAGCATATACAACATATATATATTAAGTCCATATATATAACCTCAAAAAAAAAAAATTTCTTCTCGTACCACTTCTAAATGTTTAGTATTGTCCACCCAACAGTTTAAATATTCATTTAAGTCAGGCCATAATAACCCTCCTTTTTACATTTTGGTCCTGATAATAAAGTTGTAGTTTAATTGTTTAAGTCTTAAGTATTCTATTGAGAAGGCTATACCTTCATAGTCATCAACAATACCTATGCCCTCGTTGTAACTTATCGGTTATGGAATATCAAAACCATATATGTATCACGTCATTTAACATTCTAATGTACATATATAATTAACAATACATACATCTGTATAACAATATATATACATCTATATAGGTATCAACACTGTTGATATATGAAATCATAACATACCTATTTGACAATATATATATATCTATATATATATCTTCGCACCTTAGGATATGAGATCATCACATATATAATCACACCGTAGATTATTTTAACATGTTACATAGGAGATTCGAATGTAACCTATGCAAGATATACAGCGCTATTCCATACGTATATACCATATATATATATTTTAAGTTCATGTACAATACATGTACAACACCTAGGAGATTTGTATATAGTGTATATTGATATAATTAACACCATTATTTATCAATATCGTATACAAGTATATATTTAAGCCAGGTTTGATTAAAAAGTCGTGCAACTATATACAAATATCAAACTTATATATATATCACTATGTTATATTCCACATATATATGGCTCATCGTAATTATAAATGTGAGCGGCGCATGTAATAGGTTGTGTAGCGTGATATTTCATTACTTCGAACCGTCAACACTTTCGGCGTTGGAATGATGAAGATGGGGAACGTGTCCATCCATGGTTCGAACCCTGCTAGTAATGATGTTAATTTCCGTCTCGCAGAAGTAACCACGGCGTGGCCCTCTTCTAAAGCTCATGAAGTACACCGTCTGCGCTAGGACCTTACGGCGTGGGAGTTGTCTGGCCGCCGAACGCCGAATGCAGTACCTCTAGGTTTACAGTTTATGAAATTTATAATGTTTCGCTGGCTCTGTTGTGCAGGAACAAGGTGTCCTCCTGAAGAGTAAAGAGCGGGGTACCGCGGTCCCGGTTCAGTGGTAGCTCGGCGTTTGTCAGTTCAGCTACTGAAATCATTACCGTTCCAGTGTACTCTTCTGTCAATTACGCTAGGGTTTCCCAATCCCCTCGGGACTCTCTGCGGTTTCTGACCGATGAAATTAGGGTATGATCTTCCTTTTTAACCCGAGACCCTTCGGTCGACCAAATGACCAGGCCGTTTTTTTTTCTCTATATATATATATTTTTTTTCCAGAGGCAGAGCCTCTATTACATCTTTCTCCCAGACAGGGAGTCGGCCTCTCGTCCGAGCCTCTCGGTTAATTCTGCAGGTCCGTATCTATGACCTGTATCGAAACCTTGTAGGTATTCCCTGGGTTACCCACCGGGAACATTTGCTTCTGGGCGTGCGTCCGAGCGAGGGGTCTGGATTGACAGATAAACCCTAAGTTGATACTTTCGATTTTAATTTACTGGTTGATTGTTTTCGTTTTGTTGTTTTTTTTTTTTTTTTTTCTCTACGGTTTGAGAACACGCCGTGACTCCGACTGCTTATGTGTGCCCCATGTGAATCAGATCTAATGTGATAGATAGTCTTTTTTTTTCATATGTATATATGCCGGTATCTCAACCGATATTAACCCCCTCTGTTATTTTTCTCTCGGCAGTCACGTGTTGACAAAAAACAACGAGCTGACGAGGAATCTGTTCTTTACGAATGTTCTGGTTTAACATTCGCACAAAATCTTCAACGTGCTGTCGGTAATTTCCGAGCGGTCTCGTTTGGTTTATAACCACGGTGGAATGTTTACCGAACTATCACGCAGATCTACAGTTGCTTGTTTATTTACTCAGATAGAGATAGCGATCATATATTTACTATCCCCATTTAACAGAATTTATATGTTTCGGCAATCTTCTGGTTTTTTTTTTTTTCGTTTGTGTACACATATATCATAATTATGCTCCATTCTAATACCCCGAATCGATCTGACCTTTCCTTTTTGCTCTGATAAAATGGATAATTACAGATCATGATTAGGGTTTTTTTTGCTATTTACCCAAATCTTCGGTGGATATATATATTCTATCTTATTAGTAGAACGGTTTAAAGTAACACGGTATAACGCATACAAAATGCGTACGAAAGCGAAGCTTATTTTACCAATTATTAGTTGAGGCTGCGTGCTTTTTTATATCATGTATATTGGTTTAGCAAACGGTCCATAGTATAATTCGCGGTCAAAGCCAATTACAAACTGTAACCGGTTACATAGATTTCCCTATGCGTCTCTGTTTTCCTTTTTTTTAATGGATCATATATTATACATTCTATTTAATGGGTTCGTTGGGGTAACTTCATTGGTTCTCTACACACACACAGTCTATATATGTAGAATTTCTTCCAATTAGAACGATCTATATCGGCCTTTGTTCTTTTGTTTCACTTAACCAGATTTCTTTTTTTCCGATTCGTGCTTAGTTTCTTCGACTCATACGCACCCATATATATGTACATAAGTTTATATCGTTTCTTTTTTCATCTAGGGTTTGCTTTCGTTTATATATATATATATATATATATATATATACATATATATATATATATATATATGTACGAAAGTCATATCTAGTCTACGTAGACGTGGTAAATAGGATTGTTATTCATGCTTGCGCTTATTGCTTATATGAACTGCAACTAGCGCTTACCTGAAATTCAACGGTTCATTATATTGTACGATCGCGCATTACATACACCGCCTCGAAGTGCGTGTATATAAATTTGGGATCCATATAAATCGTGCAGAGCAATCAGGGCGCGTATTGGTCGCATTATAACCTTGCGGTAGTGGTATATATATCATTACCGACTTCACAAATTTTAATACCCTTAACATTGATTCCATTATGTTTGAATATAAAGAAATAAAGTCGTGCACGGAAGTTATACTATCGGCCTTATTCTAATTTCTTACCCTATTTCCTAGCTGTATAGGTTTATATGTATACATCCACTTTTGGGTTATAAATGGAATACCACCATATTTACATTTTCTTGAATTGTTTATTCATAGCTTTATAAGGTGTTATACATAAAATTGTTATTGACATATATATCTCTAGATTGGAAATTTCAAATGTTACTCTTTCAAATCTATATATATATATATATATATATATATATATATATATATGCTTATACTTTTACCCTTACAAGGGTGCATGTAGTACTCTGGTATGCATGCCTATATGCATTTTTCATGCTTGACTATAAGGATGAAATTTATATTTTGAGGCTTGGCTACTATACTGATTTCACTGTTAGATGATAGATCTAGAGAGGTAGTATATACCTTGCTCAATTTTTCTTTAATCATATATAATAAAATTCTACTTTTCCTGTCATGCAAATTTTTCTATCTTACTTCTGTCCTGGTTATTTTGCCCCAGTTAACTGCTATCATTTCCATGACTGATATAACCCTTCCCTCGTGAAAGTTTATTTTGTGGTGTAATAAGAATTCAACATAACTGTTCGATAGTTCTTTACTCTGAACTTCAATTTTTATTTCTATGTAACCCCAAAAGTATCAATAGTGCTAGACTACAGGATTTTCATTATAATTTTAAAACTATTGCTATGATACTTGTCTTCAATATATCTAGGGAATTTTCGAATTGCTATATATACCCATTTCTAACTGTTATGTACATCAGATAGAGTAGAAGTAAACTTTGTTTGTATATCATTTGAATGTCATATTCCAATGTCTTACTTTCAGCTAATTGTTTTTATACCATGTACCCTTAACATGGCTATAATGTGTCTGTACTCTATTTGTTAATTTATATATATATATATATATATATATATATATATCTATGCATTTCCTAAATGAAGATATATATGTGATCGATAGTTCCATTGCTGCTATACATTCAGCATAGAGAATTCTAACACCATATTATTTGTTTCAAGAGTTAGAACTGTATTTAAAAATATAAAGTACCTTATAATGGTTATGAGTACTATAACCCTTGTAGAATTTCTTTGTGATTTACCAGGAATTCAGAATCCTTGCTATTAAGGTTTTCTAACACATAACGTCATCTCGGTAAAACTGACATCAATCTTTGCTACTGTATTAAGATGGTTTCAATATCTTAACTTTATGAAACCTGACTTTCTTTTACATAACGATGATAGTAGAACAATGGCTACATATGTCATTGTAAAATTTATAACAATTTACTAGTTCTTTGTGAGCACATATCTTGCCCAATTTTTGAACCTGGGCTCCGATACCATTTGTCACCCCTCCCAACTCCATTTTTTTTTTAATAACCTCCATTATACCTCCTGGTTACTCCTCCTAAATTTCTTAACTCCTCTTCTATAAGGGGTTCATTTTACTCCGAATGAGATTCAACATGTCTCTCTTAAGGTCTATATTCATAATATGTCTATATTCATCACCCCTATGATGAGTGCTACCCATATAACATAACTTAATATTCTCCGCTTTATGCGTCGATAACAATTATAGTTTTTATACTACATCACCTACAATGCAGACTGTTATCCGGGGTTTAGATTCTTTTCAGTACTTACAGACAGCCCTGGAATACAAGAATTTCCATGAGGATTTTTGGCTTAACCTCCCCTCTTCTCAGTTCATATAGTAGACTTATATATCTACATATTTTACCTTGTATGTCTCAGGTTTTATGTGCAGGATGATCACTAGGCCCTTAATCAAACTTCCCAGTTTGCCGGCCTGCTAATATTTTCAATATGTTAAAGTTTCAGCATCGAAGTATAGATGTATGCCTCCTCGCATACATCTATCTCTACGCAGTTCACCACCATTGCTCCACTACTTTCCCAGTAGTTCTATGGATGGTAACCAGATGCTCTGTTCATGGTATTTTACACATGCTTACAATCTTCCCTCACACAAATTGTTATTACACAATAGATTTTGCAATAGGCTTTTTCCCCCCTTATTTGTCTGTTATAACCATTCAACATGTATGACACTATGGTACAGATTCAGTTGTTCCATGGAAACTAGGAAACAGCTCCTCTTGCTTCACTCCAAGGGAGGGAGAGAATACTGAACTGGATAGTTTTGAATCCCTAGTGTTAGATCCTCGTACTTAGTTAGGATTTAACTTCTACTTCCATAGGTGTACCATTACATTTAATAGAATACTGTAAGTTCTACACAGCTGAGGATTGTTGTTCCCTACTTTCTGTTATTGATCACAGTGAATTTTGTACTATCAGTATTGTTATGATAGATTTAGTTGTTTGGAACTTAATGTTCATGGGTACTGGTTTGTTAACATCTTCTGTTTACACACACAGAAATTAAATACTCCTTTAAAGGATAGCCATCTATACCTATACATAGTTATTATATTGGCTGCTCAATTGATCTATCATCTCAAACCTCATTATTTCAATGTACTCATCTCTACACCCAACCATTTGTCTCTTCTGTCAATAGCTGTAGTTGCAATTACATAAGTTACTGAACCATGAATCCATCTAACAGTTGCATAATGCAACATAACATAACTATTCATACATTCCGTAATGTACTATAACATCACAATTTCATAAATTGCATAAAGGAATATAATATCACAATTTCATAAATTGAATAAAGAAATAGAACATCACAATTTCATAAATTGCATAAAGGAATATAATATCACAATTTCATAAAACAGGGATATGATTAACACAGACTTACAGATATCTCCAAATTTATGCATGCACACCTCTACTATGACCAGTCCTCCCAACCTTAGAATCCTCTTTATCTCCCAGGATTCACCCCCGAGCAGAGATCCTCCCCAGAACAGACTAACTTCAATCTGTTCTGGAGCAGCTTATTTAAGCTGTGCTTTCCCCAAGCCTGTTTCCAATTCTGCGTCCAAAATTTCAGGATGCTTTATTCCTGTTTAGCCTAGGCTTCCCATTCTGGGACTCTTTAAAGCTGCTTTAAGCTTTTCCTCAGCTTTTCCAGCTTTTTCTCACCTCTTCCCAACTACTCCTATTCATTGGGGAAATTTAGATTTTTCCTCAAAATCTAAATTAGAAATAATTTCTTTCAAGGATTTTTGAAAGATTTGGGGAAAGTCTTTTTTCCTTTTCCATCACCTCATGGATTAGGCATAGGATCTCATGTTCTCATCTGGTCATAGTGCATACATAATATTCTATTTATTTTTCATAATTAAATAATTAACCACATCCACACAATAATCATCCACTGGGGTCCACTCCCCTTTGGATTTATGTTCAAATGTCTAATTTAAAAAGTATAGAACTTGGGGGTGTTACACATCATGTAAAAAAAAGAAATTTTTTTTTTTTTTCATCAAGGAGACATGAAACATATCAGGAAATTTAATATGCAAGGGTAAGGCAAATTTATAAGCCATTAGTTTCCCCCCCTTTCCAACACCTTCCTAGGTGTTACACTTTAATGTTGACTTTTTCAACTTTGACAAAGATTTCTTCTTTGTTTTTGCTTTGTTTCCAGCAGAGTACTCTCCTGCTTTCTGCATTTGCTTTCCTTTCTACTTCTTTGCAAGAAGTTTGTCTAGAAAATCTTCTATTCTGTTTTCCCTGTCCACAATTCATACCAATGTAAGAAATGTCAGGTACATACAATTGATCATCCACAACAACATTCTGTATTTCAATAACTTAAGAATTTCAGTTATTAGTCAAACCGTTCAGATTCATAATAGTTTAGTGCACTTTTAGTACACTACTTATCCTTTCTTGTTTCTTTAGTGAGGTTTCTTCCTCCCTCAACTTGTCCAATTTAGCTTTTCTGGAGTTTCTAGGTGATTTATCTTCACCTTTTTCCTTCTTGTTTCCACAGTGTACAATTTCCTGTTACACACTTGGCTAACCAATTTGACAATTTTTCATTAGTACTTATAAATGAATGAAACAATTGTACTATATGCATGATTATGCTTACCTTTTCCAGTTCATCGCTGTACTTCCAGTACCTTCTCATTTTCTTTTAGCTGTATGATTTCACACTATTTCCCCCTTTCTTTGAATTTAAGACTCAGGAAAATTACATAAAATTTATACCAACAACATTTTATAGTGTGAATGCATGTAATTACTATCATTCGTCCCGTTCACAAGTATTACTACTTGATAATGTCAAATAGAATTTGACACAATTTTCCCCTTTTCAAAGAATTTCCACAATTTATACATTTTCAAAAAAAAAAATTCTTCACATTCTACTCGGACCACTTATTCTACCACCATAGTATTTATTACTCCTCTAATCATAATTGGAGCAATAATAATCAGCCATATGATAAAATATGTCTTTCCATTGTACTTGCAGCTTTTAAGGTGAATTCTCTTCTAATAATCCCCAGTGAATTAGTATAAAGTTTGAGAAATAACTTAACATGTATGAAGATATTATATTCATACAACTCAACAAGGTTAACATTATAACATATAACCAGATCGCCTATTTTTATAATGTACTTGTAGATATTAACTTATGTCCCACATGCAATTTGTTTCATTTTAATTTATCCTCCATTCCACCAGATTGTATATATATTCCAATAAAGTGAAACATAAAAAAAAAAATTTCTTTATAAAGCTCTTTGTTATTGAACCATTATATTTCATATCCTTAAATCCTCCACTCTTTTTCATATATATATATAGAACCACTCTATATATATATATATAATTCACAATATATATATATAATACAAACCTCATCATATATATATATAAAATCCCCCGCATATATATATATATATCCACCAAGCATATATATACTATATATAATCCAAAGAGTTTAATTAATACTCCTTAAGTTCCTTTTTTTTTTCTTATTAAATGTACTATACCTTCGTACCAACTTACATTTTTCCATTGTGATGGACTTATAAAGTTTTAATTTGAACCCATACAAGGACAATTGATAATTTACAACTTATAGTTAACATACCTCTATTAAATATAAATTGTCCTTTTCTCTTATACACCTTTCCCTATATATCCCAATATAACTCTCCTTTTTCTTTTTCAAAGTATTCTTTCTCTCTAGCAATTTTCCCATTCTAGCCTAAATACCTTTGATCCATAAGGGTTGAGTTTCACCCCAAAGTTCACACTCATTCACTTATTGAGTGCAATAAATCAATTTAAAATGTCACTTTATTAACCCAACATATACATATTTCTACATACACATGGCTAATAGATAGTGGGGTTTATAGGTGTATTAATTTTTCTTTCAACCCATTCTAAATCTAAATTTCCTATGTCACCTATGAAATTATGCGTTAATTCAAGCCATAATTATATATGATTTTCATCCCAACTTTTGACCTTGAATATTTATTGGTTACGTTGACTTATGCTTACATAAGTGCTTGTAATCTTTCTCATATCACCTCTTCTCTTAATTCATGACGTATATTTCTAGTTGGAATGATCATTCAATTATTCAACCTTATTTATAACATTTCTTCTTGGAGATATTATTTCTCAATAATCAATCATTTAACTCGTCTCTCTTTTCCATATAGATCCCTACATATACCAACATACTACCACATTAACCACTTGTATGTAATAAATATCATATGCGCAATTATATATATATCACATAATTTGCAACATCTCCAGCTTAAAATTTAAATATTCGACCCATATATGTTTGGATTCACTATATTCCTTAATCACCATATAGAGGTATAGGTAGAGGTCATTGTATATAGATATATTACATATCCTATGTATAAGTTATACAAATAATATATATATATAAGTCCAACCTTTAGTATAACTGAGCTTGGGTATTTATCCCTATACTGTATCTATATTTATATATATACCCCATATATGGCCAAAACATTTTTTTTTTCCTTCATTTGTACTGAATAAGATTCAATCTTATTCTCGTTTGATAGTAGTATACCTGCCTTCTTTATATGATGCCTCTTCCACTTACTCTTATACTACGTGCATATAGAATCTTGGCAATATACATTTAACGAGCACAGGCCTATATATATCTATATATCGCTGCTGTGTTTGTATATATCATATACTTCCAACCATTATTGTATAAGTAAACACGGCATTTATATCTAGTCCTGGGCAATATTAATTCGATGGACATAGGAATATATATTCGTATATAAGTCAAAAGCCCCCCTTTTTTTTTTTAAAGCGATACCATATAAATATAATTTGTTAAAACTAAGAATGTAATTTATTGTTCCCGCGCTCCCCTTACACGCTACGTGTCTACCACAATCCATTTCGGCTAACCTGATTTACATAATGAAAATTCATAAACTGCATAGTGTATGTTATGGTGATTTAAATGATTTGTAACATTAGGTAATAAATGCACCCATTATAAATGCATATGTTACTGTTATATTTTTCCTGTTACTGAAAACTTATATGTAACCTGATTTAAATATGCATCGATCTATTATTAACCATTCATATTAAGAGATGAACAAATGTGTTATATTTCCCATTCTTTATATGCATTTTTCCCAATTTATGCACAAGAATATGGGTTATGGTGCATTAGGTTATGATTTACATTATGTGAGGTGCGTTGCATTTGTCAGGGCCGAACTCTTGCAACCACGCAGTTGTATCACGCAGCCGTTCAATTTCAACCACTCCAAACTCTTGTGTGACAGTCGACGCGCCTGCGTGTACTCACGCATTCTCTCGCCTGCCCAATCTTTACTGATTGAGACCGGCGCCAACACGTCGGATTCTGGCTTTGTCAGTACCATATAGGTGTTTTCCCTTTTTGTGGTTTATCTTACTCATCCTCCTTGTGATGGTGACTGATTGTCAAACTCCAGCGTCACACGGTAACACTGGGTTCCGTGGAGGGGTAGGTTTTCAGCCTCTTGGCGGTGGCGTGTGAAGACGAAAAATGGCTCTATTAATTAGCAGGAAGGTAGTGGCGATGATGGTTACGGCCTTACAGGCTGTAACACATCCGCATTGCAGATTTCCTGGTGATCCGTTCATATCCGCCAACCGGCTGTTTGACACGTCGCCGGTACTGATCTCTTGGGATTGATACAAGATCTAACTGAGATATTCGATTAGGGTTTCGGCAAAGGGGAATATAACCCTGTCCGAATACCAATTTCTTTCCTCATTCTCCGTTTGATTTCTGCATTGCAGCTCCTCAGAAGACATGGATACGGCTTCCAGCTGGAACACTTTAGTCTTCTGTTAGGGTTGGCCCGGATTAATGTCTTTCTCCCTGCTGTTGATATGTTTTTGTTTTCCGGTTTAGTGATACTCGATTTTCCACGATTCCGATTTGTATAGCACAGGACGCTCGACGAAGAAAGCAGCTTTTGTTTTTTTTTTTTTTTTTTTAGAAAGCAGCTCTTCTTATTCTTTATTAAGAATTTTGTTAAGAAAATGATTTATTCACTCACATAGGTGTTTTTTCCTAATGGTCGTGTTTGATATGGATTGATGCCAGTAGCGCAAATCTCTTTCTTTTTTTTTCTTTTTTTTTCTGGTTATTGTATTTACAGACCATAACCGATTTATACTACTTACCGCCTGCTTATTTTCACCAAATCGATTTCATTATTCAAATCAGAACCTTGTTCTCGCCTTTGATATTTCTGCATATCAGTTGACCAATTTTTGTTTCAGAAAGATTACGGACCGGTCAGGACAACTGAGTTGTCGCTCCTGGTCTTCTTGGCGTAATTACCCAAAAGTTTTTTATTATTGCAGGTGATACATGCCGGTAATAACAGTTTAATCTCATGACTAAACTTGGTTTCACTTATACGTGCCAATGAAAGGTTTACGTAAAATCTTTTATGTGAATTACATCTGCGTCTAATTTCTATCAATCATGTTTTAATGTAGTGGACCAAATTCAATATGTTCAAGCATGGACCAAATTGAACCAGGTTTATATATCTATGTTCCGGTTATTATCTCCTATGTGTTTCATTTATTCACTGTTATATATATATATATTTATATATATAACCTTTTGTATCCCATATGTTCGTCGGTGTATAGACTTCATAATTGTTTCCCATCGCACCGATAGGGTTTACATATAGATTTTGTCTCCATATGATCTACGAGAGTAGTGATCGAGACTGGATAATATATATATTTCCAATGACTTTTTCAATGTACTTATAAAATGTGTGCTATACATAAATCCTAAATTTCCTCGACTGCACTATTGTTTTTTTTTTTTTCCATGGTTTAATAGTGCAATTAATTCGAAATATTCTATCATTGCTGTAAGGGGGATAACCCTGCTATAATGGAGATCTATTTTTTTTGGTCAATCCGAATTCGAATTTTCATGTTCTAGAACTCTTATTCCATTGACCGAATAATGATTTCGTTTGTTATCTATATTTCCTATAGGTTTCGTTTATCGTTTTTTTGCGATCATTCATATATGTCATGGTCACCTTTTTTGGATGTACTCGTTTACAAATATAAAATCATATATGTATATATGATTCGTACTTGTTCTCGTTCTCCATTATCTCGGTTAGTTATAGATTTGAGTTTATTTTGTCCTTGCAACATATAACAACTCGTATATGTATATCTATGGTTCAATAGTAAACAAGAATTAAATTGTATGATGTTCAAACTGTATTAATATAGGTACCAAGTATATTAAAGGCATCGATATATATATATATATATATATATCGAGAGCTCCATTGATTATAATACATGAATCATAGATCATTATTTTTTATTTTTTTTTGTACTAATGTTTAGTTCAAAGGCTAGTGATGGAGTTATACAACAAAATATTCTATCCTAGATAAGTATGGTACAACCCCTCTCTAGTTTACAGATATTTTGTGTGTAACAAAAAAATTCAACATCCATATGCTAGCATACTTGCTTGTAAATTTCTACTTTTCTTTTAAGGTATACCTATGTGTATTCAAGGGTGCTTGACTAGAAAACCTTAATGTTTATGAAATTACTTTGTTATGTTACAGGTTTTCAATGAGTAAAATATATCCAGATATGAAAGTCTATTCTCACATATAGAGTAGATTTACTCTTTTCCTAGTACCCTTAAAAATGTTAGAGTACATATATATACTGTCCATACCTTAACATGTTACTTTCTTCTTTTCTGTTGTAGACCATGTATGTTTCAATGCTACTATACTGTATTGCTAGAATGCTAGAATACACATAGGCAAATCATATCATTTTTTTTTCTTTTATAGAGAACATAACACAATGAATCATCTGTAGAGGCCAAGTAACTTCAGATTTAAACCGATCTGGTTTAGAGGTTCTGAAGTTTCTACCCTATAGATTTTTAGTCTACAACCAAACAGATTCTGGAAGGTGTTTACCTTATGATGGACTATGTTAAATGTAGTACTACAAAAATCAAGCAATTCCTCTTAGATCTTTTTATATGTAGCTAATTCATACCATCATAAAATAGAGTAACTGGAATTTTTTTTATTTTTTTTGACAGTTAACCCTTTCTTTGTGAGCACATATCTTGCCCAATTTTTGAACTTTTCTCCGATACCATTTGTCACGTCTCCCAAACCCATTTTTTCTTTTTTTCTTTTTGGGCTTGACCTCCCCTCTTCTCAGTTCATATAGTAGACTTATATATATATTTTTTACTTTGTATTTCTCAGGTTTTCTGTGCAGGATGATCACTAGGCCCTTAATCAAACTTCCCAGTTTGCCGGCCTGCTAATATTTTCAATATGTTAAAATTTCAGCATCGAAGTATAGATGTATGCCTCCTCGCATACATCTATCTCTACGCAGTTAACCACCATTGCTCCACTACTTTCCCAGTAGTTCTATGGATGGTAATCAGATGCTCTGCTCATGGTATTTTACGCATGATTACAATCTTCCCTCACACAAAATGTGATTACACAATAGATTTTGCAATAGGCTTTTTCCCCCCTTATTTGTCTGTTGTAACCATTCAACATGTGTGACACTATGGTACAGATTCAACTGTTCCATGGAAGCTAGGAAACAACTCCTCTTACTTCACTCAAATGGAGGGAGAGAATACTGAACTGAATAGATTAGAATCCCTAGGGTTAGATTCTCGTACTTAGTTAGGATTCAACTTCTACCTCCATGTGTGTACCATTATATTTAATAAAATACTGTAATTTCTAAATTTTTTTAATTCTTTCCAGTGCAACACAGCTGAGGGTTGTTGTTCCCTACTTTCTGTTATTGATCACAGTGAATTCTGTGCCATCAGTATTGTTATGATAGATTTAGTGGTTTGGAACTTAATGCTCATGGGTACTGGTTGTTAACATCTTTGGTTTATACACACAGAATTTAAATACACCTTTAAAAGATAGCCATCTATACCTATACATAGTTATTATATTGGCTGCTCAATTGATCTATCATCTCAAACCTCATCATTACCATGTACTCATCTCTACACCCAACCATTTGTCTCTACTGTCAATAGCTGTAGTTGCAATTACATAAGTTACTGAACCCTGAATCCATCTAACAGTTGCATAATGCAACCTAACATAACAATTCATACATTCTATAATGTACTATAACATCACAACTTCATAAATTGCATAAATGACTATAACATCACACTTTCATAAAACATAAAGGAATATAACATCACGATTTCATAAAACAGAGATATGTTTAACACAGAATTACAGATATTTCCAAATTTATGCATGCCCACCTCTACTATGACCAGTCCTCCCAACCTTAGAATCCTCTTTATCTCCCAGGATTCACCCCCGAGCAGAGATCCTTTCCCCAGAACAGACTAACCTCAATCTGTTCTGGGGCAGCTTATTTAAGCTGTGCTTCCCCAAGCCTGTTTCCAATTCTGCGTCCAGAATTTCAGGATGCTTTATTCCTGTTTAGCCTAGGCTTCCCAATTTGGGACTCTTTAAAGCTGCTTTAAGCTTTTCCTTAGCTTTTCCAGCTTTTTCTCACCTCTTCCCAACTACTCTTCATTGGGGAAATTTAGATTTTTCCTCAAAATCTAAATTAGAAATAATTTCTTTCAAGGATTTTTGAAAGATTTGGGGAAAGTCTTTTTCCTTTTCCATTACCTCATGGATTAGGCATGTGATCTCACTTTCTCATCTGGTCATAGTGCATGCACAATATGTTATTTATTTTTCATAATTAAGTATTTAACCATATCCACATAATAATTATCCATTGGGGTCCACTCCCCTATGGATGTATGTTCAAATGTCTAATTTGAAAAGCATATAACTTGCGGGTGTTACATGTACAATGAGGTGATAGAATGGAAAAAGGTGGTGGAATTTATGTAGATCTGCAGGGTGAGCCAGATCCGAATGCGGCCATGATGGCTATGTTGCGAAAATTGCAACAAGAATTGGCTGAGATCAAAATCCAGAATGACAGATTGTCATTAGCCACTGAGGAGCAGGAAAAGCTCATCAGGGAATTAACCTCACGGAACAGCCAAGAAGGCGAAGGTTCCGGAAAGAGGAAAATTGATGAATCTGACGAGGAGTATGAGATTCGACATCAGAATAAGCAGAAAAAGGAATTACAAGGGGAATTCCGAAAAATCAAACCTCCCTCCTATGATGGGGAAAAGGAGGAGGATGCTGAAGCCTGGTTGCTGAATATGATTAAGTATTTCCAGGTTTATGAATATGAAAGCAATCTGAAGGCCATATTAGCTGTCTACCAGCTACAAGGTAAGGCTACCTTGTGGTGGGAGGAGACAAAGATGGTGCATGCCATAGATGAAAAGACAGTTACTTGGGAAGATTTCCAGGCTAAATTCAAGAATCGCTACTTGAATGAATGGTACTATGATGACAAAGCAAAAGAATTTCATGAGCTTAGATTGGGACAACTCACTATCGATGAGTTTGTCACTAAATTTACCAATCTATTGAGGTATGTACCTTACATAAGGGAGGAGAAGGCAAAGGTACAGAGGTTCCTGAACTGCTTGCCTCTGGTTTACAAGGAGAAAATTGAGTTTGATAATCCCAAAACAATGGACGAAGCTGTTAGGAAAGCCAGATTGTGTTACCAACAGTTCAAAGGAAAAAACTGATCAAGGAAAGAGTTGGGTAAGTAAGAGTGAATTCAAAGGGAGAAAACCGAAACCAGCCTATTTGAAGAATTTTGGCAGAGATCATCAGCGGAAAAGATTTGGAAAACCCAAAGAAAGTCAAACTGCACAGTCTCAAGTGGCATCGAAACTAGTAGAAAGAGACAGTAAAAAGGAGGGAACAGTCAGAATGAAGGAGCCCTTGAAATGTTGGGGCTGTGGAGAACCCCATCTTTTGAGGGACTGCCCTCATCAAAACATTCATATGCTCATGAGAGATAGGGAAGCGACAACAGTAAATGATATAGCCAGAAACATACCAACTATTAGTGCAGCCCTGGAAAATCGACAAGCAGAACATCAAGCAAACATGGTGGAAATGGAGGGTAAGATTTCTGACCTACCTGTTTCTGTTCTGATTGACCCAGGTGCTTCTTTGAGTTACATTAGTCCAAAGATCGTAGAAAAATGTAACTTAAAAACCGAAAAATTTCAACAGTCATGGTTGGTACAACTAGCCACTGGAACAAAAAGAAAGGTAACACATAAATTGCCCAGAACAGAAATTCAATGAAATGAGTTTCGAAAGAGAAGTGAATTTGAACATCCTACCCTTAGGGTCATATGATCTATTAATAGGAATGGATTGGCTGGAAAAGAAGAAATCTTTGATGAATTGTTGGGATAAGACCTTGCACTGTGTAGATGGGGAAGGGAAAATGTTTATTCTCAAAGGGAAACCAAAACCTATTTCTGTAAGACAGATTTCAGCCTTGCAATTAAAAAGAACAGCTAGAAAAGGATACCAATTTTATGCAGTGCATGTGGAAGAAACAGAACAGAAAACTGAAGAAGAATTACTGGATGCTGTACCAGTAATAAGAGAATTTAAGGAAGTTTTTCCAAAGGAAATCCCTCACCTTCCTCCCAAAAGAGAGATTGACTTCTCAATCGATCTCGTGCCGGGAGAAACACCTGTTTCACGAGCACCTTATCGAATGAGTCCTCTTGAACTTATAGAATTGAAGATGCAACTGCAACAACTGCTAGACAAAGGGTATATCAGACCAAGTGTGTCTCCTTGGGGAGCACCAGTGCTGTTCGTGAAAAAGAAATATGGAACTTTCAGGATGTGCATTGATTATAGGCAACTGAATAACTTGACCATTAAAAATAGATATCCTTTGCCTAGAATTGATGATCTTTTTGACCAGGTGAGAGGAGCTTCAGTATTCTCAAAAATTGACTTAAGAACGGGTTACCACTAGCTTAGGATTAAAGAGGAATACATCAGCAAAACAACCTTTAGAACCAGGTATGACCACTACGAATTTGTAGTGCTACCTTTTGGGTTGACAAACGCCCCTGCCACATTTATGTGTCTAATGAACAGTGTGTTAAACAAGTATTTGGATAAATTTGTCCTTGTGTTCATAGACGATATTTTAGTTTACTCAAACAGTGAAGAGGAACACAAAGAAAACCTGAGGATAGTGTTGCAAACTCTAAAGGAAAATCAGTTATATGCTAAATTCAGCAAATGTGAGTTCTATAAAGACAAGATCCAATACTTGGGTCATATTATTTCTGAACAAGGTCTTGCTGTTGACCCGGAAAAAATAAAGGCTATAAGAGAATGGCCAGTGCCCGCTGATGTTTCAGCAGTTAGATCATTCATGGGGATTGCCGGCTATTATCCCAGATTTGTGGAGAGATTTTCCGCCATAGCACATCCCATCACTTCCTTACAGAGGAAAGGTGTCAAGTTTGAATGGACTGAAAAATGCCAAAACAATTTTGACAAATTAAAGCTGAAACTTACCACAGCCCCTATACTGAAGATTGCAGATCCTGATGAGGAATTTGTGGTATGTACGGATGCATGTAGAGAAGGATTGGGAGGAGTTCTGTTGTAGGAAAATTCTGTGATTGCCTACGAATCCAGGAAACTGAAGATACATGAACAGAATTTTAGTGCCTATGTTTTAGAATTAGCAGCTGTTATTCATGCTTTGAAAATGTGGCGGCATTATCTGCTTGGGAAAAAATTTACATTGATGACTGATCATATTAGTCTCAAATATTTCTTTTCTCAACCTGACTTGAATGCCAGACAGGCCAGATGGCTGTCCTTTTTAAGTGAGTTCGACATGGACATAAAACATATAAAAGGGAAAGAAAATAAAGTTGCTGATGCATTGAGCAGAAATGCTTGTGAAAATATCAATAATATTGGAAGTAGTGCTCAGATTGATGTAGAAGAATTAGTGATTAAAGCAGCAAACCAAGATCCAAATTATGAAAAACTTCTGGTAAAATTTCAGAAAAAGGAGAAAACTGGTTTCACTCAAAATCAAAAAGGGCTGATCTGTTATAAGAGCAGATTGTATATTCCCAATGTAGAGTCTTTAAAAAGAGAAATTCTGGATGAATACCACAAACAACCTTATGCCGGACACCCAGGGTATCAGAAAATGTTAACAACCCTGAAAAAGAAGTTGTTCTGGCCAGGAATGAAGAGAGAGGTAGCAGAATATTTAAGTAGATGCATGGAATGCCAATTAGTTAAGGTGGAACATCAACATCCTGCTGGTATTTTGAACCCTTTTCCCATTGCAGAATGGAAGTGGGACACTGTTTCCATGGATTTCATTACAGGATTACCCAAAACCAAATACCAGCATGATTCTGTAATGGTAGTAGTAGACACTTTAACCAAAGCTGCTCACTTTATACCAGTGAAATCCACCTTTGGAACAGCTCAAGTAGCGAATGTGTTTCTGAAGGAGATAGTAAGGCTCCATGGAGTTCCTAAGGTGATTGTGTCCGATAGGGATGCTAAGTTTACAGCAGCCTTTTGGAAGGGGTTATTTGGAGGAATGGGCACTAAATTGAATTTTAGCACCGCCTACCACCCTCAGACTGATGGTCAAACGGAAAGAACAAATCAAATTTTGGAGGACATGGTGAGAATGTATGTGATGGATAGACCCTCAAAGTGGGAAGATTTCTTACATTTAGCTGAGTTTGCCTATAATAACAGCTATCAATCCTCCATCAAAATGAGTCTGTTTGAAGCACTGTATGGAAGGAAGTGTCGTACTCCTTTGAGCTGGAGTCAGCCAGAAGACAAACTAATGTTGGGACCAGATGCCTTACAAGAAATGGAAGGAATTGTCAAACAGATACAAAAGAAAATCAAGACAGCACAAGATCGCCAGAAGAGTTATGCAGATCAGAAAAGAGTGCATAGAGAATTTAAAGTTGGGGAGCATGTATATTTTCATATTAAACCCAAAAAGAGCACCCTTTATGCTGGGAGTTGTGCAAAATTGGCCCTAGATACTGTGGTCCCTTTGAAATATTAGAAAGGGTGGGACCAGTGGCTTACAAGCTGGCATTACCACCCCATGTTAGAGTTCATGATGTATTTCATGTTTCATTGCTAAAAATATATGTGCATGATGCTTCTCACATAGTTGATTGGAATGTTGTACAGGTGGAACCAGAAGGGGAGTTTCTGCCAGAACCGCTTCAAATATTGGAGCGGGAAGAAATTGAATTAAGAAGCAGAACAGTAGCTAGAGTAAAGGTGTAGTGGAAGCACTTTACTGCTGAAGAAGCTACCTAGGAACGAGAGACTGAAATGATGGAAAAGTATCCATTTTTATTTGCAAAATAAACTCTAGTAGTTGAATAATAACACCGAGGACGGTGTTTATTTTCAGAGGGGGAATATGTAACACCCCCAATTCATGTGATTTCTTTTTAAAGTTAGATACTTGAACTTTACATCCTAAGGGGAGTGGACCCCAAAGGATAATTATTCTGTGAATGTAATTAAACATTTAATTGAGGAAATGAACAAATTATTGTGGTGCAAATTGACCAAAAATGAGATGATGAGATCACTTGCTAAATCTGTGAGGATGGATGAGGCAAATATTTCCCCACAATCTTTCAAAAATCCTTGAAAGACAATAAGTTTTAAATTTAGATTTTTGAGGAAAAATCTGAATTTCCCCAATGATGAGGAGAGTAGTTGGGAAGAGGTAAAAAGCTGGGAAAGCTGAGGAAAAGCATAAAACAACTTTAAAGAATCCCTAAATTGGGAAGCCTAGGCAAACAGGAAGAAAAGCATCCTGAGATTCTGGACGCAAAATTAGAAACATGCTTTGGGGAACAATAGCTTAAATAAGCTACTCCTAAACAGATTGAGGTTAGTTTGTGGTGGAGGTGATCTCAGCTCGGGGGTGAGTTCTGGGAGAAAAATAGAACTCTAAGGTTGGGAGGTTGGTCATTTTGCTGTGTGGTATGTAATTCTACTTATCTGTGGTTTTCTTTACATTAGTATGAATTGGCTACATATAAAGGTTTGTTATGTATTATACTGCAAATGCTACATTTAACAGAATTAGTAGAAGGTATTCACCTTCAGAACTCTATATAGTTGTAGACATTATCTGTGAAAAATAGAATCCACCAGAATTTCTAAACCATCTCTATTCAGATTTGGGGATACTTGTATGTCCACAGAATATAAAACTTGAGTTTATATTAATCTACTTCTCCTATGTTAGTGCACTCTATGAGCAGAGATAAAACAAATCAGTAGTAGAGTTTCTATATCCAGATAAGAATGTGCATGAGAATTCATAATTAAATTAAAAAAAAAAAACATAGCCTGCACTAGAAATCTGTCCATTTCTCATATGATAAGAAAGATATATAGGAAGCAAATTTTATATGCAGAAGTTACTAGTACTGTTCAATCATCTGTAAATCTTATCTTAAAAATTTGGAATTGTAAAAAGTGGTTGGCATAATAAGGAGTTATTTGAGTATTAGTCAACACAAGATAAATTGAAGGTCAAGCAATTTCTGAAGAAGGCAGGACCAGAAAGAACACTTATAATTGGACTATCAGAAATTGTATTACAATAGTTATATTCGGAGAAATTTATTGTTCGTTAATTAACCCTTAGAAATAAGACACCATGCTATTAATGCAGTGAACAGTCTATCTCTGGATACAACAAAATTATACTATGTAAATGGTGTATAAACATCTCTGTCTATGCAGAAAAACAATTTAATCATATTCATGCCTTACATGTATAATTGCATATAACTGTACTGGAAATGATTTTAGAAACCCATATAAAACTGAATGAATACTTTTATCTACTACATGTCCTCAAGATAAATCTCCAAAGAGGAAACGAGGAACCAAGTATGATGCGAAAGCACTTTCGGTCATGGAATCATTGATTTACAATATCGATCTCCACTCAAAAAAAATTTAGATCGGTGCGTAGCACAGTCAGCACCGATATTTTCTAAGATTATATCATCTAAACTAATTGAACCAGGAAATCAATGTATCGATAACAACACGAGCAGAACTTAATAAAGATAAATAAAACCAAATTCCAGAAGGTAACCAACATGGTGCGCAAATATTTCATACACAGTAGTGATAGGCTATACTTCTAGTGCGAGATCAGCACGAATTATATAACGAGGAAAAAAACTTGTAGGAGAGAAAATGCGGTTAAGGAAGGGGTGGCCATAGACCACCTGAACGAGTTTCATGACCAACACACCGACAAGTGAAGGGCGAGGTCAGCATAGCGACAGACCTCGAAGCAAAGATAAACCAAACTGTGCACATAATCCATTTTTTCTCGACATTAAATACATAAATAAAATCAAATAGAAATGTGGCGCAGTGTCTGCACAAATTGTGTGTAAAAACCAGTATCATATAGTCTTGATACAACGTTGACTGCTAGACAGTCATACCCTGCAACATAAAGCAATGGCAAAACGAAAAACTAACATAGTTGGTAGGACGTCCACTGTGTACACAGTAAAATGAAACCCCTGAGAGGGAGATTGAAGGAACGACTCGGTCATTGCCAGAGGAAATGGAAAATGAGCATGGTCGGGAGTTTCGTTTGCCAGCGTGCTCACATAACCTAAAACCAAAATATACCATATGCATTTGAAGAGGCGCAAGCCCAAAACCGAGTCGATAAACCAGTAGATGGTATGATATGGAAATGGCGGGAACCAAGGTTACCTGTAAACGTGATGAGGAATGATTAGAAACCCTGAAGAAAAATAGAAGAATTTCATCCATCGTAGCGAAGGGTATTTGTAGAAATCGGAATACAATTGGTTATCATATATCCATATGCACGTCTATCACAACAAATAAACACATTGAGGGTTTCAATTAACCATAACGAGTTGAAGAGACTTCGCTTTGAACCCGCTCAAGCTGTCTGTCGGGGTTCAAAACCCTCACCCCTCTTCAGAACTCATATGCAAAAGGGAGAAGCATAGCCATAGAACGTCGAGGGTTGGAGTCTGCGGACTTGGTAAACAATCCAACGCATGTTCGGATGAGGCGCCGTTCTAGAAACCAATAGAAAAATTCATAGAATATACATCAGCAAATCTGAAAGACATCGACCATAGGAAGAAAAAAAAATTTCCAGAAGTGAACTTGGTTACCTTCTCGCTGAAAACCAAAACCACGCGTTGGTAAACATCCTCCCGAGTTGCGGCACTTCGTGGAGTAAAGCGAAAAGCAGAGATGCATATGAGAAAGGATAATGAAATGAAACGAAAACTCTGGAAGATAACGAGGCTGGAAAAAAATTTGTTTTCGTTGAAACCCTAGCTCGTGGCTCGATATTAGCCCGGTGTCAATTCGACATAGGAATGGCGTTCTAGGGTTTCCGAAATAAAATCAAACGCATAGACAAGGACTCCTGAAAATCCCGATAGAGATTGAAACATTAAACACCAGCGTAGGAAATCGTACGTTTAGTATCATATGTCAGTAAACAACTCAGAGTCGGATTATCACGCAGTTAAACAAATCGAAAATTCCCAAACGCATGAAGGTCGTAGCTGGCGTGGATCTCTAATACACAAAACTCGAATTCATAAACCTACATGTCTACTTCACAACTGATCTCGTACCAAGTCATGGTACCCGGGTGGGTGAAACAAATTAATTCTTCCTGCCACAGGGACGTAGGACAGAGGTTGACAAACCCACACTTGTCGACCATTTACGGGTCTTTGATATCTCGTATATATGCAAGTGAGAAAATAAATCATTATCAAATGTAATTCACACCATCGCTATACATGTAGCGTACCCATGGTAATGGGAATAAGACCCCTCTCCAATAGCACGACATTCCCCAAACCTTTGAAAAGATTCGGACTATATAAAGACTGAAATTTCAATTATGAGGTAGTGAAATAAAACTTCAATTGAGGTATGAGTGGGACAAAACGACTTAACGAGGGTATTATAAAATATAAGGGTTGTCTTATATTTTATGGAAGTTTAAATAACAAATTATCATATGAGATAAATCAAAGATAATCATATATAGTAAGGGTGCATTAAGCTGAATTAGATTCAACCATGAAGGACAAGTCAATCACCCATATATATGTATAAAAAAAAAAAAATTGTGGTTGGAAAAAGGGAGACATGACAAATGGTATCGGAGCCCAAGTTATAAAACTGGGCTGGTGACTTAGTGCTCACGATTTCTATGTACTCACTGTGTGATTTTGGTTTCTGTAGCAAAAGTTTTGTTTTGTTGTTTGTTTTCTTTCTGTTCATTGATCTGTGCTGTGTAGTGTACAGTGGAGTGACAGAATGGAAGAAGGTGGAGAAATTTATGTTGATCTACGTGGTGAACCAGATCCCAATGCGGCCATGATGGCTATGTTGCAAAAATTGCAACAAGAGTTGGCTAAGATAAAAAACCAGAATGACAGATTGTCATTAGCCAGTGAGGAGCAGGAAAGGCTCATCAGGGAATTAACCTCATGGAACAGCCAAGAAGGCGAAGGTTCCGGAAAGAGGAAAACTGATGAATCAGATGAGGAGTATGTTATTCGACATCAGAATAAGCAGAAAAAGGAATTACAAGGGGAATTCCGAAAAATCAAACCTCCCTCCTATGACGGGGAGAAGGAGGAAGATGCTGAAGCCTGGTTGCTAAATATGATTAAGTATTTCTAGGTTTATGAATATGAAAGCAATTTGAAGGCCAGGTTAGCTGTCTACCAGCTACAAGGTAAGGCTACCTTGTGGTGGGAGGAGACAAAGATGGTACATGCCATAGATGAAAAGACAGTTACTTGGGAAGACTTTTAGGCTAAATTCAAGAATCGGTACTTGAATGAGCGGTACTATGATGACAAAGCAAAAGAATTTCATGAGCTTAGATTGGGACAGCTCACTATCGATGAGTTTGTTACTAAATTTACCAATCTATTGAGGTATGTACCTTACATAAGGGAGGAAAAGGCGAAGGTACAGAGGTTTCTAAATTGTTTGCCTGTGGTCTACAAGGAGAAAATTGAGTTTGATAATCCCAAAACAATGGACGAAGCTGTTAGAAAAGCTAGATTGTGTTACCAACAGTTCAAAGGAAAAACTGATCAAGGAAAAAGTTGGGTAAGTAAGAATGAATTCAAGGGGAGAAAACAGAAACCAGCCTATCTGAAGAATTTTGGCAGAGATCATCAGCGAAAAAGGTTTAGTAAACCCAAAGAAATTCAAACTGCACAGTCTCAAGTGGCATCGAAACCAGTAGAAGGAGACAGTAAAAAGGAGGGAACAGTCAGAATGAAGGAGCCCTTGAAATGTTGGGGTTGTGGAGAACCCCATATTTTGAGGGACTGTCCTCATCGAAACATTCATATGCTCATGAGAGAGAGGGAAGCGACAACAGTAAATGATATAGCCAGAAACATACCAACTATTAGTGCAGCCCTGGAAAATCGGCAAGCAGAACATCAAGCAACCATGGTGGAAATGGAGGGTAAGATTTATGACCTACCTGTTTCTCTTCTGATTGACCCAGGTGCTTCTTTGAGTTACATTAGTCCAAAGATTGTAGAAAAATGTAACTTAAAAACTGAAAAATTTCAACAGTCATGGTTGGTACAACTGGCCACTGGAACAAAAAGAAAGGTAACACATAAATTGCCCAGAACAGAAATTCAATTAGATGAGTCTCGAACAGAAGTGAATTTGAACATTCTACCCTTAGGGTCATATGATCTATTAATAGGAATGGATTGGCTGGAAAAGAAGAAAGCTTTGATGAATTGCTGGGAAAAGACCTTGCACTGTGTACATGAGGAAGGGAAAATGTTTACTCTCAAAGGGAAACCAAAACCTATTTCTGTAAGACATATTTCAGCATTGCAATTAAAAAGAACAACTCGAAAAGGATACCAAGTTTATGCAGTGCATGTGGAAGAAACAGAACAGAAAACTGAAGAAGAATAACTGGATGCTGTACCAGTAATAAGAGAGTTCAAGGAAGTTTTTCCAAAGGAAATCCCTCACCTTCCTCCCAAAAGAGAGATTGATTTCTCAATCGATCTGGTGCCGGGAGCAACACCTGTTTCATGAGCACCTTATCGAATGAGTCCTCCTGAACTTATGGAATTGAAAATGCAATTGCAAGAACTGCTAGATAAAGGGTATATCAGACCAAGTGTGTCTCCTTGGGGAGCACCAGTGCTATTCGTGAAGAAGAAAGATGGAACTTTCAGGATGTGCATTGATTACAGGCAACTGAATAAGTTGACCATTAAAAATAGATATCCTTTGCCTAGAATTGATGATCTTTTTGATCAGGTGAGAGGAGCTTCAGTATTATCAAAAATTGACTTAAGAACTGGTTACCACCAGCTTAGAATTAAAGAGGAAGACGTCAACAAAACAACCTTTAGAACCGGGTATGGCCACTACGAATTTGTAGTGCTACCTTTTGGGTTGACAAACGCCCCTGCCACATTTATGTGTCTAATGAACAGTGTGTTAAACAAGTATTTGGATAAATTTGTCCTTGTGTTCATAGATGATATTTTAGTTTACTCAAACAGTGAAGAGGAACACAAAGAACACCTAAGGATAGTGTTGCAAACTCTAAAGGAAAATCAGCTATATGCTAAATTCAGCAAATGTGAGTTCTATAAGGACAAGATCCAATACTTGGGTCATATTATTTCTGAACAAGGTCTTGCTGTTGACCCGGAGAAAATAAAGGCTATAAGAGAATGGCCAGTGCCCGCTGATGTTTCAGCAGTTAGATCATTCATGGGGATTGCCGGCTATTATCGTAGATTTGTGGAGAGATTTTCTGCCATAGCACATCCCATCACTTCCTTACAGAGGAAAGGTGTCAAGTTTGAATGGACTGAAAAATGCCAAAACAGTTTCGACGAATTAAAACTGAAACTTACTACAGCCCCTATACTGAAGATTGCAGATCCTGATAAAGAATTTGTGGTATGTACGGATGCATATAGAGAAGGATTGGGAGGAGTTCTTTTGCAAGAAAATTCAGTGATTGCCTATGAATCCAGGAAACTGAAGATGCATGAACAGAATTATAGCGCCTATGATTTAGAATTAGCAGCTGTTATTCATGCTTTGAAAATGTGGCGGCATTATCTGCTTGGGAAAAAATTTACATTGATGACTAATCATATTAGTCTCAAATATTTCTTTTCTCAACCTGACCTGAATGCCAGATAGGCCAGATGGCTATCCTTTTTAAGTGAGGTCGACATGGACATAAAACATATAAAAGGGAAAGAAAATAAAGTTGCTGATGCATTGAGCAGAAATGCTTGTGAAAATATCAATAATATTGGAAGTAGTGCTTAGATTGATGTAGAAGAACTAGTGCTTAAAGCAGCAAACCAAGATCCAAATTATGAAACACTTCTGGTAAAATTACAGGAAAAGGAGAAAACTGGTTTCACTCAAAATAAAAAAGGGTTGATCTGTTATAAGAGAAGATTGTATATTCCCAATGTAGAGTCTTTAAAAAGAGAAATTCTGGATGAATACCACAAACAACCTTATGCAGGACATCCAGGATATCAGAAATTGTTAACAGCCCTGAAAAAGAAGTTGTTATGGCCAGGAATGAAGAGAGAGGTAGCAGAATATTTAAGCAGATGCATGGAATGTCAACTAGTTAAGGTGGAACACCAGCATCCTGCCGGTCTTCTGAACCCTTTGCCCATTGCAGAATGGAAATGGGACACTGTTTCGATGGATTTCATTACAGGATTACCCAAAACCAAATACCAGCATGATTCTGTAATGGTAGTAGTAGACACTTTAACCAAAGCTGCTCAATTTATACCAGTGAAATCCACCTTTGGAACAGCTCAAGTAGCAAATGTGTTCCTGAAGGAGATAGTAAGACTCCATGGGGTCCCTAAGGTGATTGTTTCTGATAGGGATGCTAAATTTACAGCAGCCTTTTGGAGGGGATTATTTGGAGGAATGGGCACTAAATTGAATTTTAGCACTGCCTACCACCCTCAGACTGATGGTCAGATGGAAAGAACTAATCAAATTTTGGAGGACATGTTGAGAATGTATGTGATGGATAGAACCTCAAGGTGGGAAGATTTCTTACATTTAGCTGAGTTTGCCTATAATAACAGCTATCAATCCTCCATCAAAATGAGTCTGTTTGAAGCACTGTATGGAAGGAAGTGTCGTACTCCTTTGAGCTGGAGTCAGCCCGAAGACAAACTAATGTTGGGACCAGATGCCTTACAAGAAATGGAAGGAATTGTCAAACAGACACAAAAGAACATCAAGACAGCACAAGATCGCCAGAAGAGTTATGCTGATCAGAAAAGAGTGCATAGAGAATTTAAAGTTGGGGAGCATGTATATTTGCGTATTAAACCCAAAAAGAGCACCCTTTATGCTGGGAGTTGTGCAAAATTGGCCCCTAGATACTGTGGTCCCTTTGAAATATTAGAAAGGGTGGGACCAGTGGCTTACAAGCTAGCCTTACCACCCCATGTTAGAGTTCATGATGTATTTCATGTTTCATTGTTAAAAAGATATGTGCATGATGCTTCTCACATAGTTGATTGGAATGTGGTACAGGTGGAACCAGAAGGGGAGTTTCTGCCAGAACCGCTTCAAATATTGGAGCAGGAAGAAATTGAATTGAGAAGCAGAACGGTAGCAAGAGTAAAGGTGCAGTGGAAGCACTTTACTGCTGAAGAAGCTACCTGGGAACGAGAGACTGAAATGATGGAAAAATATCCATATTTGTTTGCAAAATAAACTCTAGAAGTTGAATAACAACACCGAGGATGGTGTTTATTTTCAGAGGGGGAATATGTAACACCCCCAATTCATGTGATTTCTTTTTAGAGTTAGATACTTGAACTTTACATCCTAAGGGGAGTGGACCCCAAAGGATAATTATTTTGTGAATGTAATTAAACATTTTATTGAGGAAATGAATAAATTATTGTGGTGCAGATTGACCAAAAATGAGATGATGAGATCACTTGCTAAATTTGTGAGGATGGATGAGGCAAATATTTCCCCACAATCTTTCAAAAATCCTTGAAAGACAATAAGTTTTAAATTTAGATTTTTGAGGAAAAATATGAATTTCCCCAATGATGAGGAGAGTAGTTGGGAAGAGGTAAAAAGCTGGGAAAGCTGAGGAAAAGCATAAAACAACTTTAAATAATCCCTAAATTGGGAAGCCTAGGCAAACAGGAAGAAAAGCATCCTGAGATTCTGGACGTAGAATTAGAAACATGCTTTGGGGAACAATAGCTTAAATAAGCTACTCCTAAACAGATTGAGGTTAGTCTGTGGTGGAGGTGATCTCAGCTCGGGGGTGAGTTCTGGGAGAAAAATAGAACTCTAAGGTTGGGAGGTTGGTCATTTTGCTGATTGTTATGTAAATGCTACTTATCTGTGTTTTCTTTACTTCAGTATGAATTGGCTACATATAAAGGTTTTATATATATTATACTATATATGCTACATTTAACAGAATCAATAGAAGGTATTCACCTTCAGAACTTTGTAGAGTTGTAGACATTAGCTGTGAAAAATAGAATCCACCAGAATTTCTAAATCATCTCTGTTCAGATCTGGGGATACTTGTATGTCCACAGAATATAACACTTGAGTTTATATTAATCTACTTCTCCTATGTTAGTGCACTCTATGAGCAGAGATAAAAAAAAACAGTAGTAGAGTTTCTATATCCAAATAAGAATGTGCATGAGAATTCATAATTAAATTAAATTGAAAAACATAGCCTGCACTGGAAATCTGTCCATTTCTCATATGATAAGAAAGGTATATAGGAAGTAAATTTTATATGCAGAAGTTCCTAGTACTGTTCAAGCATCTGTAAATCTTATCTTAAAAATTTGGAATTGTAAAAAATGGTTGGCATAATAAGGAGTTATTTGAGTATTAGTCAACACAAGAAAAATTGAAGGTCAAGCAATTTCTGAAGAAGGCAGGACCAGAAAGAACACTTATAATTGGACTGTCAGAAATTGTATTACAATAGTTATATTCGGAGAAATTTATTGTTCATTAATTAACCCTTAGAAATGAGACACCATGCTATTAAGGCAGTGAACAGTCTATCTCTGGATACAACAGAATTATACTATGTAAATGGTGTATAAACATCTCTGTCTATGCAGAAAAACAATTTAATCATATTCATGCCTTACATGTATAATTGCATATAACTGTACTGGAAATGATTTTATAAACCCATATAAAACTGAATGAATACTTTTATCTACTACATGTCCTCAAGATAAATCTCCAAAGAGGAAACGAGGAACCAAGTATGATGCGAAAGCACTTTCAGTCATGGAATCATTGATTTACAATATCGATCTCCACTAAAAAAAAATTTAGATCGGTGCATAGCACAGTCAGCACCGATATTTTCTAAGATTATATCATATAAACTAATTGAACCAGGAAATCAATGTATCGATAACAACACCAGCAGAACTTAATAAAGATAAATAAAACCAAATTCTAGAAGGTAACCAACATGGTGCGCAAATATTTCATACACAGTAGTGATAGGATATACTTCTAGTGCGAGATCAGCACGAATTATATAACGAGGAAAAAAACTTGTAAGAGAGAAAATGCGGTTAAGGAAGGGGCGGCCATAGACCACCTGAATGAGTTTCATGACCAACACACCGACAAGTGAAGGGCGAGGTCAGCATAGCGACAAAACTCGAAGCAAAGATAAACCAAACTGTGTGCATAATCCATTTTTTCTCGACATTAAATACATAAATAAAATCAAATAGAAATGTGGCGCAGTGTCTGCACAAATTGTGTGTAAAAACCAGTATCATATAGTCTTGATACAACGTTGACTGCTAGAGAGTCATACCCTGCAACATAAAGCAATGGCAAAATGAAAAACTAACATAGTTGGTAGGACGTCCACTGTGTACACAGTAAAACGAAACCCCTGAGAGGGAGATTGAAGGAACGACTCGGTCGTTGCCAGAGGAAATGGCAAACGAGCATGGTCGGGAGTTTCGTTTGCCAGCATGCTCACATAACCTGAAACCAAAATATACCATACGCATTTGAAAGGGGTAGAGGAGACCCGGAATTTCAAATCCTTCTTGCTGCCCAAAATCTTCGAATGATGGTTATAAATAATCTTATTTTTTTTTCAATTTTCTTTACGATAGTTAGAGGGGTAGAGGAGACCCGGAATTTCAAATCCTTCTTGCTGCCCAAAATCTTCGAATGATGGTTATAAATAATCTTATTTTTTTTTCAATTTTCTTTACGATAGTTAGAAATAAACTTAGCATAATCGTTCGGTAATACAAATGTTCCCTTCCTTTTCTCTTTTATGCCTAATGCAAATTTGTAAAATATTAGATTACCTTCTTTTCCTTTTGCCCAATATCATAGGGATGAAACATGAAAGCAAGCGTAACGAATAAATTAATTCAATTCAATGTATTAAATTTCATCTTGTTTCTTTGTTTTCCACTTGTTATCAACTTTCTAATTTTTCTTCATCGAGTTGTCAATATCAATATTATACTTCATCATTTCAGCAGAATTTTAAAAACATCCTCAGCAAAGATTTCAATTAAGTTAATTTTTTATTTTTCAATTATATATTGGTATTTCAAGTTTTCAGATTTTCTATTTCAAATTTATGTTGGTATTTGGTATTTGAAGTTTTCAAATTTTCTATTTCAATTATATATTGGTATTTAAAGTTTTTAAATTTATATTAGTATTTGAAGTTTTCAAATTTGTTATTTCAATTATATATTGGTATTTGAAGTTTTTAAATTTTTATTTAAGTATATATTTGATAGGTATGTATTTAATGTTTCAACTTTTCAATTATGGGTTTTAAATTTTTCTATTTCAAGTATATTTTATGTTTCTAACTTTAAGTTTTAAAATTATATATTGGTATTTAAAGTTTTTAAATTTATATTGGTATTTGAAGTTTTCAAATTTTTTATTTCAATTATATATTGGTATTTGAAGTTTTTAAATTTTTTATTTTAAGTATATATTTGATAGGTATATATTTAATGTTTCCAACTTTTCAATTATAAGTTTTTAAATTTTCTATTTTAAGTATATTTTATGTTTCTAACTTTAGTTTTAAAATTTATATTGATATTTAAAGTTTTTAAATTTATATTGGTATTTGAAGTTTTCAAATTTTTTATTTCAATTATATATTGGTATTTGAAGTTTTTAAATTTCTAATTTCAAATATATATTTGGCATTTGAAGTTTTTAAATTTTCTATTTCAAATATATATTTGATAAGTATATATTTAATGTTTCCAATTTTTTAATTACAAGTTTTTAAATTTTCTATTTCAAGTATATATTTTATGTTCCTAACTTCATTCATTTCAAGTATATATTTCATGTTTGTAACTTTCCAATTATATATTGATATTTGAATTTCAGTTTTTGAAAGTATTTGAAATTTTAAATTTTCTATTTCAAATATATATTTGATAAGTATATATTTAATGTTTCCAACTTTTCAATTATAAGTTTTAAAATTTCAAGTATATATTTCATGTTTCTAATTTTCCAATTATATATTGGTATTTGAATTTCATTTTTTCAAATTTTCTAATTCATATATATATATATATATAATTGATATTTGAAGTTTTCAAATTTTCTATTTCGAGTATATATTTGATTTTTTTGGGATAATAAATAAAAAAATTAGTTAATATGAAGTTATATGAAATATTTTGTTGATTAAAAACATTTATTAATATAAAAAAAATATTTTTTAATGTAATTTACATATATAAATTGTTATGTTAGAGAATTGAATTATTTATTAATATGATACATAGGTGATTCTATAACATATTAAATAAAAGCATAAAAGAAAATATATAAGAAATAACAAGGGGAATAAAAACAAAAAAAAATCATCTAGAGAGAGAGAGAGAGAGAGTTGGAGTTCAGCTCTTATTCAACTTCCATCCATCATATCTATTGATATTTTTAGCATATAGCTCAATCTCAATGGCTTCTTAAACTTCCTATGATAGAAGTGGTAAACCTTAACAATAATTTTGAACTTTCCAATAATATATTTGATGTTTCCAACTTTCCAATTTCTTTTTTTTCCTTTTAAATAGATATTAAAAACATTATCACAAAGATTTAATTTTTAAATATTTTTTCAATTATTGAATTTCATTTTTGAAATCTTTTTTTAATTACATGTCATTCAATTTTAATTTTATTTTTAAAATATTTTTTCAATTATCTCTAATTTAACTTTTTTGAAGTCATTTTTTTTCAATTATGTTGAATTATACTTCAAGTTTGTATTTGAAGTTTTCAATTTTCTCAATTTTATATTTTAAATTTTCAACTTTTAATATTTTAAGTTACGTATTTTAAATTTCCAATTTTCTAATTTTTTATATTTTAAATTTTCAAATTATAGTTTCTTGTATTTCCAATTTCCTAAATTTTAGCGTCTAGTTTGTATTGAAAACTGATTCATATTTCCAATTTCTTAAACTTAAGTCTCTGGTTTGTATTTCAAATTTCCAATTTTTGTATGTGAAATTTTAGTATCTTAAATTTGTATTTCAAATTTTAATATTGAGTTTGTATTTCAAATTTCCAATTTTTATTTTTTATTTTTTTAATTTTATTTTAAGATTTCTATTTTTCAATTTTTTTTGAAACTTATTTAGGTAAACCAACTATACAATTTTTCAAATGTTCGTATCGGTATTTTAAGTCTGTATTTCAAACCAACTATACATTTTTCAATTTTTGGTATTGATATTTTAAGTCTGTATTTCAAGTTCTCAAATTTTCATTTTTTTATTTTTAAATTTTTGGTATTTGAAGTTTGTATTTCAAACCAACTATACAATTTTTCAAATTTTGGTAATTTTTCAATTTTTAATATCAATTTTTGGTATTGGTATTTTAAGTGTGTATAAGTTCTCAATTTTTCATTTTTTGAATTTTTATTTCAATTATTTATTTTTCTTGAAATTTGGGTGTAATGTAACCATATAGATTTTCAATTATTTTTTGTGTGTAATGCAACCATACAATTTTAGTAATATAACGATACAATTTTTCTATTTTTTTAATTTTTATTTTGTATCACATTTTCAATTTATTTATTTATTTTAAATTTTAATATTTTGGAAATTTTCAATTTTTTCTATTTCAATTTAAGTGTGATCCTATACACCATCCATTATAATATAAATAAATAAACGAAAAACCTTTAACCATTAAAAAATAAATAAATATGGTTTTTGGTTAAAAGATATATGGAAAATAGGTCCATCCATTCATGCTCTATTAATATTAGAACATGAAAAACATACTTATAGACAAATTGACTCAATAATAATATAAGGTGGAAAATGAAAAAGAAATAAAAAAGTATATCTATCATTGATAGATTAGTTTTCCGGATTAATTCTTACACTAATGAATTCCATTTATATGTTTGAATGGATATGAAGATTGGTATGGAGATTCTTAATCTTGTCCATAGTATTAATGTTGGTAGAAAATTCAAATCATGAAAGTAATTAACATGCTTCCATGGAGAGGTTGAGAGAACCAAAGAAGTTACTTAGTCCATTTTCAAATCTAGCTCCAGGAATTTTCTTTTATAAATTTGTATGCAAGATGTCATTTCTCATTCTAGGAGTATCCTTAGCTAAATGATACTTTAGTTTTTTAATGGTTTAAGGATAACAAAATTTATTAAGGATGTCATCAGAATGTTGAGTTCAACTAATGGCCAACACACTCACTCATTACCTATTAAATATATGATGAAGCATCATAACAGAAAAGAAATAATTCTAAATTGTAGTCTCTTTTAAAAAACAATTAACTATATCTCCAACTATATTATATATTTGTATCCTATAAATCCCCAAATGGCCATGCAATTGACTCCCCCTCAACCACGAAGAAAAGTCCCCCATCATATCTTATAAAGAAATTAAATACCTTCTAAAAATTATAATGATCACCCAACAAGATTTGAAAGAGTTAACTACTTCCAAAAATCTATAATGTTTATCCAACTAAATTTAAAACCATTAACTACTTCCCAGAACCTATAATGGTTCCCTCGCTAAATCTCTATACCATCAATCTTCAAAAGACCATGCAATTAACTCTCCCTTAATCATTGAGGAAAATCCCCCACCAAATCCATTAACAAATTATAATAATTTCCCATGGGCTTCCTCCATTTGATTAGTATAAGATCAATATACAATTGTGGAATCAAGATACCACTATGAAAATGAATCAAGATAAAACAACAAAACTAGACTAAGCATCCAAATCTCTTAAAATCCATGAAGCATGATCAATCGATAGAACCATTGAGCTAATTAAAAATTAATGATTTTTTAAGTTGAGAGATAAAGGGGATCAAATGGTATAAATTCATGTTTCAGTGGTAATATATGATGTGACATCAAAAAATTATATATAATGGAAAAAATGTAAATTAATGAGTCAATCATTGGTTTACTACATGGTCCTTAAGATTGATTTGATGCATTGGATGAGAATAAATTAATATCTAACAAGTATTGGAAATACCAAGAGCGGGGTGAATCAATATTTCACTTCAATTAGTTAATTTTAATTTCACAAAGCATTAATTATCATTAAAATTAGATCAAAATATATAATTTGCAATGTTATTCAACAATGCACAACATCAAAGACAATAAAAAAGAGATTTTAGGTGGAAACCCTTGTGGGAGAAAAACTAATGAACACTTTTAATAAAGGTATTTAATTATTACATCAAGAGGAAGCTCCAATTTCCAATATTCTTCAGCAACAACTGGAAGGAGGCTCGAACACCCTCATTTATCAACTCTAACTAAAAGGATGCTCCAAACCATGATTTACTAGCTTCAAAAGGAAGGGCACTCCAATTCCATTATTTACCAGCTCCAACTAGAAGGATGCTCCAACACCCTAATTTACTAGGTCTAACTAGAAGGACAAACTGGCACCTTGATTTACTAGTTCCAACTAGAAAGGTGCTCCAAGAATCTGATTTACTAGCTCCAAATAGAAGGAAAATCCAACACCCTTCCCATGCTCCAAATTTCCCTAACATTACTCTACCACCCTAAAGTGGTTTGAGGCTTAACTTGAAAGAGAATTCACTCTCTCTCTTGCACCACCCTTCCACCTTGAAGATAAAGGATAAAAGAATAAGATCGGTCACGATAATTACATTGCTCAAACTATGCACTATAATTTCCTAAATGTCACAGAACTTATTTGTCAATGTCATGCCATTATCAAAATTTTCAAAATCCATCCAACTTTGAACTATTGTTGTCCAACTTCTTTTGAATAATTTGGATAAATTATTCTCCCAGAAGTAAAAAATAATTATAAATTTTCTACAGATTGCATATTTCTACGCACTTTTCGATAGACTTGCCACACTCTGATAGTAGCCACTCTGTAGTTCTCCTACTTCTGCCACAAATTGATAAAAAATAAAAAATAATTTATTTACATCATGAATTCAAACTTGAAACTTTAGATATATAGAATACATGCCTTACCAACTCAATGATATGTTATTTATACCTCGTTTAAAATAAATTATTTGGGCGAAATATATTTGGAGTTGTCTTTAGTGCGACTTTTTGGACTTTCCGATGTCAGAATCCGGTGGAAAAATTTGAGGTGAAATATTCAGTTTTGTTATTTAAGCTAGTTTTTTGATGGTATATATGGATCCAGCACCCTGAAAAACCCTTAAGGAAGTTATATTGTGTAGGGGTTACCCATAAAATTTGTGCTTTCAATAAATTCCTGTCGGATTTTAGAGAAATTAGACTGGAAAAAACCACCGGAAATTTTCCAAAAAATCTCACTAAAGACAGCTCACATCCATTTCACATATTCATGCAATGATCGATGACCAAAATAGGGTAGGACCCATTCCACCATACTCAATGTATTATGAGCTATCTACCATATGGCCAAGTGGTTCACACATGGCAGTTTGCAGGTCATTACATATACACCCACTTGGTTCACACCTGAAATTTTATAGGCCAATACATCTCTAGATCCGAGCCAATGATCAAGCTAAACATACCAAGTCTAGTCCTTCGTCTAATACAACACGACTAAACCAAATTTATTTCTCTTACTCCATAGTAATTTCATTTGGTCACTTTCACACTACGACCATGAAATATTACATACATATATGACCGATGAAATCTAGTCCAAATGTGCCTAACCTTTTATTAGTATTCACGAAAACCTCATCTAAATTTTTCTTGTCTAATGATATTTATAATATGTAAACAACTTGAATTACACACCAATATTATGTACATACATAATAATGACTCCTGTCCCTTGATTGATTTAATGTGTTGATTTAGTGTATTTTGTTGGAAAGGCAAAGAGGAGAAACACAAATTTAACACAAAGAATTCCTGCACACAATAACAAGAGTTGCGGCTCTTCTATTGATCACATAAACTTGATTGACATGAAATTGATTACAATGAACCCGGTGAAGGGAATTTAAACATTTTCGACTAGCGACTCGCCTAATATACCTTGACATAAAACTACTCACTAAATTCATCTATCACTTAAACTTGGCTTGACTTAATTCTTAGTTAACTGACTCTCTAAATATAGAAAACTCTTCATGCGAGAGTAATTAGCATATTTTAACACTCCCCCTTAATTACGACAGGATGACTCAACATAACTCAAACATGAATTAACTATGCCTTCTAGACTTACAATAGAAATTGACTCAATTATCACTCAAACATGCTTACTGGTCTATGTCTCAGCTAGGCTTACAATGACCCAAAAATTTTACGATTTTTCATTTTATTTTTCTTTTCTTAAGGATTTCATATCCTAGAAATTGCTTCATTATTTGTTGCACTTTATTTTTGTAGACTCCATATTTCATTACTTGTTGCTACTACAAATTTTCTTTGAATTTTATTGAATTTGTACTAAAAACCAATCTGATCTTGTCTTCTACACATTTATCTTAAAATATTCGTTCAACCATGGAATACTACCATAACGTTACATCTTCAACCTGTCTTCTTTGCTATTATTCTTGTGCTTCAAATTCTTGAATTTCTTTCTACCATATTTATTAATAGGAAAAATCTTATATCTTCTTGACTCCATTGCGGAAAAATGGTTTTAATGCATTATTCCTTATTTACACAAACTTCCATACCACTCTCTTCACATTCATCATTAGGTACTATTTCTTTCTTCCTGTAATCTGCACACTCATGATCATTATTCACCATTTCATTCAATTCTTTTATTCCAGCTGTTGCTTTAAGACTCGCGTCAATTTGCTCAATTGGTTTCCAAATCCATTCTTCAATGAGCTTCAAATCTGCATCAAACTTATTAACAACCTTGATTTAAAATTCTTCTTCATGCTACCTTTAGTACCTGCATATTCAAAAACAATGTTAAAAATATCTTTATTATGCTCTTGAGTGAGAGCTTCATGCTCTACCTCTTCCTTATCTACCTTCTTTTCCACTACATGGAGGTTGTCTTCCACTCTTATGTTTTTAGTGTATATTATCATCAAAAACTCTTCAATCACTTTATCCTTTTCTTGATCATCGACTGTTGTTATATCATGTACTGCTTCATGAGCAGTTCCAACTGCTTCATATCTTACAGCTAAAAAGGCCGCTTCAACCTTAAATGTTTCATTAGACATGGCACTTACCATATTACCATACAAAATCATTGTTTCAAAATAGAAACCACACATATGGTCAACATAATTTTCATCCACCCTATGGTGGGATATCCGAGCATGCATGTGCTCATTGTCAATTACATTGACAATTTTAGCTTTACCAAATTCATCAGCTGCATCTAGATTCACCAATACACATCTAAATTTGTATGTCACGTCTCCCAGACCCAGCTTCTTATCCACATAACATACTCTCAGATATACTCTGCTTTATGCACCAGATAACATTCAAAAGTTTTCTATTGAATCAATTACAAATTCATACTGTTATCCGGTATTTAATTTCTTCTTAGTAATTATAGGCAACCATGGGAATATAAGAATGTCCATGAGAATTTTTGGGCTTGACCTCCACTCTTCTCAGTCCATCTAGTTGACTTATATATCTATATATATATTAGTTTGTATTTCTCAGGTCAGTTTTTTCAGAGTTTTGTCCAACTCTAGCTGATCAATAGGCCCTTCCTCAAACTTTCCAGTTTGCAAGCCTTATAGACTTTTCAGCATCTATAATTATAAAGTTTCAACATCAAGGTATAGATGTATGCATCCACATATAAATCTATCTATATTCAGTTAACCTTCGTTGCTCCAACTACTTTTCCAGCAGCTTATATGGAAGGTAAATAGATGCTCTTTTCCTAGTATTTTTAAATATGCTTAAAATCTTCCTTTACACATATTTTTATCACATATAACTGTAGGGCTCTTCCCCTATATTATTGTTATGATTATTCAACATACTTGCAATTCTGGTGCCTCTTAATCTCTTCCCTTGGAAAAATAGGATTTAGAAATTTTTCTCCAAACAAATGGAAATAAGGAAACCGAAGTTGATATTTTATACTCCCTAGATTTAGTTCCTCGGTCTTAGTTAGGATTAAATTTTTGGTTTCATATAATTAAACTTTCATGACATAAAATAGTATAAATTCAGAGTTCTACCATCCTTGTCACTGCAGTAGGACTGTTCTACTGCCATCAATACTTTTATGACAGGTTTAGTTGTTTTGCACTTGCTGTTCCTGGTTACGGTTTTGCTAACATTTTCTGTCTATACCCAGCAAATAAATTTCCATTTAAAGGACAGCAAGCCACACCTGTACATTGTTATTAGATTAGATATTCAAATGATCTATCATCTCTAACTTCATTACTACAAGGTACTTATCCCTATAATCCAACCATTTGTCTCTGCTATCAATATACTAGATTTTCAGCTATTAGATCTAGATTGTAATTGCACAAGGTATTGAACAACCATTCAATCTCAAATTTGCATAAGAATTTATAACATAACAATTCATAAACCTAGATACATTTAATACAGATTTAAATAAATCTCCAAATTTATGCATGCATACCGATACTATGACCAGTCCTCCCAACCTTAGAGTTCGTCTATCTCCAGAACTCACCCCCGAGCTGAGATCCTCCAAGAACAGACTAACCTCAATCTGTTCTGGAGCAGCTTATTTAAGCTATGCTCTCCCCAAAGCCTGTTTCTAATTCTGCGTCCAAAATTTCAGGATGCTTTATTCTTGTTTGCCTAGGCTTCCCTTATTTAGGGATTTTAAAGCTGCTTTCTGCTTTTCCAGCTTTTCCAGCTTTTTACCTCTTCCCAACTACTTTCCTCATCATTGGGGAATTTAGATTTTTCCTCAAAAATCTAAATTAGAAATAATTTCTTTCAAGGATTTTTGAAAGATTTTGGGGAAAGTCTTTACCTTTTCCATAACCTCATGGATTAGGCATGTGATCTCAATTTCTCATTTGGTCATAGTGCATACACAAAATTATTTATTTATTTTTCACAAATAAATAATTAACCACACCCACACAAGTAATTATCCATTGGGGTCCACTCCCTTTTGGATTTATGTTCCAATGTCTAATTTGAAAAGAATAGAACTTGGGGGTGTTACATATTCCCCCTCTGAAAACAAACACCGTCCTCGGTGTTGACAACTATCTACTTAGCTTATTTTGAAAATAAATATGAATGCTTTTCCATCATCTCAGCTTCTCTGTTCCATGTAGCTCTTTCAGCAGTAAAGTGCTCCACTGCACCTTTACTCTAGCTACTGTTCGATTTCGCAATTCAATTTCTTCCCGCTCTCAGATTTGAAGCAGCTCTGGAAGGAATTCCTCTTCTGGTTCCACCTGGATCACATCCCAATCAATAATGTGAGAACCATCATGTACAAAAATTATTATTTTTTTTCAACAAGGAGACATGAAACACATCATGAAATTTAATATGCAATGGTAGGGCTAGTTTATAAGCCATTAGTTTCCCCCCTTTCCAACACCTTCCTCGGTGTTACCCTTTAACGTTGATTTTTCAACTTTGACGAAGATTTCTTCTTTTTACTTGCTTAGTTTCCAGCAGAGTACTCTCCTGCTTTATGCAGTTGATTTTCTTCCTACTTCTTTGTAAGAAGTCTGTCTAGAAAATCTTTTATTCCGTTCTTTCTGTCCACAATTTATACCAACGTAAGTAATATCAGGTACATATAATTAATAATCCACAATAACATTCTGAATTTCAATAATTTTAAGGAATTCAGTTATTAGTCAAACCGTTCAGGTTCATAATAGTTTAGTGCACTTTTAGTACACTACTTATCATTTCTTTCTTTTTTAGTGAGATTCTTTCCTCACGCAAACTTGGTCCTGTTCAGCTTTTCTTGATTTTCTAGGTGATTTATCTGCACCTATCTTCACTTTTTTTTCTCCTTGTTTCTAGAGTGTACAATTTCCTGTTACACACTTGGCTAAACAATTTTACAACTTTTCATTAGTATTCATAAATGAAAGAAAACAATAGTATCATATGCATGGTTATGCTTACCCTTTCTCAGTTCATAGCTGTACTTCCATTACCTTCTCATTTTTTTCTTTTTCTTTTGGTGGCTGAATGATTTCACACTATTTCCCTATCTTTGAATTTAAGACTCAGGAAAATTAAATTAAATAAAATTTACACCAACAAAATTTTATAGTGTGAATACATGTAATTACTATCATTCATCACCTTCACAAGTATTACTACTTGATAATGTCAAAATTGAATTTGACACAATTTCCCCTTTTTCAAAGAATTACCATAATTTATACATTTACTTTAAAATTTTTTTTTTTTCCATGCTGTACAAATTCCAATGATGATTCACCAATTATATCTATATGTGAATTTCACTAATTATTAGAAATCAACCCATGTTTTATATAACCAACATATGGTTTGTAACAAAAAACCTTTTCTAATACTAAACCCATGCTTCACTTGATAAATTGAGGAAATTAATTATGCTCCATTGGATTTTTATCCATGCATGATCATTTTCATAATCATTTTCCCATGTATATAAAAAAAAAACAATTGTTAGGTTTTCAATTCTACCCTAGCTAACTGACCTGGGAAAATTTGATTTATCCCTTCATTCATTCATTCATAACTCAATGTAATGGATCTGCATTACATTATTTAATATGCAATGGTCCACAATTACTAAACCAACTATTTAACTGTGTTTATAAATCGTACTTAAGCCTACCCCTTCATTATCTTCCATGTATATGAACTAAAATATGCTTATCACAAAATACTTTAGTCATGACTTAAACATACTTGACTTGAAAATCATCTTGGTAATTTTTCCAATATCAATATCCAATTTTTTTTTTTTCACATTATACTTTTACCACTTAATCTACAACTATAGTGTTTATTACTCCTTTAACCATAATTAGAGTAATAATATTCCGGCCATATGGTAAAATATGTCCTTCCACTTTACTTGCAACTTTTAAGGTGAATTCACTTTTAATATTCCCTAGTGAATTATTTCTTCTCCCTTAATCCCGTGGGTATAAAGTTTGAAATTTAATAATTGAAATAAATTATCATGTATGAAGATATTATATTCATACAACTCAACAAAGTTAACATTATAACATATAACAAGATCACCTATATTTATAATGTTAATTGTAGATTTAACTTATGTCCCACGTGCAATTTGTTTCATTTTAATCTATCATTTCTCATGATAATTATTATTATTTTATATATATATATATATTTAATAGTTAATTAAGAATTTACAACTTATATTTAACATACCTCTATTAAATATAAATTGTCATTTTTCTATTATCCACCTTTCTCTATATATTCCAATATAAACTTTCCTTCTTCTTTTGTTCCAATAACTATGGTAACACATAGTATTATATAACATATTAGGAACATATATCACCCCACAATTATTCATTTATATCTTTTCATGCTTCTAATCAACTTATTGTTATAATGAATATTAATAAAGTTCTATTTTAGTTGTTTTAACACTCCCAACTTTTAACTTCAGTTTTAATTACATATATCCATTTCTTAACCTTATCCTAAAGGTTAATTTCCCTATAGATATATATTCTTGCCCACATAATTATTTATACTCAATTCCACCACACTCTAGTGGGGTTTATAGGTGTATGAATTTTTCATCTTAATTAAATTTTAATAGGATTAAACCATAGGAATTCCGCTTCCAACTATGATATCCTTATTTACCCATTACATCCTAACACTTCTTAAATTTCCTAATCATCAATTTCCGGTACACAAATTAAATTTCACTATACTATGTTTTTTTTTTTCTTTTTTTTTTTCTTTTCTCGCAATGTGGTGAAATTTAATTACCCATTTGAATAGTGTTATTTCCTATCTTGGAATCATGTATTTCTTTCCTTACTCTTCACCTTCTCGTTTATACATGGACACCAGTTTTAATAAATCACTTAACTTCATCATAAAATGTATTGACTTAATAACTATGCATAGTAATTATATATATACATGTTAGACCTTTATACCTAACCTCACCCTCAACTTAATTTGAAATGGTATTTAATCTCACCAAAATCACTTTTTCCTTCAACTAAATATGTGAAAGCATATGATGCCATACTTAACTAATTCCTATATGCTCTTAAACCTAGAGTCCGATTATATATTTCTTTTCTTTTCAAAATTGATATATTCGTTTCTCCATATATATAGAGCACGCCCTTTGATAACATTATATAACCCCTACATTTATATAACACATATATATCTTTACCCTTTAATACTATGACGTGAAGGCACACATATATATATGTCACCTATCTATATATATTTATAAAACCCATTTTTATATTAGCATGGAATTCGTATAGCTATAAACACTTGTATATATCATTTGATAATATGATTGAACCCGCCTCATATCTCAATAACACGTCGAAATATCGTTTTTTCATATAATACATTGGGCACGCACTCATAGCTTAGTACGTCGGTGAGACTATGTCGTCGTGGAGCTGAAGGTTCTCCCACTTACACGTCCCTATTATTCACTTCGATGAAATCAATTTTCATTAATTACTTACCTATCCTCCATTTAGCTATTAATACTAGTTGAGGAGTCCAGCTCACGACTCACCTTCTCGAGCCCTGGAAAATTCTCGAAATTACCAATGTCATTATTACAATCGCTTGGTATATTAATTTTTTTAACTCCTGAATTACTTCCTGCTGTGAAATCACATCAAGGTGTACAATTCCCAGTCTCCGAGCTTTCTTGGATCTGCGTGAGATGGTGTAATCTCTTGACATTTGTAGGGATAAGATTCATTAGGGTTTTCTGCCCCAATTGTTTTTTGTTAAACCGTTTGCTCTTTCGTTATACACCAGAGGAGTCTTTGGGAGTGGTTGCGCCCCTAATTTCTCGAACGTGTAAACCCTAAATCTGGCTGCTGTATTTGCAGAGATCTATGATAGAATGTGTCAACGTAAATATTGATTGGGGTGTTGTTCCAAAGTTTCCCCCTCGCCAAAACAAAGGAAGCTCTGAAGCCCCATTCTGTTGGTCGAACGGTTCGACCAGGTGCATCACTGTGGGCATGGCCGGCTACTTCGCCGAGCATCACCTGGAAGAGAAGGCTCCACACTCATCTCAGCCCCGCCCGCTAGGGTGCCAGATGTTCTACAAAGTGAAGATCTACTCTTTCGAGCTTGAAAATTCTGCGAAATTTGGCCCAGGGAATTTCCTCGGCTAGTATACTTAGAATGGCCGAAGGACCTCGCTACCCTGCCTCTCTAGATTTTCTGAGAGAAATGGTTGCTCTAGCAATACGTTTTTTTTTTTTTTGGGATCGTTGAAGGGCTCGAACCTACACCAGTTCAACCCACGTCACGGTGCATTGGTGAAAGCCCTGAGTGTTGGGAATGAGGTCAGAAGGCCGAACCCTGACATCGACCCACGTTCAACTGGAAATTTTCATGATTCTAATAGTTTTTATTTTTTTTTCCTGCTATGTAATGGTTATTACATTTTTACAATATGATATCAAGCTCATGTTTTCTTCCTGTGTCTTGCTTCCGTAGCTTAGAGGTAAAGCGTTCGCTTCGTAAGAGAAAAATCGCTAGTTCAATCCTCGTCGGGAGCTATTGTTTAATTCCAGTATCGTGTAACTTAATTTCTCATTCCGAAACTTTTTGGCCTGTTGGGTTTCAGTTATATTGCGGTTCTGGGTTCCCCTCGTAGTGAAATGGTAATACCTTCTGGAACCCCTAATTCGATTTGGATCATTTAAGCATTGTCCATATTTAGCGCAGTTGGTAGAGCAGAGGCCTGTAGTTGGAAAATAATTCCTGGCTGAAATTCTTACGTCGCTTGTTTGAATCCGGCTAGTCGGAAACCCTTTTGTTTTTTGTTTTTGGTAATTATTGTTTTAATTTCTCAACCGAGCTTTCTCTCGGCATATGGTGAAATTCTTACTAAAAATGAAGACCAAAATCGATTTCTCTTAAGAGGATGAGGAAGTGGTCATACTCTATTACATTTTCGCTTATACCCTTTTCTTCTTCAAGGCAAAGGTTCAGAACTACGTCTCTTCCATCAGGCTACATGTATAGATTTTCCTGCATTCTCAGGAATATCTTCTATATTGGATTAAACTCTGATAAATTATCTCTTTCCAATCCTTCTTGTTATTAGTGCCTTATTTCGTTGAAGCTGTACTATTACTATGCTTCATCTTGGAATATAATCTAGGATCTTAAAATGTTTAGATCATTTATAGAATATATTGTTCATATATTCTCTTACCATTTGTTATATGGACAATATGATACATCCATATGGAATTTCTAATGCTCAATAAGGCCAGCTAGATGATATATCAGTTAGGTACTACTGTTTTCTGTATTGTTTTTCATCACAGTAAAGAACACTTAGTTTAGCAATTTAAAAATGGAAAATCATCCTTCTATACTACTTGTAGTCTTCGTTCACCATATGGGATTAAATTCTGCCTGTTCATGGTAGTACCATTTTTCCCCTTTCGTCTCCATTAACTTCAACATAGATCTTTTCTACTGTATTAAGATGGTTTTTAGTATCTTAACTTTATGAACACTGAAATTTCTTTTACATAATGATGATAGTAGGACAATAGCTAAATATGTCATTGTAAACTTATAGATTTATTTTTATTTTTATTTTTCATCATGGATATATAGTCCAAGTGAAGAAATAATCATACACTCTTATTTTTCATAGAAGTAATATTTTTCTGAAAGATATCGATTTCCAGAATTAAACCTATTATAGGTTTAGAAATTCTGGTATATGAGCCTCATCATATTACTCCCATATAAGTACACCGATTTGAAATGTTTCTACTTCATCACAATCTGTTAAATGTATGGTCATCGAATAACTCAGCATCCCAAAGTATTAACTAACTCGTTAAAGAAAAAACTTTATTTACCCATGAGAAACTCCATATAACTCTAAAACATATTAGTTTTGTGTACATACCAATTTCTTAGACTACTGTCTAAAGGCATTTACTCTTTCCTTTATGATTATGTCTTCCTCCTTACTAGCGTAGCTCGTCCCCTTTGGTTAAGTTTTGCAGCTATATCCTTCAAGACTGTTTACTGTTCAAAATTTTTTAACCTTAGCAAAAAAATTTCAACAACAGATATTTCTGTGTGAGTACATGATTTGCCCCGTGTTTTAGCTAAATTTCTGCAGGGATAAGTGATTGTCCTGCAAGTATACCTGAAAGTATATCCAAGATATTTGTATACTTGAAGTAATATTTTTAATATTCATAAAATTTATAACAGTTTATTATTTCTTTGTGAGCACATATCTTGCCCAATTTTTGAACTTGTGCTCCGATACCATTTGTCACGTCTCCCAGACCCAGCTTCTTATCCACATAACATACTCTTAGATATACTCTACTTTATGCACCAGATAACATTCAAAATTTTTCTATTGAATCAATTACAAATTCATACTGTTATCTGGTATTTAATTTCTTCTTAGTAATTATAGGCAGCCATGGGAATATAAGAATGTCCATGAGAATTTTTGGGCTTGACCTCCACTCTTCTCAGTCCATCTAGTTGACTTATATATCTATATATATATTAGTTTGTATTTCTCAGGTCATTTTTTCAGAGTTTTGTCCAACTCTAGCTGATCAATAGGCCCTTCCTCAAACTTTCCAGTTTGCAAGCCTTATAGACTTTTCAGCATCTATAATTATAAAGTTTCAGCATCAAGGTATAGATGTATGCATCCACATATACATCTATCTATATTCAGTTAACCTTCGTTGCTCCAACTACTTTTCCAGCAGCTTATATGGAAGGTAAATAGATTCTCTTTTCCTAGTATTTTTAAATATGCTTAAAATCTTCCTTTACACATATTTTTATCACATATAACTGTAGGGCTCTTCCCTTATATTATTGTTATGATTATTCAACATACTTTCAATTCTGGTGCCTCTTAATCTCTTCCCTTGGAAAAATAGGATTTAGAAATTTTTCTCCAAACAAATGGAAATAAGGAAACCGAAGTTGATATTTTATACTCCCTAGATTTAGTTCCTCGGTCTTAGCTAGGATTAAATTTTTGGTTTCATATAATTAAACTTTCATGACATAAAACAGTATAAATTCAGAGTTCTACCATCCTTGTCACTGCAGTAGGATTGTTCTACTGCCATCAATACTTTTATGACAGGTTTAGTTGTTTTGCACTTGCTGTTCCTGGTTACAGTTTTGCTAACATTTTCTGTCTATACCCAGCAAATAAATTTCCATTTAAAGGACAACAAGCCACACCTGTACATTGTTATTAGATTATATATTCAAATGATCTATCATCTCTAACTTCATTATTACAAGGTACTTATCCCTATAATCCAACCATTTGTCTCTGCTATCAATATACTAGATTTTTAGCTATTAGATCTAGATTGTAATTGCACAAGGTACTGAACAACCATTCAATCTCAAATTTGCATAAGAATTTATAACATAACAATTCATAAACCTAGATATATTTAATACAGATTTAAATAAATCTCCAAATTTATGCATGCATACCGATACTATGACCAGTCCTCCCAACCTTAGAGTTCTTCTATCTCCAGAACTCACCCCCGAGCTGAGATCCTCCAAGAACAGACTAACCTCAATCTGTTCTGGAGCAGCTTATTTAAGTTATGCTCTCCCCAAAGCCTATTTCTAATTCTGCGTCCAAAATTTCAGGATGCTTTATTCCTGTTTGCTTAGGCTTCCCTTATTTAGGGACTTTAAAGCTGCTTTCTGCTTTTCCAGCTTTTCCAGCTTTTTACCTCTTCCCAACTACTTTCCTCATCATTAGGGAATTTAGATTTTTCCTCAAAAATCTAAATTAGAAATAATTTCTTTCAAGGATTTTTGAAAGATTTTGGGGAAAGTCTTTACCTTTTCCATAACCTCATGGATTAGGCATGTGATCTCAATTTCTCATTTGGTCATAGTGCATACACGAAAATTATTTATTTATTTTTCACAAATAAATAATTAACCACACCCACACAAGTAATTATCCATTGGGGTCCACTCCCTTTTGGATTTATGTTCCAATGTCTAATTTGAAAAGCATAGAACTTGGGGGTGTTATATTGTAGTGATCATCCACATGTGTTTCATCACAGTAGTATTTACCATCTTCAACACCATCCATGTTACAATGGAGTGCTTGAGCATTGATATGCTCATGATCTGCTTCACTTACAGAGTATTCAATTTCTCTCTCTGCAATCCATGTTGCATCTTCTTCATCCACATGCATGCTTGCATACTAGGTTTTACCATCATATGCACCATACATATTACAATGGAGTGCTTGAGAATTGATATTCTCTTGCTCTGCTTCACATACAAAGGCTTCAACTTCTCTCTTTCCAATTTTTGTTGCATCTTATTCACCCACATGCATGCTTTCATAATGGGTTTCACCATCATCTACACCATCCACATTACAATGGATTTCTTGAGAATTGATATGCTCTTAATCTGTTTCAGATATAGGGGCTTCAAATTCTCTATTTTCAATCATTGTTGCATCTTCTTCATCCATATGCATGATTGCATAATGGGTTTCAATTTTATAGTCTTCACGACCATCTTCCACTTTTCAATGGGATTCTCCAAGCTTTTTTGTCCTCCCAGAGTCTTGCTCATCTACTCTAAGATGTGAATCAGACTCAACAAACTGTGACACCTCTTTTTGTTTCATGTCACTCCCCCTTACACCAAATTTTGCTTCCAGGATCTTCCATGATTCCTTGGAAGTTTTAGCTTTTGCTACCTGGCACATAATTGTTTTATCCATTTCTTTCTAAATGAAACTCAAGGATAGATAATATTTGTCTTCTACTAGACATCTTAGTTCCTTGGCTGCAGCCTGAGCCTTTCTAAACAAGGCAACAATCTTTTCCTCTTCTTTTTTATCGTTTTCCTTAGGCTTATTCAATCACGCTTTGCGACCCATGAGTGTTTTCATAGCTGCTTGCATGATTGCATGAGGTTATCTTACATATCGCCCACGAAAAAATATGATTTTTAATATGCACCCCCGTAAGGAACAATATTCACCCAAAAACCTATCATTATTGAAAAAAAATCAAATTATTTTGTATACTAATGGAATTTGCAAAGCCCTAAATATTCTTGCCAATAAAAACTCCAAAAACCACAAAATATTTTATATGCACCTCTATTTTTTTCATAAAAAAACATCAAAAAAAATATTTTAATTTCTGATATAAAAAATATTTATATAAAAAAAAATCCTCTTATAAAATCCCTTCTCAAAAAATCCTTTTTAAATATCTTAAATTTTTTTTTACAAACCTACTTTCAAAAATGGCCTCCTTTCATAAACTTAAAAAACACTTTGCTAAAAGAATCCTTTTAAAATAATCCCTTCATATTACCATAAGCTCCAACTCCACTCACTGCACTTTCCCTTTCAAAATATTAAAAAACTTTGACTTTTCAAGCTAACACGGCTTGGACCAAGATCTTACTGCATGTTAATGCTTCCGTCAATTGGGAGTCATGCGTTAGTTCTCTAGCACATCAAAATTTCAAGGAACCCACGTGCTTCATGGAGGCATTGAGTTAACCAATTTTAACTTGGCTATCTGTTGAGCCCTAGTGCATTATAACACCCTGTGTAACACTACAAGGTGTGTTATAGATCAAATGAAGAAAAAAAATATTTCTCTTCTCTCACTCACGGATTGTTGCTAATCCACCCTCTCTCTCAACTCTTATTTTTATATCCTTAGCTCTGAAACCAATATGTTGGAAAGGCATAGAGGAGAAACCAAAATTTAAAAAAATTAATTCCTACACACAATAACACGAGCTGAAGCTCTTCTATTGATCACGTAAACTTGATTGACATGACATTGATTACAATGAACCCAATGAAGGGTATTTAAACCTTTTCGACTAGTGACTCGCCTAATATAACTTTACTTGCAAATACTCACTAAATTCATCTATCACTTAAACTCAACTTGACTTAGTGCTTAGTTAACTGACTCTCTAAATATAGAAAACTCTTCATGTGGGATTAATTAGATTATTTTAATATATTGGAATATCAAAAACTAAATATTTAATGTGTTGATTTAGTGTATTGGAATATTGAAAACCACTGATTGCACGTACTGAATTTTTGCTGTTTACACATGTTGCAATGACTTAATATGTTTGATATTGTCTGCTCCTAGGGAAAAATTTAGACTTCTACCCACTTCCTCAATATCTATAATGAATAGGAACCGTGATAAAGGGTCCCCTTTTTAAATGCCTCTAAAGGGATTAAAGTGTCAAAGGGAGATCCTTTAACTAGAATGGAAAATAAAGTTAATGCAACTAAGGTTTTAACCCAATATCTCCATTCTTTGTAGAAGCCAAAGGCCAGGAGAATTTTTTGAAGAAAAACACAACTTCGATGATCATAGATCTTGACATGTATAGCTTGATTAACATGTTTGGGAATTTGTTTGATTTCAATGAATGTATAGTTTCTTGTGATACTATGATACCATTAAGAATTTTTCTCTTGCCCACATATGTACTTTGCTTGGGGGGTGATTTTATTCATGATGGGTTTGAGATGATTTGAAATAATATTGGAGAATATATTATAAATAACATTACAAACAAAGATAGCTTTAAAATTATCTTTAGTGTTTGGATTCTCAACCTTAGGTATCAAAGTTAAGAAGGTAGAATTTAAGGACCAAATAATAATAAATAAAATGCAATGATTATCTGCAAATTGCGGCACTTTCTATTTTTGATAGACCAACAAGCTTGGAAAAAGTGTATGGTAAACATTTATGATCGTAGAAATTTTATAATGGGAATTTCCATATTTTTCTAGGAGACTTACTCATATGAAATTGGTTGGAGAAGAGCCATATTCTATTTGTGTGAGACCAAATGAGGAATCTCCCTTACCCCTATTTGGGTGGACTTTTATCTACCAATTAATGGTTTTATTAGGATTTGATTGTAGTGATATTTTAATTCCTTCTCTATTTCTTCCTGTTTTTGTAGTGTAGTCCCTATAGTTGTCTTGAGAGCCCTAATGTGATTATGATTTCCTTAGTTGATTACAAGTTGTGGAAAAACCTTATATTATTGTTGTCCTCCTTAAGCCACCAACTCTAGGACTTCGAATTCCAAATATTCTCTTCATGTGTAGGCTAGAGACTCCAAAGCCTTAGGCTCCTAAAATTTTCCCTCTTGAATGATCCTTGATTGAACTATTTTCATATCCTTTTCCAACTGTTGTTGCACTTATAATATGTTTCCAAAGACTTCTTTATTCCATTATTTAATATTCTATCTGACTTGCTTCAACTTTTTTTTGAATTGATAGAATATGGATCCTTTATTGTATTCAACTTTAGTCCAACAACCATCCAACTTGGGCATGGAGTCTAGGTGGTCAAGCTATAATTTCTTTAATTTAAATGGCTTAGATCTTAGGGTTGACTCATTATCCTACAATAAGTTGATAGGTTAGTGATTCAACCTCAAGAAGGGAAATATTTCTATAAATATGGTGAATCTAGCATGGAAAAAATATTCAAAGACAAGGAAGCAATATAACTTGACAACAATATAGTTCCCCCACTCCTTTATTATTCTATGTGTGACATCAATTACTAGTGTGAATATGCACCAATCTCAAAGTATATATAACTCTTTTGAACCTTAAACATTTTTCACTCATTTTCCTTTGGTCACCTTTCTTCCCTTGCAAGGAAATGATCATGTTAAAATCACCTTCTAGTAGGTAGGGTTTCCTTTGGTATAAATCCCTAAATTTTTTGGTGCTTCATGGAAGGGAGCCTTTAATAAGGGGTTTTAAGGGCCATATATATTAGTTATGTACCCTTGTTTTCAGGATTATAAGATAGCAGGTTAAGATATAATTCTTTGCCTCTAGTTTTTGCTTAAGGGAAATTTTAAGAGGATCCCAAAATAGGCCTAAACATCCTAAAAATCCATTCATTGCTATTACTACAACTTTAATATTCCACCAACACTTATTAGTATAGCAGTCATGGTGTCCTTATCCAACTTGGTTTCTTTATTAGAACCATCACTAGTTTTGCCTATGTTTTGTTCTTTCTCATTGAGAATTTCTCAATAGGATCATTAAGATCCCATATGATCCATGAGAGAATCTTCATATTAGATCTTGGGTTGGGAAGAAAAATATTTATTTGGGAGTCTAACATTTTTCCCTAAGTGAAGAGGCAATGGTTCCTATTAACACTAGAAAATCATACAAGCAGAAGACATTAGAAAATTTCAAGAAAAATATACAAATAAATATTTACATGGAAGAAATACATTAGAGGAGCTAAAAATTCAAATTTTCCTAAGGTTAGGTGTATAATTTTTTGCACCATGCACAAGAAGCACTAAATTTGAGCGCGCATTGTGAATTTTCATTTGATATTTTCGCAGTGCGTGACTATCCCTCCAATAGTTGCATGGTCCTGGGGATGCAGAATGTCACCATCGAGGACCACTTGACACACTTGGAGAAAATGGTTCTCACTCAACCTAACCAAGTATAGTCGCCTTTGAGCTACCTTGAGGCTCTAGTGCAGCACACAAAGGAATCATACCCCCACTCTTGTGTCACCATCCATCTTGAACCAAGAGTGGGAGGGAAAATTTGAAATTGGTCTATAAAATCCAGCCATGGGAAGAGAAATGGGAGACACATTGTTATGCTGGCCAAATTTCTATTTGAAAAACGAGCTTGTATGTTCCAACAACAAGAGGGTTGGAAGGATTTAGTTTTTATCCACCCAACACCTCAATCCAAGACAGAAGAGTTCACCATGTGTCCATCGATCTACCATCCTTTGAGAGGGAAGAGAGGCTTGATGTAAACTTGAGGGGAATATACCCCCCTTGTTTGAATATTGGAGCTCCGTAGCTCGAAGGATCCACTACAAGAGATATAGAATTCTATCTTCTACTACTATGAGCACCTAATAAAGGGATAAATCTCTCCATTGTTGACTTATTAATATGTTTTCTGTATTGAGCGTGTTTCTTTTACAAGTTGTTTTGTTTTTTGTTTCATCATTTATGTAGCACGTTATGTTTCCATTTAACTTATATTATTACATGGTGAACTTGTTCCACTAATGTTTGACAAACCACTTTGGCATGTGACTTGCATGTAGCTAATAATCCTCCCTAATAGGCAAAGTGTATTTCGTCCACCCATGCGTCGAATACACTACCACAGGAATGGCGACTCCACTAGATTCTTGCTTTTCAATTAATGGTTGTTGATGCAGGTCCTTCTTCCTGCTCAACTTGCTGCAAAATCACTCTTGCATCCTCTCAGCACCTTCAGTAACCCTTAGTGAGAAATTTTTCCCATAGGAGGAGGAATTTTTTTGTTCTGCCCGATTGCGCGCATTCTGTTTAGGAAGATGTGCACTTCGCACCTGTGGGTGGATAAGCTATGGTAGGCAGAAACCCCAATTTCACTTGTTTTTTCTCTATTTTTGCAATTGTAAAGTGTTGGAAACCCATAAGAAATTTTCCATCATTGTGTTATGTTATTTCATGACTGGTTAGGACTCTCATTTTAAATAATTTAGCTTAGAAACTAAGTATTTTTTGTTTTAGTATTTTATTTTTTTCAAATCACACATAGTTTAAGTAGGAAAAAGTAAGTGGCCTCCAATCCACATATGTTGTCTGAACAAAGGATTTTCTCATAAAATATACAGAACACATATCATAATTAGCATAAAATTAAGTGGCCCATATATCCACATATCTTTAGCTAGTTCAAGTTTTTTCAATTTTTGCAATAAATTAGTTCAATGTTGCATTAGGAATCGGGACCAGAACCAAATTTTCGAAAAGAAAGTAAGTAATCTCTGCCACTCTTGCACCTCATGGTGAGCCTGGGTATGCATATAAATTCTTTCCTATGACAATTTTCCATCTCCCTATAGTGCAAACTTAATCTAACTAGGCAAGGTGTAAGAGGCCCATAATCCGCACATCGTTTATTTTTGCAAGGAACAACCACACATAGGGTAATTAGAAAAGGATTTTAACGGATCAATGCATATTCACTTCTCATAATACTTTTGATTGTACACTCCAAAGTACACATGAAGCATTGGTAAGCATTGGACCAAAAGGCACCCAGTGTCTTGGGACATTTATCCTCTTCTTATAGTTACTTCACCATGGCACACCCTAAGAGAATTGAGACTCTCTAAAAATAATCACTAATCAAACTCACTAAACTCTCCCCATAGGGGCCAAAAAATAAATTTAGATCAAAATAGGGCCATCGGGGGTAGGCATCCAATAAGCTGTTGTCATCATTCTACATTTTGAAACATATATGTTGAATTTTTAGGGAGCTTCAAATCTGTCTATCCGCCCACTAAAAAAATACCCGAGTGTTACCAGAGACCCATTTTAGAGGGGTTTAACCTTAGGCCCAGTGCGTGAAGTACTCTTTGGGGCTACCTGACCCATCTAGTGCTCGGTACTGGTAACTAAATACCTAGAATCTGAAAACTCAAACGCTCATGTGGGATGACAATACTTTAGTGGCTAAAACTAGGGCATCCTTCCCTATAGGTGACAATGCAGGAAACACTTGATTCTCGTACCATTACCTTGGTTGATTCTTCAGATATCGGAAGGCATCACTAGTTCTTTTAGGAAATTAGCCCCAATAACCATCAAAAGACATCTTTGCAAGGCCTAGTGACATTGAGAGTGTAAGGACTATTAGGTCTATCTAGGATTTTGAGTATCATACGCAAAACAACGAAACCATATTTTTTTCTTGCTTGATCACATAGCATTAAATTAAAGGAAAAATTACCTCTTGTTTTTTTTCTTTTTTTTATGCATGTGATCGTATTTTCTTTGATAGAAATCTTCTTTCCTCCAAGAAACCAAAAGTATCACCAAGACTAAGCTAGTCGACACCATAACATACCGAATAGGACCTCGTTGATCTAGGCATTTCTTTGACCTCCCCCCATTAGAGGGAGGAGTGTCAGGTCTTTCGCCATTTATTCATTGAAGACGACACACTGCCACCATTATCTGTTCATCCTTTATCGAGGCATCTATGATTGGAAACCCTCAAGGGTCACCCAACACCACACTAATGGAAACCCCAGTAGGGTCACCACACTCAACTCCTCTCACAAATTTTAGAGGGCAGAGGAATGTGCACTAGTACTATGGTAAATTTTCTAACACTTTAGCTATGATATTTTTTACATATTGTCAAAAATTTCCCCAATTTTTCTCAATTTTTTTAATCCTGCCAACAAGTTTCACTCTTGCGATACTACCCAAAATGCGTCGCTCTTGCGACACTACCCAAAAAGTGTCGCTCTTGGGACACTACCATAAAAGCATCGGAATAGCAATGTCTATAGACAACATCATCGAAATAGTGACGTTTATGAAGGCATCGTCGAAATAACGACATTTAGGGGGCATCGTTGGAATTGCGACGTTTATGAAGGCATCGTCAAAATAGCGACGTTAATGAAGGAATGATAGAAAATTATTAGAAAACATTAGGTCACTTATGACATGATATTACCCTGCACCATTATATTTATAATCCAAGAGTGATCTGTGAATGGGGTCAGGTCGGGTCAGATCGTGTGAGGGCACCTAAGGAAAAGCGTTTGGGCAGTTCAATTCGGGTCATGCATTATGAGGGTGCGAAGGAAACGCGTTCAGGCGGTTCAGGGTGAGTCAGGTTGGGTCGTGTTAGGGCACCCAGGGAAACGTGTTCAGGCAGGTCAGGTTGGGCTGGGTTGTGCGAGGGCACTGAGGAAAACTCGTTTGAGTGGGTTAGGTTGGGTTGGGTCCAATCATGTCATATGAGGGTGTCCTTATCAAAAATGCGAAGTTGTGATCACACGTGTGCCTTGTGCACGTTTTCTGCAATCCTTTTTCCATTTTCTCCCTCATGCCATCATTCAGGAGTGTTGGGTCGTGCCGTGTGAGGGCTCCATAGGAAACGTGTTCGGTTGGGACCGCGTGAGGGAGGCTGTATCAAAAACTATAATTTGTGGCCGCCCATGTTTCTTGTGCATGTTCATATGATCTGTTCACCATGTTCTCCCTCATGCCTTCGACATTTGGGAAGGTCGGTTCAAGTACTCATCTCGTGTGATGGCACCCAAGAAAATGTGTTTGGGTGGGGTCGGGATGGGTCCTATGAGGGAGCCCAAGGAACGCGTTCGGGTCAGGTCGTGTTGGGTCATGTGAGGGAGACCAAGGAAACACGTTCAGGTGAGTCGGATGGTTTCCGGTTGGGTCGTGCCATGTGAGGCCACCTAAGGAAATTCATTCAGGCGGTTCAGGTTGGGTCATGTCGTGTGAGGGCGCCCAAGGAAACGTGTTTGGTTGGGTTGGATTGGGTCAGGTCATGTCATGTTAGGGTGACCATGAAAACGTGTTTGAGTGGGTTGGGTCGGGTCACGTGAGGGCACCCAGGGAAAAACATTTGTGCGTGTCAGGACAGGTCATGTGAGGGCACCTAAGGAAATTTATTTGGGCGGTTCAAGTCTATTCGTGCCATGTGAGGGCACCTAAGGAAATGTGTTCAGGTGGGTTGGGTCAAGTTGTGTGAGGGATCCTAGGGAAATATGTTTGGGCGGGTTGATTCGGGTCAGGTCACGTGAGGGTGTCTGTATTAAAAATGTTAAGTTATGACCGCTCGTGTTCCTTGTGCATGTTAGTGCGATCCATTTTCCATTTTCTCCCTCCTACCTTCGTTCAGGAAGGTCAGGTTGTGCCGTGTGAGGGCGCCACAGGACACACATTCAAGTCAAATCGTGTGAGGGAGGCCGTATAAAAATGCTAATTTTTTACTGCCTGTGTGCCTTGTGCACGTTCGTGTGACCCATTTTCCATTTTCTCCCTCGTACCTTCGATGTTCGGGTGGGTGTGGTAGGGTACTCAGGTCGTATGATGGCGCCCAAGGAAACACATTTGGGTTAGGTCAGGTCGGTCATGTCATGTGAGGGTGTCGAAGGAAACACGTTCGGATCTAGTCGGTTTAGGTTGTGCCATGTGAGGGCGCCCAAGGAAACGCCCCGTTTAGGCAAGTCTGGTCAAGTCAGGTTCTATGAGGGCACCCAAGGAACGCGTCCGGGTTGGGTCATGTCGGGTTGTGTGAGGGCGCCCAAGGAAACGTGTTCAGTCAGGTCAGGTCGAGTTGGGTCGAGCCGTGTCTTATGAGGCTAACCAAGGAAACGTGTTCAGGCAGGTCAGGGCAGGTCGTGTCCTGTGAGGGCGCCCAAGGAAATGTGTTCGGGTAGGTCGCGTTGGGTCGAGTCAGGTCGTGTCATGTGAGGGCGCCTAGGAAAACGTGTTTGAGTGGGTCGGGTCGAGTTGGGTCATGTGAGGGTGCCCAAGGAATTAGAGTCTCCAAGGATCCATCATATTCATTCTAAATGTGAAAAACGAATGGCCTCCATTCAATGAGCCAACCACCATGATAATTTGGAAAAACACTATAAATACCAGTCTTGGGTGACCAAGTCAACAAGGAGAAGAAATACATTCTCACGATGTCAAAATCTCATTGGAATTTTCTCATGTTTCCATGCTTGATTTCATGAACATTGTGAACTTGCAAACTTTCACCATTGAAAGTATTGGCAATCTTCTTTGAAAGGGAAGAGAGAGCTAGTGCAAGGAGAGAAGGACCTTTCTTTGGGGAATAGGAGAAGGCTCACCTTGCTTAATCTGTTTTCCTTAGTGTCTTTTCTGTAAATAATTTCTATTTCAACCAATTATCAAAAAAATAATGTTGATTCCCATCACTCTTTGTGTTTATTATATTTATTTTTTTCTTTGTTGATTCTCTCATGCTAGAATGTCATAAGTTTGTTATTTTCATGTTATATTTCTTGATAACACTTAAGTGTTATTTTGTGTATATTTTAACTTATATACAACTAAAAACCATAATTTTTACATTATAAACCATCTTCAAAATTACATTGATATTCTTCTTATATCTTGTTTTGGATTTAGTTAAATATTTTCTTAACATTTTGGTTTGTCAAATAATTTAGCTATCTTTAAACTATTTTAAAGAACTTTGTTTAAGATACACTCTCTTTTTTCAAAAGTAGATTCAAAATTTCTAAGGGATAAAAACCTAAGGATCATGAGCATAAAATTAGTGTTAACTCTTTAATGATTAACCTCAAACAACCATAGCCTCAATCCCATAAGGTTCCTTTCATGAGTGCCTTAGGATCCTCGACCACAACAATTTTTTGTTTTTAGAGAAGGATAATGTATTCAAGTATTTTGTAAAATATTATGTACATAAAAGGATTTTCAAAACCAAGATATCAAGTCAAACAATCCTGAGTTTTGATGTTGTATGTTTATATGTACTCAATCATAGGTCAATGTACATCATCCTATGGGGTTCAATTCCTCACAATAATCCTCTAAAATATCATACAGAAATAGGAACTAGTAAGACTAAAGCCCCAAGACAAACAATCTTAATCAAATTAGTGTCAATGTTTTCTTTCTGACATAAGAAAATCTCCATTTTTCGTATAGACTGTAGTATAGCCATTTGATTTCTATGTGGAATTCTTGGGTATAATGTAGCCTTGTAGAATTAGTTTGTATAGTGTAAAGCAACATCCAACTTAGTGTCATTGGTTCATGGAGGCAAAGGTTCTAATTCAACTCCACAATATCATCAACATCTGTGGATGACATCTTCACATAGATATTTACTTGCATGTGAACACATGGTCGTGCCACCATTGAATTTATGTCAAGCATTATCCCTTTGGTATTTTATTCTTTAGTTGTTCATTGTAAGGGAGTTGGTAAGTACCTTTGGTTCCAAGGGGAGCCTATAAATCTATCACTTTGGCTAGTATAATTTTTCCCAACTTTTCCAGCTTTTTACCTCTTCCCAACTATTTTCCTCATGTAATCTACCCGATAACCTCAGAAAAATGTATGGTTGGACTTTTTCAAATACTTGCCGTAATGTAACCTGCAATTTCTTTGTATTTTGTATGAACAGTTTTAATACCTATTATCATCACTTAGATAAATATTTAGCAAAATCATAGTGAGTTGCATAACCATTAACTGTTTTTGTTGTAGCATATTAACTTAAATTTCGTGCTATAACTATGCATCGATCCCATGATCATTTTAATTCAATTAGTAGATCACCTAATTGATAATATCAACGTCATATCATGAAAGAAATTAACATCATCAAAACGACAAAATTAACAATCACATAAATAGACACCGATATACCCTGGAAACCCCGTAGGGTGAAAACCAGCAAACGTTTAATTTTATTATTAAACGCTTGTGAGGGTTGTCACCCCTCACTCAATGGTTATAAGGGAGTCCATCCCTTGACCATTGTCATAAAATTTACATATAAAAATAATCTTAAACGAAACATAACTAGCTATAAGTTATTACAATCATCATGATACCATTTACCCACGAATCATCAATCTCTGTCTTTGTATTCAGATTGTTTCCTTCAGGGGATCATTGTGCAATTGGAACTACTAAACCTGCATGGACTAACAACTCTTTATCTTCCACAATGTTAAACTTGAATTTTCCTTTTCTCAAGTCATCCTTCTTTCCTTCCATTTTTGTCGTCAGCACACTTGATATCATGATTAGATAAAATATTAATAAACCAATAATCAATCTCTATTTGTGACACTTCAACAAATATTTGTATGCATTTATAAAACATAACCACATTGACATTAGTTTCCTTCTTTAACATCATTTCACATGCATTAGTAACAAATAAATCAATATCAAGCATCCTCTTTCCACCAAACACTAATAAAATCTTGCATGCACTTTCCTATTATCTCCAAAAGAAAGCTAACATACTATATAATAATACTTTGCATGCAAATGCATAACAATATTTTCAAGATAACTATCCCAACAAGCAATTTCTCTTTTTGCCTACTCGTATGTTTTCTTTTCAATATGGATTAATGCAATAGATGTTATACTTATGCATGTGAATACATGTTCTTTTCCCAAAACATATTTTCCACCCAAGATCTATTCATAATGGTTACTATGTATAACAATGCCAACTCTATTTCAAACAAAGTTAACATACAAGTTATAGTTTTGTGCATGCAATAACATATCTTGTTCTTCCCGCATGTAAAACATATATTTCTTTCCAAAAGAAACCAAATAAATATTTCATGGAAAAATAAACACATTTCTTTTCCAAGGGTCAAACGCATACCACTTATCATTTCATGCATGCAAAGTGACATTTCCCTCTCATCCAAAAGATATAACCAATAAATATGCATAATATTCTCCCAAGATAAAGCTAATACCATAGCTAATCCCTTTAGGTTGGAAAAATACATATTATTTTTCCCAAAAGAAGGCTAACACAATAAATATTATGTGATTGCATCTTCCTTTTCTCTAGAAATCTAATACTCAAAAATATATTTTTCCCATGCATGCAAGCATATATGTTTCTCTAAATAATATTACATAATAAAGCATGTGATTACTCTTTTTTCCTCTCTAAGAATCTAATCCAATAATGCATACAAGGATATATTTTTATCTTCTATTCATTTTGAAGAGTTTTAACACAATAATTATTTCCTTGCATACAATTATGCAATGTTCCAAATGGGAAAATATAGGCTCAGTAGGGAATATCTTAAGACATTCCACTATGGAATCACAGCAATATGGAATTACACCAATAGATCTAAACCAGAGATAGACTGGCAGGGCATTTACTAGATGCATCACCTTCACAAGGAAGGGTGAAATCCAGAGGCTTCCTGGCCCATTCCAGACTCTATCTATAGAAGAATGGTGGAACACAGCAAATGTGGGAATGACACACTCATATTAGAGTTTTCTTCTCTTAGGAACCTTAGATCTATAGATCTAAACAATGGATCCAAAAGAGAAGTAAAAACCAACCAAGGAAGAAGCGCTAAATTCCACTCTCAGGAAAATCTGTAATAGGCTCAAGGAGGACATTGTATAAGCAAGCCAGTGTGAAAATAATGTAGAACATGGCTGGGTTCCCTTATTTTAGGCTGTGTCAGACCTCAAGAAAATTTTCAGCAAAAATAAATGAGTTTAGAGGTTTTAACAGATCTCCCACAATCAACACTAGCTGAAAATCAACTAAAGGAGAGAGTTGGTAAATAGAGAAACCGTCCTTTAGAAATTGCGCAGTTTCTGCTGGAAGACACTAGAAATAAGCCATTAGACTCATGTTATAGTATGGCATCAAGAAATCAGATCTATAATCAAGTTCCTTTGTAGAATTATTGGATTTACTTGAAGCAAGAGCAAGAATCCTTTAAAAATAATAGCAGAAACAATTGGAAAAGCTGCAGAAAGACTTGACAACATTTTATATGAGGAGCTTCAGCTGATGTAGGTTAATATTCATGTAACACCCCCAAGTTCTATGCTTTTCAAATGAGACATTTGAACATAAGTCCAAAGGGGAGTGGACCCCAATGGATAATTATAGTGTGTGGATGTGGTTAACTATTTATTTATGAAAAGTAAATAAAATATTGTGTATGCACTATGAACAGATGAGAAAGTGAGATCACATGCCTAATCCATGAGGTGATGGAAAAGGAAAAAAAAGACTTTTCCCAAATCTTTCAAAAATCCTTGAAAGAAATTATTTCTAATTTAGATTTTTGAGGAAAAATCTAAATTTCCCCAATGAAGAGGAGTAGTTGGGAAGAGGTGAGAAAAAGCTGGAAAAGCTGAGGAAAAGCTTAAAGCATCCTTAAAGAGTCCCAGAATGGGAAGCCTAGGCTAAACAGGAATAAAGCATCCTGAAATTCTCGACGCAGAATTGGAAACAGGCTTGGGGAAAGTTAATACTAATAAGTCAGCTCCAATGCATTGAGGTTAGTCCTCGTTTCGAGGATCTCACTTCTGGGTGAGTTCGAGACAAAATGAACTCTAAGGCTAAAGTGACTGTCATAGTAGAGGTGTGCATGCATAAATTGAGATTTTTGTAGTTCCGCTTTAAATATATCCATGTTTTATGAAATTGTGAGCATTAGTGGTCTATAATATGCAGTTTATGAAATTTTCATGTTATGGCGCATTATGCAGATTTATGAATTGTTATGTTATGGTTTATTATGCAATTTTTATATTGATTAATTGTTCAGTAATTCATGTAGTTGCAAACTAAAGCTATTGATAGCAGAGACAAATGATGGGGTTGTAAGGATGAGTACCTTGTAGTAATGAGGTTAGAGATGATAAATCAATTGAACAGCAAATCTAAGAACTATGTATAGGTACAGCTTGCTATCTTTTAAAGGAATATTTAATTTCTGTGTGTATAAACATAAAATGTTAACAAACAGTATCCATGAGCAGCAAGTACCAGACAACTAAACCTATCATAACAATACTGATGGCACATAATTCACTGGAATCAATAACAAAAAGTAGGGAACAACAACCCTGTGATAGCGGTATGGGGTTCCGTATGTCAGCTGTATTACAATGGAGAGAATTGCAAAATTTAGAATTTACATTATTCTATTAAAGGTAATTGTACACATATGGAAGCAGAAGTTGAATCCTAACCAAGGACGAGGATCTAACACTAGGGATTTTAAACTAGCCAGTTCAGTATTCTCTACCCCCATTGGATTGAGCAAGAGGATCTGTTTCCTAGGTTGCCATGGAACAGTGAATCTGTACCAGAGTGTCACACATGTTGAATGTTTGTAACAGTAAAATAAGGGGGGAATCCCATTGAACAATCTGGTGTGTGATAAAAGTTTGTGTGAGGGAAACTTTTAAGCATAGGTAAAAATACAATGAACAGAGCATCTGGTTATCATCCATATAAAATGCTGGGAAGTAGTTGGAGAAATGGAGGTTAACTGAGTATAGATAGATGTATGCGAGGAGGCATACATCTATACCTCGATGCTGCAACTTTAAAATGTTGGAAATGTTACCAAGCCTGCAAACTGGGAAGTTTGAGTAAGGGCCTAGTGATCATATAGAGTTGGACAAACTCTGAACAGAAAACCTGAGAAATACAAAGTAATATATATAGATATATAAGTCTACGATATGGACTGAGAAGAGGGGAGGTCAAGGCCAAAAATTCTCATGGGAATTCTTGTATTCCATGGCTGGCTATAAGTACTGAAAAGAATCTAAACCTCGGATAACAGTCTGAATTTGTAGGTGATTCAGTATAAAAACTATAGTTGTTATCTGCGCATAAAGCGGAGAATATTTGAGTTATGTTATATGTATAGCACTCATCACAGGTTCAACTGTCTTCCCCAAACGGGGTAATGTATCTAGACATGTTATGAATCTGAAAAAAAAAAAAAATTGGGTCTTGGAGACGTGACAAATGATATCGGAGCAAAGTTCAAAAATTGGGCAAGATATGTGCTCACAAAGATATGGTTAACTTTTATAAATTTTATGAATATTATTTTACTTCTGATGGTATGAATTGGCTACATACATAAAAATAAATTAAATGGTGTGATTAATGTTAGTACTACATTTAACAGAATCCATCCTCAGGTATTCACTTTCCAGATTCTGTGTAGTTGTAGACCAGAAATCCATAGAGTAGAAACCCCAGAAGCTCTAAACCAATTGTGGTCTAAATCTGAAGTTTCTTAGTCTCTAGGGATAGTGAAATATTCTCTTGCTTTCTGTTATACATATGAGCACAGTGTTCCCATTTGTAGTTACAGAAAGCAAGATAGTTACATTTATAGCAGAAAAAAAAAATTATAGTAGTTTAAAGGGTGCAAAACAAACAGAAAAGAAGTAAGATAGTAGAATCCGTGTGACAGGAAAAGTATGATTCTATTCTATATGATTATTTTAGCAGTTATAAATGTATATCCTACATCTCGGGATCTATCCTTGAACATTGAAATCAGTATAGTAGCCCGAGCCTCAAAATATAATTTCATTTCTATAGTCAAGCATTAGAGAATGCATATAGGCATGTATACAAAAGAAATAATATATGCACATATGTAAGGGTGAAAGTATAAGCTTATATGTCGAATTGAAAGAGTAGTAATTGCATTGCCATTAGTACTACTTTCAACCAGAAAGAACACCATAAGGTGACTTTCCTCTATTTTACATAATGAAAAGGACATATAGGTCAAATAAAATGATATACAAATTCTAAACCATGATTGTTTCAAATATATAGATATCTATGTCAATAGAAATTATATGTAGAATCGGTAAGCTACTTCTACAGTATAACATCCTTTAAAACTATACCTAAACATTGCAAAGAAAAATTAAATATGGTTGTATTCAAATAACAATAAAAAGCGGATGTATATATATAATTATATCTACATCTATGAAATATGGTAAGAAATTTTAATGAGGTCGATAGTATAAAGACCTTGCCTCAATTTTATACTCAAATTTAACTTAATCGATTTCAAAGAGTGTTGAAATTTGTAAAGCATGTATTAACATATACCATTACAACTATGATATAACAAAACCCTTACGTGCAATGATCGTTCTGTACTCTGTATATATGTATACAATTCTATATTGGGAAGACGGACGATATGATGCTTTTGGACTGTTGCGTATCCTATGAGATCGTTTCATAAAAAACAATACACATATCACTTTGTTAAAACATTTTTACCGTAGCAAATTATAACAAAGCAAAAAAACAAATAATGGCGCCCATACGGCATTGACCAGCGAATGACCAGAATAGATCCGAAATGGAACTCGTTTATTCACCTATGCATCCATAGACGGTCCATGATTAAGAACGTGGTCACGGTACCACTCTGCTATTCTGTGAAATTATAAGAAAATATCGAAGAAATTAGAACCTGATGCATGTTACCGTCGACAGCTGGGACTGTCTAAAATGAGTATACAGTAGTAGGCATGAAAATAAAAAGGTTGTTGGTGAACCACAGGTTGTGGGTTCAAATCACCGATATGAAAAGTTTAATTAACCTCGGAGGCGCCGAGAGAGCTACATAACAGCTCGTTCTACCGGAGTCCAATATATATACATATAACAAAACAAATGTCATAAGAATTACAAGTGAGAATTTTATATATCTGCGTTCCATATGAAAACAAAAGAAGGCCTTAAAACTGATTATAACCCGGAATTCGAAAGGTAAAAGCGGTAATTTAAGTAGACGGTTCAGCAAGGTGAAGCGGGAGTAACAGTTGAGCTTCAGACCTTGAGTCTCATCGAGTATAACCGTCTCAACTATAAACGAAACCACTGTGATATAATACCACGAGGTGAACCTGTATACAGTTATAACGCTAGGAAAATACACGTTCCAGTAAACCATACGACAAGTGCAGTCCTATCTATGAACGGCATGCTCCAGTTCATTATAGGACAGAGCAAAAGCTTTGAGAAATAGTATAACCGGTTTTTAGGCATCGATCTTTAAGAGTAAGGGTATAGCTGTGTTGATGTAGTTTTTTCCGGTTATTATCAAAACAATTCCAAAATAAAATGAACCAGCAGTGAAATGTCAGCGCAACCATAGGGCTGCAGTATACGAAAGAAAGCTTTCGAACCCCGCCCTTCGACAGGGGACCATGCAACAACTCTCTACTTGGAGCAGGGCGCACAATTTAATACCTCTGCTGCATTTTTCCAGCATGTTACGAAAAAACGCTAAGCCTAGCAAACATAGGTAACATATTAACTCAGCGGAATTTCAAAGACTGAAGAAATGTGTTACACCGAAGTAAAGCTAACCCTAGTGAATGTGAAGAAATTTCATCGCGCCGGCTGAGATTAAGAAGAAACGTGAACAATGCCAGAAGACTGGCTAGCCGAGACGCTCCGCGTTGTACTCTCTGCAAGACAATACACAAAGAATGAGATAAGGTATTTCCTACTACACTGCAAAGAAAATCAATATAATAGAGTAAGGAATATAATAGAGAGGAGGTGCAGAGAGGTAAAGGAACACAAGTGCAGATTTCATTGAATCCTGCATGATGAATAGCAACAAACCCGTAACAACGAATCCCTAGCCATAATAGAGTCAATCACATACTCGACCCCCGACGAAAATAGGAGAAGAAAACTGCAACGATTTTGCACTGGAAATAGTAGGGAAACTCGAATGAATTGAACAGCACAGAAACTTGGACTTAAGGGAAACTCCTGAACCCTAATTTCAGTATCCCCAAAAAGATTAGAAAATCCCCAAGCTGAGTGCGGAAAGTTGGCCACACTGTCAGGCTCATACCAGGCGATAGGAAGACGCGTATTGTGGGTTAGATAGTGGATACTCTTTGCTCACACAGTAGTAGGGTCGGAACCCTAAAATTTTAAACTTCTCCGAGGCAGCCTCTGCTCTCCCAGTACGGGAAGGAGCCGATCTGTTAATCAGCAGAACCAGTCGTCAAACTGTGCTAGAAAGGAGACGAGACGCGTCATTCGCTGGTACTTTTCTTCATGAAGTGAGATGCGAGCGCTGGTTGCCGAGCATTGCTCACACGTTAACCGCTGTGTATAGTGTGTAACAGGCTCCAGGACTAATTCACATCAGTCAGCAACGTGTCGGCTAAATTCAGAAAAATGCAATAATGATAAACCTCCGAACGGGGGCACCTGGCGGTATACGAGCGCAGTACGACCATCTGCACACCGAGAGAATCCCATATTTTCTAATTTGTCCTGTGTAAAATACCAATTCTAGCTATTTTTTTTTTGCGATTGGGTTTTCCTGTTGTGCTGGCTGCCTCGATTCCAAAATTTCTGACTCTTTTCTTGTTGAAACCATATTGATTTTTATCAAAAGGAGACGCCGTTGCCGGGGATCGAACCCGGGTCACCTGCGTGACAGGTGGGAAAACAGCGGCCGGTTTAGGGTTTAGACAATCTTGAAATCAACTTTAAGTGCTATATCTCATCACCGCCCATGCTCACATGACTCATTGCATGCCATATCATGCTCTCAGTCCCCAAACGAAAGCCAAAGGAAACGATAATTCATGCACCCCTAGTCGTGCCCATGCAAATAAACCAATGGTTTGTTTAAAACAATTGCGAAAGGGTCCATTTGTTAAACGATTCAATATGTAATAAATGAAGGGTAGGGTCTGCACTGTAGACCCATGAGAAATCCGTGGTGGGTTTTTTTTTATATTGCATGGTCGCCTATTCATAAGGTACTGATAAAGCAATAATCCGACGTGTTGGCGCCGGTCTCAATCAGCAAGGAGTGGGCAGGCGATAGGATGCGTGAGTACACGCAGGCACGCCGACTGTCACAACCAGATTTCGTCGTGGTGGCAATGGACGGCGGCGTGAGATACTCCGAACCCTAACAAATGCAACGCATCATAATTATGAAATCATGTTAACAAAAATGGATTGTGGCCGATACGTATTAACCGAAACGAAAATGATAATAAAACAAAGCTTTTCAAATTATCAACTATGGACCCGTATATAAAATCATACTTACGGCGGAGAGGAGGTCATATGATGAATTAATTATATGGCTATTATATGTTTCAAAACCGTGAACAGTCCATCTATAACTATGACAATTAAATCCATAGGTACGAGTAGCATATGCGACCTCGAATGCCTTAATAAGGGTGAAGATTTATGTATATATATATATATCATTATATATATATATCTATATACATAATTATATATACCTATCTATATGAACAAGTAGGCAAAATGGTACGAAGTTAAATATCTTTAACTCATGGTAGATAGATAGATATATATCTAAGTCATGCATAAAAAAAAATAAGAGAGTTAAGTAACTCTATTCCCTAATAAATACATATGAATTTCATATTGATATACATCAGGGTTTTATGTGGTATGTAAATGATATATATATATCTCCAGTACAGGTTTGGAGAAGAACAAACAACAGTAGGGATGTACACAAGGGTAGGAGATGAAATAAAATGTTATGTACATGAGGGAAATGTATCCATAGGTGGACTCAAATGTTATTTAAGTGGAACAATGATCTTATCATTTAGATCACTAAAACATTCAAAGTGTACCTAGAAAGAAAAAAAAAAAATTCCCTAAATTAGAGGTGTGACAAATATCTTTGTTGAAGTAACTTAACAAAGAGTGAATAGAGAAAAAACCCTGTATATAAGGAAAAATAGAGGAAAAAAGAAAAAAAATTCATTTCTAGATTTCTATGGGTAAGATATCTATTACCCATGTGTATATCAAAATATGTATATGTTGGGTTAATAAAGTGGTATTTTAAATTGATTTATTGCACTCAATAAGTAAATGAGTGTGAACTTTGGGGTTGAAACTCAACCCTTATAGATCAAAGGTATTTAGGCTAGAATGGGAAAATTGCTAGAGAGAAAGAATACTTTGAAAAAGAAAAAGGAGAGTTATATTGGGATATATAGGGAAAGGTGTATAAGAGAAAAGGACAATTTATATTTAATAAAGGTATGTTAAATATAAGTTGTAAATTCTCAATTGTCCTTGTACTGGTTCAAATTAAAACTTTATAAGTCCATCACAAAAGAAAAATGTAAGTTGGTACGAAGGTATAGTACAGGATTATATATAGTATATATATGCTTGGTGGATATATATATATGCGGTGGATTTTATATATATATATATGATGAGGTTTGTATTATATATATATGGTGAAGTAGATATAGATATAGAGTGGTTCTATATATATATGTAAAAGAGTGGAGGATTTAAGGATATGAAATATAATGGTTCATATAACAAAGAGCTTTATAAAGAAAAATTTTATGTTTCACTTTATTGGAATATATATACAAGGTGGTGAAATTGAGGATAAATTAAAATGAAACAAATTGCACGTGGGACATAAGTTAAAAATCTACAAGTAACATTATAAATATAGGCGATCTGGTTATATGTTATAGTGTTAACCTTGTTGAGTTGTATGAATATAATATCTTCATACATGTTAAGTTATTTCTCAAACTTTATACTAATTCACTGGGGATTATTAAAAGTGAATTCACCTTAAAAGCTGCAAGTACAAGGGAAGGACATATTTTATCATATGGCTGATTATTATTGCTCTAATTATAATTAGAGGAGTAATAAATACTAGGGTGGTAGAATAAGTGGTCCTAGTAGAATGTGAAGAATTTTTTTTTTTAGAAAATGTATAAATTGTGGAAATTCTTTAAAAAGGGGAAAATTGTGTCAAATTCTATTTTGACATTTTCAAGTAGTAATACTTGTGAATGGGACGAATGATAGTAATTACATGCATTCACACTATACAATGTTGTTGGTATAAATTTTATGTAATTTTTCTGAGTCTTAAATTCAAAGAAAGGGGGAAATAGTGTGAAATCATACAGCTAAAAAAAAAATTAAAAAAAATGAGAAGGTACTGGAAGTACAGCGATGAACTGGAAAAGGTAACCATAATCATGCATATAGTACAATTGTTTTCATTCATTTATGAGTACTAATGAAAAATTGTCAAATTGGTTAGCCAAGTGTGTAACAGGAAATCGTACACTCTCGAAACAAGAAGGAAAAAAGGTGAAGATAAATCACCTAGAAACTCCAGAAAAGCTGAATTGGACCAAGCTGAGGGAGGAAGAAACCTCACTAAAGAAACAAGAAAAGATAAGTAGTGTACTAAAAGTGCACTAAACTATTATTAACCTGAACGGTTTGACTAATAACTGAAATTCTTAAGTTATTGAAATGCAGAATGTTGTTGTGGATGATCAATTGTATGTACTTGACATTTCTTACATTGGTATGAATTGTGGACAGGGAAAACAGAATAAAAGATTTTCTAGACAGACTTTTTGCAAGGAGGTAGAAAGAAAAGCAACTGCATAAAGCAGGAGAGTACTCTGCTGGAAACAAAGCAAAAACAAAGAAGAAATCTTTGTCAAAGTTGAAAATTCAACGTTAAAGTGTAACACCGAGGAAGGTGTTGGAAAGGAGGGAAACTAATGGCTTATAAATTTGCCTTACCCTTGCATAGTAAAATTTCTGATATGTTTCATGTCTCCTTGATGGGAAAAAAAAAAAAAAAAAAAAAATTAATTTTTACATGATGCTTCTCACATGATTGATTTGAAATGTGGTCCAGGTGGAACCAGAAGAGGAATTTCCTTCGAGAGTCGCTTCAAAGATGAAAGCGAGAAGGAATTGAATTGCGAAAACGAATAGTAGCTAGAGTAAAGGTGCAGTGGAGCACTTTACTGCTGAAAAGCTACATGGAACAGAGAAGCTAAGATGATGGAACAGCATTCATAATTATGTTCAAAATAAACTAAGTAGATAGTTGTCAACACCGAGGACGGTGTTTATTTTCAGAGGGGGAATATGTAACACCCCCAAGTTCTATGCTTTTCAAATGAGATATTTGAACATAAATCCAAAGGGGAGTGGACCCCAGTGGATGATTATTGTGTGGATGTGGTTAATTATTTAATTATGAAAAATAAATAAAATATTATGTATGCACTATGACCAGATGAGGAAATGAGATCATATGCCTAATCCATGAGGTGATGGAAAAGGAAAAAGACTTTCCCCAAATCTTTCAAAAATCCTTGAAAGAAATTATTTCTAATTTAGATTTTTGAGGAAAAATCTAAATTTCCCCAATGAAGAGGAGTAGTTGGGAAGAGGTGAGAAAAAAGCTGGAAAAGCTGAGGAAAAGCTTAAAGCCGCTTTAAAGAGTCCCAAAAATGGGAAGCCTAGGCTAAACAGGAATAAAGCATCCTGAAATTCTGGACGCAGAATTGGAAACAGGCTTTGGGGAAAGCACAGCTTAAATAAGCTGCTCCAGAACAGATTGAAGTTAGTCTGTTCTTGGAGGATCTCAGCTCGGGGGTGAGTTCCGGAGACAAATGAACTCTAAGGTTGGGTGGACTGGTCATAGTAGAGGTGTGCATGCATAAATTGAGAGATTTATGTAAGTCTGCCTTAAACATATCCATGTTTTATGAAATTGTGATATTATGGTTCCTCATGCAGTTTATGAATTTTCATGTTATGGTGCATTATGCAGATTTATGAATTGTTATGTTATGGTTCATTATGCAATTTTTAGATTGATTAATTGTTCAGTAATTCATGTAATTGCAAACTAAAGCTATTGATAGCAGAGACAAATGATGGGGTTGTAAGGATGAGTACCTTGTAGTAATGAGGTTAGAGATGATAAATCAATTGAACAACAAATCTAAGAACTATGTATAGGTACAACTTGCTATCTTTTAAAGGAATATTTAATTTCTGTGTGTATAAATAGAAAATGTTAACAAAACAATATCCATGAGCAGCAAGTACCAGACAACTAAACCTATCATAACAATACTGATGGCACAAAATTCACTGGAATCAATAACAGAAAGTAGGGAACAACAACCCTGTGATAGCGGTATGGGGTTCCGTATGTCAGCTGTATTACAATGGAGAGAATTGCAAAATTTAGAATTTACATTATTCTATTAAAGGTAATTGTACACATATGGAAGCAGAAGTTGAATCCTAACCAGGGATGAGGATCTAACACTAGGGATTTTAAACTAGCTAGTTCAGTATTCTCTACCCCCATTGGATTGAGCAAGAGGATCTGTTTCCTAGGTTGCCATGGAACAGTGAATCTGTACCAGAGTGTCACACATGTTGAATGTTTGTAACAGTAAAATAGGGGGGAAATCCCATTGAACAATCTGGTGTGTGATAAAATTTTGTGTGAGGGAAGTTTTAAGCATAGGTAAAAATACATTGAACAGAGCATCTGGTTACCATCCATATAAACTGCTGGGAAGTAGTTGGAGAAATGGAGGTTAACTGAGTATAGATAGATGTATGCGAGGAGGCATACATCTATACCTCGATGCTGCAACTTTAAAATGTTGGAAATGTTACCAGGCCTGCAAACTGGGAAGTTTGAGTAAGGGCCTAGTGATCATATAGAGTTGGACAAAACTCTGAAAAGAAAACCTGAGAAATACAAAGTAATATATATAGATATATAAGTCTACGATATGGACTGAGAAGAGGGGAGGTCAAAGCAAAAAATTCTCATGGGAATTCTTGTATTCCATGGCTGGCTATAAGTACTAAAAAGAATCTAAACCCCGGATAACAGTCTGAATTTGTAGGTGATTCAGTATAAAAACTATAGTTGTTATCTGCGCATAAAGCGGAGAATATTTGAGTTATGTTATATGTGTAGCACTCATCACAGGTTCAATTGTCTTCCCCAATCGGGGTAATGTATCTAGACATGTTATGAATCTGAAAAAAAAAAAAATTTGGGTCTGGGAGACGGAGAATCTTAGATCTACAACTGATATATGGCTGAAACATCAGATCCATACCAGATCTGGAACTACTCAGCCTTCTAAACAAGATCCCCCTGGGGTTTTATCAAAGTAATGCATAAATAAGTGTAGATCTAGCTTTTAATACACTGAAATTTTTATTGCAAATAAATTCAATCATTATATAATCATGGTCCATATGCAAACAAATAGATTTTCAAAGAATATGGTTACTCATCTCTTGATGCATGCTTGAAATACTCTCTTCCTCTTCCTTGGCTCCATTCTCCATGTATTCTCCCATTTCCCTCTTCTATTTCTCTCATGGGATTATAATAAAAATAGAATTAATTAAAATGGAATAGATTTTATAAATCATAAAAGTATTCCAACTTTTTTCTAAATCATAAAAGAATTCCATCTTTTCTAATTCATAAAAGAATTCAAGCTTTTCTAAATCCTAAAAGTATTCCAGCTTTTTCTAAATCATAAAATAATTCCATATTTTCTAAATCATAAAAGCATTCCAGCTTTTCTAAATCACAAAAGAAATCCATAAAGCCTCCATAAATCTGATTTTTCCTAAATCAGAAAAGCATTCCATAAATCCCTCATGCTTTTATTTTTAAAGGTAGATTTTCTTTTTCCTTATGAGAAAATATCACTTATCCATACTTTTTCCAAATCTATTACTCATTATTTCTAAAACTCATAAAATATACCAACTTGGAAATATAATTTATTTCCATGGAAGAATATAAATTATTATAAATAAAATAATTAAGAAATATTTCTTCCAATATTCTTATAATCAACAATTACAAGAATATTCTTCATTTAATATCAATATAATAATTAATAATATTTAATTATTTAATAACCCTCATTTTATGAGAGTTTTTATGGTGGCTTGTGTGAGGGATATTACAAACTCCCCCCCTTAAAGAGAACATCGTCCTCGATGTTCTTCTCTTGTTGGAACATTAACCTTTAATTTTCATTTCCAATTATTTAGGAAATGTAAAATAATACCTAAATCCTAATACTTTCATAAAAACTCAGGGAGCACTTAGCCCTTTAATCATCAAAATGATAAGAAAAGTCTATCAAGTGCACATTGCATTTTATTTAGGAGTTACACTAGTCTTTCTCTCCCACTAGTGTTTTTGCAAATTATTGTCTTTCTCTCCCACAATAATTTCAATCCAATTCAAACTCATGGTATTTATCTCCAACCATTATGTTAATATTTCCTCTTTATTATTTTCTCCTAGGGATTTTTAGGAGACTTTTAGGGAAGGTCCATGTTGAAATTAACCACCAATAGCTTTCCATAAGCTGGCAAGAAGTCTTCTAAAACTGTCATGTCTCCCATCCCTAGCTTCTTATCCGCATAACATTAACTCAGATATACTCTACTTTTATGCACCTAATTTTTTTCAATAATCAATTTCACATTCATACTTTTATCAAGTCTTTAATTTCTCTTTGGTAATTACAGACACTCTTGGTATTATAAATATTCCCATGAGAAATTTTGGCTTAACCTCAATTCCTATCAGTCAACCCAGTCGACTGATATTTATATGTGTATATAAACATATACTCATTTGTATTTCACAGATCTGTTTTTCAGAGTTTTGTCCAACTCTAACAGATCAATATGTCCCTTTTCTTTAACTTTATTACTACAGGGTACTTATCCCCGGAATCCAACCATTTGTCCCTGCTATTAACCTACTAGATTTTCAGCTAATAGCTCTAATTTGCAATTGCATGAGGTACTGAAAAAACAGTCAATCTAAACTTTGCATAAGAAATCATAACATAATGATTCATATAAACTTTGCATAAGAAATCATAACATAACAATTCATATAACCTTATATAAAAATTCATAGATAAATCTCCAAATTTATGTATGCATACCGATACTATGACCAGTCCTCCCAACCTTAGAGTTCGTCTATCTCCAGAACTCACCCCCGAGTTGAGATCCTCCAAGAACAGACTAACCTCAATCTGTTCTGGAGCAGCTTATTTAAGCTATGCTTTCCCCAAAGCCTGTTTCCAATTCTGCGTCCAGAATTTCAGGATGCTTTTATTCCTGTTTGCCTAGGCTTCCCTTATTTAGGGACTTTAAAGCTGTTTTCTGCTTTTCCAGCTTTTCCAACTTTTTACCTCTTCCCAACTACTTTCCTCATCATTAGGGAATTTAGATTTTTCCTCAAAAATCTAAATTAGAAATAACTTCTTTCAAGGATTTTTGAAAGATTTTGGGGAAAGTCTTTACCTTTTCCATAACCTCATGGATTAGGCATGTGATATCAATTTCTCATTTGGTCATAGTGCATACACAATATTTTATTTATTTTTCATAAATAAATAATTAACCACATCCACACAATAATTATCCATTGGGGTCCACTCCCTTTTGGATTTATGTTCAAATGTCTAATTTGAAAAGCATAGAACTTGGGGGTGTTACAAAAACTCTAGAGTTATTTCCTGAATACCCCAACTAAAGTATTCATTAACTCAACAATAAAATAAAATATTACCTCATTACATCAATCCCATCATAGATTCCATAGCCATTGAATCCAATAAAAATTCAATGTCTAAAAATAGTCAATGTCTACAAATCCACTGTAATTTACATAATTTTCCATTGCATATTATCATTAAGGCAAAGGAAAATTTATGTACACCATGCATCTATACTTGACCCACAACATGGGGTCCAAAATTTGTCAAAGCACATTGACAACAATTCATCGCATGTAATATAGGTGGTATACATTCAAAATTTCCACATAATAATAATAATCATGTAGCTTAGAAAAAAAGACATTAACATATGTTGCATACCATAGCATGATACTTTATTTAAGGTCTCACCTTAGCAACCATCAATATTGTAGAGAATTAACAGTCCCATTGAACACTAGGACACAAAATGTGATTCTTTTTTTTTTTCGCTTACCATTAGCTTGCAACCATATAAGCGACAACCATTGAGGAATTTTGTGAAAATAATTTGCAATCATGAAATCTACAATCACTGTAGACTTTTTTTTCAAATAGTATGCAAGCATGCAATCTACAACCAATTCGACATTCCATCAAACAATTTTCAAGCATGCAATCTACATCCATGGAGGAATTTTAACAACAATTTGCAAGCATGCAATCTATGGTGGATAAGGCATTCTTCCAAATAGTTGGCAAGCATACAATCTACTACCATTGAGGGACTAGTTAGCGGAGATGAAATAAATTTCCATAAATATGTTTATACTCTCATAGAGATAGTAAAACTAGAATTTCTAGAACATCATGAATCATATTAATATCATCAATGGTAAAATTTCTGCTAATAATAGAACCAACAATCCCTACAACAACGTTTAATCAGGAAATTTGACCAAATTATGGATCCATTTCTAAACATAACTTTTTCTTGGAATCACCATGGGGGTTACATGATCTCAAGGTATGAAAACCCCTTGATATTAAAGATTAATCACATCCAAAACTTCCACGGATGAAATTATTTAAAATACAAAACCGTGGATCTCAATTACCACTTTTTGTTGAACACATTGAATGCAAACTTTCCTCTACAACTCTAAATGAAGAAAGAGAACCCACAATTATGCTACTATGATTTTTTCATTGAATTTAAGTTCACCATGTGAGTTCTATTTCACTCGTTGCTTATTTTTAACAACTAAAGAGTTTCGTTCAAGTATATATATATTTTGTTTTCAACATTCCATTGTCCTCTTCAGGGTCAAACCCAACTTCTATATTATTTAGTTATCACACCAACCATACATGTATTCATTATTTATAGGTAGTGCATGATAACTTTAGCCATGTTTTTCCATTTTTTTTTTTTCTTATGCACCATAATAATTTTTCTCACATTATGCATGCAAAGGTTGGTAATTAATCTACAATATAAATAGTGAGTGCTCAAGATGGTTCATAGGTACAATAGAAGTTTTATTGTCTTTTATCCACATCCATATTAAAATTTTATGAGCACCACTTTTAAAGAAACATTATAAATGTCTACTCTTTCATGCAGTCATTAATCATGCAACATGCATCTCATGTTAATTGTAGTATACTACAAGTTTAATTAAAATCATACCTGAGATGATGCCCACTAGCATCATACCTCTACTTCCTTTTTGCATAACGATTCCCAAAAGGCGCCCGTGTTGCAACCTTTTGCTTTGATACCATTTGTAACATACCCCGATAACCTCGCAGGAAAAATGCATGGAGTTAGGACTTTTTTTCAACATTTACGAATGTGTAACCTTATAAATTTCTTTATATATTTCTGCATTAACCATTTAAATACCCATTATCATCACTTAGATAAATATTTAGCAAAAATCATAGTGAGTTACACAACCATTAATTGTTCTTGTTGTAGCATATTAACTTAAATTTCCTGCTATAACTATGCATCGATCCCATGATCATTTTAATTCAATTAGTAGATCACCTAATTGATAATATCAACGCCATATCATGAAAGAAATTAACATCATCAAAACGACACAATTTACAATCACATAAATAGACACCGATATACCCTGGAAACCCCGTAGGGTGAAAACCAGCAAACGTTTAATTTTATTATTAAACGCTCGTGAGGGTTGTCACCCCTCACTCAATGGTTATAAGGGAGTCCATCCCTTGACCATTGTCATAAAATTTACAGAACAAAACATAACTAGCTATAAGCTATTACAATCATCATGATACCATTTACCCACGAATCATCAATCTCTGTCTTTGTATTCAGACTGTTTCCTTCAGGGGATCATTGTGCAATTGGAACTACTAAACCTGCATGGACTAACAACTCTTTATCTTCCACAATGTTAAACTTGAAATTTCCTTTTCTCAAGTCATCCTTCTTTTCTGCCATTTCTGTCGTCAACACACTTGATATCATGATTAGATAAAATATTAATAAACCAATAATCAATCTCTATTTGTGACACTTCAACAAATATTTGTATGCATTTATAAAACATAACCACATTGACATTAGTTTCCTTATTTAACATCATTTCACATGCATTAGTAACAATTAAATCACTATCTAGCATCATCTTTCCACCAACCACTAAGAAAATCTTGCATGCACTTTCATATTATTTCCAAAAGAAAGCTAACATACTATATAATAATATTGTGCATGCAAATGCATAACAAGATTTTCAAGATAACTATCCCAACAAGCAATTTCTCTTTTTTCCTACTCGTATGTTTTCTTTTCAATATGGATTAATGCAATAGATGTTATACTTACGCATGTGAATACATGTTCTTTTCCAAAAACATATTTTCCACCCAAGATCTATTCATAATGGTTACCATGTATAACAATGCCAACTCTATTTCAAACAAAGTTAACATACAAGTTATAGTTTTGTGCATGCAATAACATATCTTGTTCTTCCTGCATGTAAAACATATATTTCTTTCCAAAAGAAACCAATGAAATATTTCATGGAAAAATAAACACATTTCTTTTCCAAGGGTCAACCGCATACCACTTATCATTTCATGCATGCAAAGTGACATTTCCCTCTCATCCAAAAGATATATACAATAACTATGCATAATATTCTCCCAAGATAAAGCTAATACCATAGCTAATCCCTTTAGGTTGGACAAATACATATTATTTTTCCCAAAAGAAGGCTAACACAATAAATATTATGTGATTGCATCTTCCTTTTCTCTAGAAATCTAATACTCAAAAATATATTTTTCGCATGCATGCAAGCATATATGTTTCTCTAAATAATCTTACATAATAAAGCATGTGATTACTGTTTTTCCTCTCTAAGAATCTAATCCAATCATGCATACAAGGATATATTTTTATCTTCTATTCATTTTGAAGAGTTTTAACACAATAATTATTTCCTTGCATACAATTATGCAATGTTCCAAATGGGAAAATATAGGCTCAGTAGGGAATATCTTAAGATATTCCACTATGGAATCATAGCAATATGGAATTACACCAATAGATCTAAACCAGAGATAGACTGGCAGGGCATTTACTAGATGCATCACCTTCACAAGGAAGGGTGAAATCTAGAGGCTTCCTGGCCCATTTCAGACTCTGTCTATAGAAGAATGGTGGAACACAGCAAGGGTGGGAATGACACACTCATCTTAGATTTTTCTTCTCTTAGGAACCTTAGATCTATATATCTAAACAATGGATCCAAAAGAGAAGTAAAAAACCAACCAAGGAAGAAGCGCTAAATTCCACTCTCAGGAAAATCTGCAATAGGCTCAAGGAGGACATTGTATAAGCAAGCCAGTGTGAAAATAATGTAGAACAGGGATGGGTTCCCTTATTTTAGGCTGTGTCAGACCTCAAGAAAAGTTTCGGCAAAAATAAATGAGTTTAGAGGTTTTAACAGATCTCCCACAATCAACACTAGCTGAAAATCAGCTAAAGGAGAGAGTTGGTAAATAGAGAAACCGTCCTTTAGAAATTGCGCAGTTTCTGCTGGAAGACACTAGAAATCAGCCATTAGACTCATGTTATAGTATGGCATCAAGAAATCAGATCTAAAATCAAGTTCCTTTGTAGAAGTATTGGATTTACTTGAAGCAAGAGCAAGAATCCTTCAAAAATAATAGCAGAAACAATTGGAAAAGTTGCAGAAAGACTTGACAACATTTTATATGAGGAGCTTCAGCTGATGTAGGTTAATATTCAGATCTACAACTGATATATGGCTGAAACATCAGATCCATACCAGATCTGGAACTACTCAGCCTTCTAAACAAGATCCCCCCGGGGTTTTATCAAAATAATGCATAAATAAGTGTAGATCTAGCTTTTAATACACTGAAATTTTTATTGCAAATAAATTCAATCATTATATAATCATGTTCCATATGAAAACAAAGATATTTTCAAAGGATATGGTTACTCATCTCTTGATGCATGCTTGAAATACTCTCTTCCTCTTCCTTGGCTCCATTCTCCATGTATTCTCCCATTTCCCTCTTCTATTTCTCTCATGGGATTATAATAAAATAGAATTAATTAAAATGGAATAAATTTTATAAATCATAAAAGTATTCCAAATTTTTTCTAAATCATAAAATAATTCCATCTTTTCTAATTCATAAAAGCATTCCAGCTTTTCTAAATCCTAAAAGTATTCCAGCTTTTTTCTAAATCATAAAAGAATTCCATATTTTCTAAATCATAAAAGCAGATAAAGCCTCCATAACCGATTTTTCCTAAATCAGAAAAGCATTCCATAAATCCTCATGCTTTTATTTTTAAAGGTATATTTTCTTTTTCCTTATGAGAAAAATATCACTTATCCATACTTTTTCCAAATCTATTACTCATTATTTCTAAAACTCATAAAATATACCAACTTGGAAATATAATTTTTTCCATGTAATAATATAAATTATTATAAATAAAATAATTAAGAAATACTCCTTCCAATATTTTATAATCAACAATTACAAGAATATTCTTCATTTAATATCAATATAATAATTAATAATATTTAATTATTTAATAACCCTCATTTTATGAGAGTTTTTATGGTGGCTTTCATGCGAGGATACTACACCTCATCATTGGGGAATTTAGATTTTTCCTCAAGATTTTTCCTCAAAAATCCAAATTAGAAATAATTTCTTTCAAGGATTTTTGAAAGATTGTGGGGAAAGTATTTGCCTTATCCAACCTCATGGATTTAGCAAGTGATCTCATAAATCTCATTTTGGTAAATTTGCACAAAATCATTTTATTTATTTCCACAAATTTAAATATTTAATTACATTCACAAAATACTTGTCCTTTGGGGTCCACTCCCCTTAGGATTAAAGTTCAAATGTCTAGTTTTGAAATTCAAACACACAAACTAGGGGTGTCACATATTCTCCCTCTGAAAGAAAACATCGTCCTCGGTGTTGTTATTTAACTACTAGAGTTCATTTTTCAAACAAAAATGGATATCTTTCCATCATTTTAGCTTCTCTTTCCTAGGTAGCTTCTTCAGCAGTAAAGTGCTTCCACTGCACATTTACTCTTGCTACTGTTCGGTTCCTCAATTCAATTTCTTCCCGCTCCAAGATTTGAAGCGGTTCTGGAAGGAACTCCCCTTCTGGTTCCACCTGTACAACATTCCAATCAACTATGTGAGAAGCATCATGCACATATATTTTTAATAACAAAACATGAAACACATCATGAACTCTAACATGGGGTGGTAAGGCCAGCTTGTAAGCCACTGGTCCCACCCTTTCTAATACTTCAAAAGGACCACAATATCTAGGAGCTAGTTTTGCACAACTTCCAGCATAAAGTGTGCTCTTTTTGGGTTTAATACGCAAGTACACATGCTCCCCCACTTTAAATTCTCGGTGCACTCTTTTCTTATCAGCATAGTTTTTCTAGCGATCTTGTGCTATCCTGATGTTTCTTTGTATCTGTTTAAAAATTCTTTCCATCTCTTGTAAAGCATCTGGTCCCAACATTAGTTTATCTTCTGGCTGGCTCGAGCTCAAAGGAGTACGACACTTTCTTCCATACAGTGCCTCAAACGGACTCATTTTGACGGAGGATTGGTAGCTATTATTATAGGCAAATTCAGCTAAATGCAAGTAGTCTTCCCATTTTGATGGCCTATCCATCACATACATTCTCAGCATATCTTCCAAAATCTGATTAGTTCTCTCTGTCTGCCCATCAGTCTGAGGGTGATAGGCAGTACTAAAATTCAACTTAGTACCCATACCTCCAAATAGTCCTTTCCAAAATGCTGCTGTAAACTTAGCATCTCGGTCAGAAACAATCACCTTCGGAACCCCATGGAGCCTTACTACCTCCTTCAGGAACACATTCGCTACTTGAGTTGTCCCAAAGGTAGATTTCACTGGTATAAAATGTGCAGCTTGTGTTAAAGTGTCTACTACCACCATCACTGAATCATGTTGGTATTTGGTTTTGGGTAATCCTGTTATGAAATCCATGGAAACTGTGTCCCATTTCCATTCTGCAATCGGCAAATGGTTTAAAAGACCAGCAGGATGCTAATGTTCAACTTTAACTACTTGACACTCCATGCATCTAGCTAAATATTCTGCTACATCTCTTTTCATTCATGGCCAAAACAACTTCTTTTTCATAGCTGTTAACATTTTCTGATATCCAGGATGTCCTGCATATGGCTGTTTGTGATATTCATCTAAAATCTCTCTTTTCAAGGACTCTACATTGGGAATATATAAATGATTTTTATAACAGATCAGTCCTTTCTGGTTTTGAGCAAAATCAACCATCTCCTTCTTTAGGATTTCCACTTGTATGTTATCATAATTGGGATCCTGGTCTGCTGCCTGTTTCACTAACTCTTCTAAATCAAACTGGGCACTACTTCCACTGCTGCGTATAATTTGAAAAGCATTTCTAGTTAAAGTATCAACAATTTTATTTTCTTTCCCCCTCATATGTTTTATATCCATGTCAAATTCACTTAGAAAGGACAACCATCTGGCCTGTCTCGCATTCAAATCAGTTTGAGAAAAGAAATATTTAAGACTAATATGATCGGTCATCAATGTAAATTTTTTTCCAAGGAGATATTGTCGCCACATTTTCAACGCATGAATAACAACAGCTAACTCAAAATCATAGGCACTATAGTTTTGTTCATGTATCTTCAGTTTCCTAGATTCATATGCAATAACCGAATTTTCCTGCAAAAGAACTCCTCCCAACCCCTCTCTATAGGCATCTGTACATACCACAAATTCTTTATCAGGATCTGCAATTTTCAGTATAGGGGCTGTAGTGAGTTTCAGCTTTAATTGTTCAAAACTGTTTTGGCACTTTTCAGTCCACTCAAATTTAACACCTTTCCTTTGTAGGGAAGTTATGGGATATGCTATGGCAGAAAATCTCTCCACAAATCTGCGATAATAGCCTGCAATTCCCATGAATGATCTTACTGCTGAAACATTAGTTGGGATAGGCCATTCTTTAATAGCTTTTATCTTTTCAGGGTCAACAGCCGGCCCTTGTTCAGAAATAATATGACCCAAGTATTGGATCTTATCTTTATAAAATTCACACTTGTTGAACTTGGCATATAACTGGTTTTCCTTTAGAGTTTGCAATACTATCCTCAAGTGTTATTTATGTTCCTCCTCATTTTTTGAGTAGACTAAAATATCATCTATGAACACAAGGACAAATTTATCCAAGTACTTATTTAACAGACTATTCATTAGGCACATAAATGTGGCTGGGGCATTTGTCAAACCAAAAGGTAGGACTAAAAATTCGTAGTGACCATACCTGGTTCGAAAGGCTATTTTGCTGATGTCTTCTTCTTTAATTCTAAGCTGGTGATAACTAGTCCTTAAATAAATCTTCGAGAATACTGAAGCTCCTCTCACTTGGTCAAAAAGATCATCAATTCTAGGTAAAGGGTATCTATTCTTAATGGTCAACTTATTTAATTGACGATAATCAATGCACATCCGAAAGGTTCCATCTTTCTTTTTCACGAACAACACTGGCGCTCCCCAAGGAGACACACTCGGTCTGATATAACCTTTATCTAATAGTTCTTGTAATTTCATTTTCAGTTCCATAAGTTCCAGAGGGCTCATTCGATAAGGGGCTCGGGAAACAGGTACTGCTCCCGGCACCAGATCGATTGAAAAATCAATCTCTCTTTTGGGGGGAAGCTGAGGGATCTCATCTGGAAAGACTTCCTTAAACTCTCTTACTACTGGTAAAGCATCCATCAATTTTTCTTCAGTTTTCTATTCTGTTTCTTCCACCTGTACTGCATAAACTTCGTATCCTTTTCTCACTGTTCGTTTTAACTGCAGTGCTGATATTTGTCTTACAGAGATAGGTTTTTGTTTTCCTTTAAGAATAAAAGGTTTCCCTTCATTATCTACACAATGCAGAGTCTTATCCCAGCAGTTCATCAAGGCTTTTTTCTTTTCCAGCCAGTCCATTCCTATCAGCAGGTCATATGAACCTAAGGGAAGAATGTTCAAATTTACTTCTGTTTGAAAATCATTTAACTTTGATTGTTGTTCGGGGCAATTTATGTGTTACCTTTCTCTTAGTTCCAGTGGCCAGCTATACCAGCCATGACTCTTGAAATTTTTCAGTTTCAAGATTACATTTTTCTACAATTTTTGGACTAATGTAACTCAAGGAAGCACCCGGATCAATCAAAACTGTAACAGATTGATCAGAAATCTTACCCTCCATTTCAACCATGGTAGCTTGATGTTCTGCTTCTCGATTTTCCAAGGCTACACTAATGGTGGGTATATTTCTGGCTATGTCATTTACTGTAGTAGCTTCTCGATCTCTCATAATCATCTAAATGTTTCGATGAGGACAATCCCTCAGAAGATGGGGTTCTCCACAACCCCAACATTTCAAGGGTTCCTTCATTTTGACTGTACCTTCCTTTTTATTGTCTCCATCTATTTGTTTTGAAGCCACTTGGGATTGAGCAGGTTGACTTTCTTTAGGTTTATTAAACTTTTTCCGTGGATGATCCCTGCCAAAATTCTTCAAATAGGTTGGTTTCTGTTTCTTCCCTTTGAACTCATTCTTGTTTACCCAGCTTTTCCCATGTTCAGTTTTTCTTTTGAACTATTGGTAACATAATCTAGCTTTCCTCACTGCCTCGTCCATAGTTTTTGGGTTGTCAAACTCAATTTTCTCTTTGTCCAGTGTAGGCAAACAGTTCAGAAACCTTTGTACCTTTGCCTTTTCTTCCCTTATGTAGGGTACATATCTCAACAGATTTGTAAACTTAGTAACAAGATCATCAATAGTGACCTGTCCTAGTTTAAGTTCATGAAATTCCTTGGCTTTATCATCATAGTAATGTTCATTTAGGTAGTGGTTTTTGAACATAACCTGGAAATCTTCCCAGGTAACTGTCTTTTCATCAATGGCATGAACCATTTTTGTCTCCTCCCACCACAAGGTAGCCTTACATTGTAGCTGGTAAACAGCTAATTTGGCCTTCAGATTGCTTTCATATTCATAGACCTGGAAGTAGTTAATCATGTTCAACAACAAGGCTTCAACATCTTCCTCCTTCTCTCCATCATAGGAGGGAGGTTTGATCTTTCGGAATTCCCCCTGTAATTCTTTTTTCTGCTTATACTGATGCCTAACAGCATCATCATCTTCAGAGTCATCAGTCTTCCTCTTTCTGGAACCTTCGCCTTCTTGGCTGTTCCGCGAAGTTAATTCTCTGATGAGCCTTTCCTACTCCTTACTGGCTAATGACAATCTGTCATTCTGGCTTCTTATCTCAGCCAATTCTTGTTGCAACCTCTGCAATATAGCCATCATGGGTGCATTGGGATCTGGTGCATTATCCTCATCACGTAGATCAACATAAATTTTGTCACCTTCTGCCATTCTAGCACCGCTGTACACTACACAGCACATATCAGTAAAAATAAAAATATATAATTTTTTTTTTCTTCAGAGAAATCAATTTATACAGTGAACACATAGCAACAGTGAGCACAATGTCACCAGCCCAGTTTTGTAACTTGGGCTCTGATACCATTTGTCACACCTCCCCTTTACCTTCCCAAGTTTTTTTTTTCCATTCATCTTTTCAAGTGTAACTCTAGCAAGATATTATACTATAACTAGGTAGATCTAATCAGATCATATTTGTTTCCCCAATTACAATTTATTTCCATATATCAACTATATCCAACCCAATTAGATATAATTATATAATGAAACATAACTATATTTGAAATAAAAACATAATGGGTTTATATACCACAATCCCAATTTCATGTCTCACCTTCGTTTTTATATTATTGAACCTTTGAACATTCACCATATTGTTATAGTTTAATAGACCTATGTGGAATCGATTCGATTTCACATGTTCACCACTCTTTTCTCTCACTCGTTCATCACATATGAACCTTAGTTGGATTTAATTTTACCCACCTTGATATCTCTGCGTATATGGCACGCATGGCCATTGATTGGCTCGGTAGTCCCAGTTCTCAGAAGATCTGGGTAAAAATCATTCCAAAATTTGTTGTACGCATCCTTCTCGCCGACATTTATGTCTAGATTGAAATTTTCTATTTTGGTTCTCCATGCAATACGACTTGGTAATGTAGATTCACGTGGTATGAGATTTGGGACGTGATGCTACCTGTCCACGTAATCTTGTGGGTGTATTTCGAGTTTGTTGTATGGGTTTCATTCCCTTCACGGTTACGTGAGATAGCTCCACGTAGCTCTAGAACTTGCCACGCCAGCCATCCTGGAACCAAAGCAATCTCTAAGATACACTGTGACATTTATTACACTGCTTGTCACATTGAATGTCGAACATAGGGTGGAAATGCCACATTCAACTCTTTGATCCATGGCTTCACCCTTGGGATCTTTCCATGTGGACGACAAGGATTCATCCTGCGCGTTAGGGTTTCGTTGATCTCTTCTGGGGACATTAATATAAATTCGAAGTGTTATTTTGCTTGTCGGTTCTTTTCCCTTCATACTTGTTCTATTTGTCTCTTGACAGTGAAATTCGACGCCCTGGAGAACTGAGCGTGATTCTGTCTAGTATTCGGCGTATCCATGTGCATCATTTGACAATTCAGGTATGATAATTCCAGCGGTTGTGAAATTCACGCTCTGTTCTTACCATTTAATACGGGTTTTCCCTGTCTTGTTTAGAGTTACGCTCCATGACTCAAACAAGTACTGAGATTTTGGATTTCAAAGCATCGTTCCCATCATTTTGTTCCAGATTTTTTCATGTCTGACAATTTGTTAAATTTTTATTTTAGAGAGAATTTTTTTTCTCTGTTTCGACTAGTTTTATTTGCTTGATGTAAGCTCATATTTATTGTATTTACTTACCCGTATTCTCAGGAACGAGACTAAACGAATGCGCTTATGGTTTTGGAGGGAGATCGTTCGCAGGGCGATAGAGGGATTCTACCCCTCTCGACATTCTGGTTTTCTCCTTTCCTCAACCTGTGTAGGGAGCAATTTCTATTGTTCGTGCACCAGAGTGCTAGCTTCTTTATTCTAGTTGAAACGCCCACCCTCCAGCTTGTGTTTATTGATGTCCTATGCCGATGTATATGACAAGTCATTGGAATCTTGGAGGTTCTTGCGCACGAGGTAACTGATCATTCCTCATTTATCATTTTTTTTTTATAGCGTTCTTCTTCCTCGTCACGTTCTGCATCGTATTCATGTTGTGGGTTTGTCTCTTGCCGGTATTTACGACTATCGCCTCACTTTCTATTGAACCCCAAGAGACGTGGCTTCCTTCAGTATTAACATTGACTCCTCTTGTCATTTACAGGTCAGTGTTCACCGAACGCTGGTTAGAAGGAGCAAGTTCTCCTCACATTGTTCTATACATTTTTCCTACAGCTTAAAATTTTATTGATGTAGTTGTATAATTGTGACTATTATAAATTTTGAGTTCCGAGAATGACTGTTCCCTTATATCAATTCCTGGAACATTATGATATTGTCCCCATGCCCTAGTGGACTTGCAACGTTTGAATTTTTGTTTATATATCTCTGTCGGTTTCTTGATTTCCATAATACTGGTTTTTAGTACAAGTATTATTATGTGTCTCCAGCAGGGGTCTCACTTTGCTATTTTTAGCCTGGATCCCGCTTAATATTTACTTATGGCATTTTTCACATACCAATTTTTTTTGTATTTTATTGCCTTAATGCTTTCAGGGCGTACATGGTTTAACTATACTCATGAACATGGAAGTTATTTTAATGAATAGTTTAACTGTGCTATTCCACAGTGTAAGTTCAGTTGCATGTAGTTTTATAATCCACATTTTATTATAGTGTTAGAATGATTATTCTGCCTAGACCAATCTTACCCCGAGAATGCTAGTAGTCAAAGGCATTTTGTGTATGTTTCTCATACTACAATGGTTTGTAGTTTTGATAATAACAGTGAGCTAAATCTTTTCAATATTCTTGGGATAATACAAAGTATTACCCGCTATGCTCTTTTCATTGGTTCAGTACTTAAATCAGTATCTTCTAAATAAATTTGCAAATGCTATTTGTCTACATGTTTAGCATTATCTCTCGTCATGCTTCGTGAATACCTACATGTGGTGTTTCAATATATATATATACATATATATATTTATGTCTGGAAGACAATTGTGTTTGTAATATGACACTATACCTTGTTGCCTTCAGTTCCCATGATAGAATAGAATACGTACAGCTAAATATGCCCTACGGTTGTGAAATCTGCATGTTGATTATTTACTTAACTTTCTTTCACATATTAGTTTAGCCTCTACTGTAAGAATGGTTCATTGAATAAGTATTAATGGACAGTATCATGCTAGTTGATATTTTCTTCCTTCTGGTGTAGAATTCATTTCTTATATGCAGAAATAACTTGCTATTGTGCTTCTGGTTATGTATGAATGGTGTACTGACCCGAAAAGTCAGTCTGTATTTATTTCTCATTTAATGCACAGTTTAGATGACAGTTCATCTACTGCTATTTTCAAGTATGGTACAGGAACTCTCATACTGCTTTACCCTAATCAGGCTCATAAATTTATACTCATATATCAGGAGTAGTTCAAAGTTAAATTATCTGTGGAGGAATATGTATCCTCAGATTTAAACCAACCTCGGTTCAGAGTTTCTGTTGGACTCTACTCTACAGATTTCTTTTCTACAACTATACAGAATTATAAAGGTGAATCCCTGAAGATTAATTCTATGGAATGTAGAACTAATAATTCTAACATATAAATCAGACAATTATATGTAGCCAATTTATACCTCATGAAGTAAAAATACCAATAAATTTAGAGACATACCACTCTTGCAATTGACCAACCTCCCAACCTTAGAGTCCTTCTATCTCCCAGAACTCACCCCCGAGCTGAGATCATATCCTCCAACAGACCAACCTCTAATCTATTTAGGAGCAGCTTATTTAAGCTATTGTTCCCCAAAGCATGTTTCTAATTCTGCGTCCAGAATATCAGGATGCTTTTCTCCTTGTTTTCCTAGGCTTCCCATTTTAGGGATTCTTTAAAGCTGTTTTATGCTTTTCCCAGCTTTTCCAGCTTTTTACATCTTCCCAAATATTTTCCTCATCATTGGGGAATTTAGATTTTTCCTCAAAAATCCAAATTAGAAATAATTTCTTTCAGGGATTTTTGAAAGATTGTGGGGAAAGTATTTGCCTTATCCAACCTCATGGATTTAGCAAGTGATCTCATAAATCTTATTTTGGTCAATTTGCACAAAATCATTTTATTTATTTCCTCCAATTTAAATATTTAATTACATTCACAAAATACTTGTCCTTTGGGGTCCACTCCCCTTAGGATTAAAGTTCAAATGTCTAGTTTTGAAATTCAAACACACAAACTAGGGGTGTCACAGTGCATGTGGACAACATCCTCCAAGTTTGACTGCGTTGTTTGACCAAATCAACCATCATTTCTAGGTGCAATGTACACCTTCTCCATCAGGTGCGCTTTGTTTGCACAACATCCTCCATCACTTTATCATGAATGTCCCATGATATTTTGTTTGACATCTTCAAGATCTCAATTGAATGAATCAACCTTCTGTTTGATCTCTTCAAGATCTTAGTTGACTGTGTCAACCTCTATGATCTATCTCATTAATGAGACAGGTTCTCCAATTTCATTTACATTAGTAGTTGCTCAACCACCTTATTATGTGGATGTATGCTTAATTAATCCACATTCACACACAAAAAAATGGATATTTGTTCGTATTGAGGAGTATGGGTCCCTCCACCCTTTTATTTACGTAATTCATTAAGAAAATCAAGGACTCTAATATTCCAAATATGATGTAAAAATTTGGAATATTACAGGGAGCAGTACTGTTGTTCGTGAAGAAGAAGGATGGAACCATGCGAATGTGCATGGACAATAGAAAGATCAAAAAGTTAACAGTCAATGATAAGTATCCTTTACCCAGGATTGACGATATGTTTGATCAAGTGAAGGGGGCCACAATATTTTCTAAAATAGATTTAAGATCTAGATATCACTAGATCGGAATGAAGGATGAAGATATTTTCCAGACTGCATTTCGTACTAGGTATGGGCATTATGAATTTGTGGTGTTACTCGTTGGGTTAACAAATGCACCAACAACCTTTACGACGTTAATGCATGGAATTTTTCATCCTTTCTTGGATAATTTTGTACTCATATTTATAGATGATATTTTAATATACTCTGAAAACCAGGAAGAACATAGAGAGCATTTAAGGATTGGGCTGGACATGTTATGAAGACACCAGCTATATGGTAAGTTTAGCAAATGTGATTTCTTTAAAACAGAAATCTAGTATTTAGGCCATGTCATTTCAGCAGAAGGGATTGTTGTAGATCCAGAGAAGATAAAAGTAATTATGGAATGGCGATTACCCCAGAATGTGGAAGAGATTTGATCCTTTATGGGATTAGCTAGGTATTATTGAAGATTTATTGAGGGGTTTTCCAGAATTGATTTTCCTATTACTTCTTTGTAGAGAAAAGGAAAAGCCTTCAACTGGACTGTTTAATGTTAGAACAGATTTGAAAAGCTGAAAAAAAATTTGACCACTACACCATTGTTGAGGGTAGCTGACCCCAACAAAGAATTTGAAGTTTGTATAGACGAAATCAAAGAGGGTGTTGGGGAAGTTCTATCGCAAGAAGGATAAGTAGCAGCATATGAGTCAAGAAAGTTAAAAGAGAATGAAAAAAGGTACTCATCCTATGATATGTAATTAACAACAGTGGTAAATGCGCTCTGGGTATGGAGATATTACTTTCTAGGTAAAAACTTTGTGATAAAGACAAATCATAGCATCTTGACTAGTTATTTTAAACAAGCTGATTTAAATTCTAGACATGCAAGATGGAAATATTTTCTAAGTGAATTTGATATGGACATCTAGCATGTGAAAGGTAAATAAAATTGGGTGGCTGATGCTTTAAGTAAGAAGCTACATTGTGTCAATGAGGTTTACTACAATCAGCTTGAAAATAAATTCCCAGATCAAGTGAAAGAGGAAGCACAGAAAGATTCGAAATATCAATTCCTATGGCAGCAAATGGAAGAAAACAGAAAGCAAGGAAGTACTTCTGAAAATGGAGGTGATAAAAATCAGATGCTAACCTTTAGAGGAAAGGTGTATGTACCAAACTGTGTGGACCTAAAGGAGCTAATCATGGATGAATACCATCGTAGAAATTATGCGGGTCACTCAGGATACCAGAAAATGTTCACAGCTATTAGAAAATTATATTTCTAGCCTGGTATGCATAAAAATATTGTTGAATATCTAAATAAATGTTTGGAGTGTCATTAGGTTAAGGTGGAGCATCGACAACCCACAGGATTGTTGCAGCCCATACTGGTACCTGAACGAAAGTGGGAGGTCATATCCCTAGACTTCATTATAGGTTTACCACGGTCAAAGAAGCATAATCACTCTATCATGGTGGTAGTGTAAAGATTGAGTAAATCTGCACATTTTTTACTTATGCAGTGTACCTACAAGGCTGTACAGATAGCTGACATTTTCATGAGAGAAATTTTCAGGTTGCATGGTATTCTGAAGATGGTTATCTCAGACATGGATGTTAAGTTCACATCAGCATTTTGGAAGACTATGTTTACAATTCTGGGGACCCAAATAAATTTTAGTATAGCATATCATCCCCAGATATATAGTCAAATCGAGTGAGTAAACCAAATATTGGAAGACATGCTGCACACGTACGTGATGCAACAACTAATCAAATGGGAAGACTATTTGCATCTTGTTTAATTTTCATACAACAATGGTTATCAGGAGTCCCTGAAGATGAGTCCCTTCGAGGCTTTGTATGGGAGGCAGTGTCAAAAACCCATAAATTAGAGCAGCCCTAAAACAAAATTAATGTTGGGACCTGAGATGCTTGCTGAAATAGAATCAAAAGTAAAGAAGATAAGACAAAATGTGAAGGCTGCACAAGATCGACAGAAGATCTATGTAGATAAAAAGAGGTCTTATCGAGAAGTCGAAGTGGAATACCATGTGTATGTGAGGATCAGACCCAAGAGGAGTACCTTGCGGTGGACCTCTTGTGCCAAGTTGGCTCCTAGGTTCTGTGGACCCTTCCAAATTTTGGAAAGGGTAGGACCTGTGGCCTATCAGCTGGCTTTACCCAGTCACATCTAAGTACACAATGTATTTCATGTGTCCCTGTTAAAGAATTATGTGCATGATTTGAAGCACGTAATTCATTGACAAAACATACAGGTAGGATAGAATTAAAAATACTAACTTAAATTATGATTTTTTTATGAGAATTTGACAAGGAAATTTGATATTTCCAAGTAGATCCAGACAGCGAGTTTCTAGTTGAACTGCAACACATACTTGATCAGAGAGAAATTATGCTCTAAAAGAAATTCGTTACCCATGTTAAAGTGCAGTGTAAGCACTTTGGCCAAGATGAGGCTACTTGGGAGGATGAAGGGTTTATGCGTGAGGCGTACCCAGAGCTATTTGCTGAGCTAGAATAAAACACTAAGGATGGTGTTACTTCTAGAGGGGGAAGTTGTGACAACTCCATCTACTATTAACTAGTTGTTAACTAGTTAAAATGATTTTTAATATTGTTTAAGGAAAAAGACTGAGATAATTATTATTTTGCTAGAAAAATTATTTTCCTTATTTTTAATTATGAATAATAAAATTAGTTATGGAAAGTAAAAGTAAAAGGCTGATGGTAAATGTTTTCCAAGAACTGAAAGGTGGTTGGATAGTTGAACAATTACCTGCTTCTCTAGGGATAATAGACTCATCCCATTGAGAAAAACAGGTTCTATTTAGGGACTAAGGAGAGGGTGAAGAGTTTCCTGAGCTAGTAGAGACCAGTGGAAATCACTCAAAGATTCCTGAATATTTTTGGTACTAACTAGACTTGCAGTCCTGAGGTCACAACAGAAAATATACTGTCAACTCGTACATTTTCAATGGAAGCATGGGGGAAGAGGAGCACGCCATTGCCTCCGTTGTTGGTTGGGAGGACACCACAACCTGACTCAATTATTTCAGATAAGTGAACATCTGTTTATTATTATTAGACAAAAAATAATCTTTGTTCTTTAGGTTATTATATAGAGTAAAAGATATTTAGACCAGGGGAAGACTGTGTTATAATATATTCACTTTTGAAACTGTACTTTTTAGACAGACTATGTTATAATATATATTCACTGTTGAAACTATTCTTTTTAGACAGACTGTGTTATAATATTTCTCTGTTGAAATTTTTTTTTTTATAGACTCATAAAAGCTATATTCTGTTGGATATATAACTTTTAATATAAATTTGAAGTTATGAGAATTATATTACTTTGTACACTAAGGAAACATGTTGTGAACAACACCAGTAGATTCTATAGTTTTAATCTTGTAGATATTTATCATTTACTGAAGGTTACAAAGAAAGAATGGTAGATAAAATACTTGTATTAAACTAACTAAACTGTGAAATCTTTAAACAGTGCATTACATTTTAACTGTAGAGATTTTTATCTAACCTAACAGGATGCATGTAACAAAACTATTACGCAGAAACATAATAAAAATATATAAACAAATATAAAAGGTTATTATTAATACTATGCAAGAAAATAATTCAATAGGAAATTTTACTGTATCAAAAAACTGAGTCAGAATAATTGTTGGCACTAGGTACGGGAGATCCCAACCAAGTACACATTGTTATTCCTGTCAGCTATACACGGACGGTGTTGTTTGGTGGTCCAGACACCTGAAATAAAATATAAGCTCCGCACAGTATAATGGCATGAAAAGTCCTCATAAATATTTAACAGTAAATATAGTATTGAGATTATATACAAATAAAAACCCTCGACCAAAAATAATATGGCAAGGTAATAAAAAGATAAAATACATTATAAAATATGCAGAAATCTAGGGTACAAATTATGCGAGAAAAATATTTATATAATGAAGAAAGTGCAGGATAAGAACCGTGGTTTGGTTATTTATACCAAAAGGAATAGGCACAACAATACCCAAAATTTTTTAAAAAGATAATCTTACAAATTGAACAACATATTTCTTCTTTGTAATCGAAACAATATTCAAACCCTGAAAGTAGAAGCTTTGGTATAAACCTTAGCTAGAGAAAATATCTGTGTTCTCTTAAGAGAACACCATGTAACATATAAAGGGTCTTCATGATTAGTGAGAGACAGAACACTTGACATTTTAGCTAAATCAAAAGAAAAACATGATGCTCAGTTGTGAGGCCATTAAACTAAATTTGGGAAGAAGTCTTCATTTCCAGAAAAGGGTAAATGCATGAGAAGCATTTAAAACCTGCACTACACGTCCCTCAAGATCATACCTGGAACGAGCCGTGCAAGCTAACTCAGTACTGGGATTAAATCGGAGGGTGTAAAAAGAGACATGTTGTAGGAATACCACCTTTAAAATTCTAGGAATTCACGTGCAAGCAGCGAAAAAAAAGGAACGTAAGAATCTGAATAGTAAACAAGAAATTAGTGGAAGTTTACATTGCATAGTAAGAACTGTAATAATTAGAAAACTATTATTATAAAAAGAAAAATCCAAGTACCTAGAAAAAGCATATTTCACATTTCCTCCAACAATGAGTAGCTAGAAACATCAAAACATTTTTGAAATTACAAATTCCTAGAATGGAAAACTATGATAAATTCATAAGGCAAGACAATGACTATTTCCATCAATTTTTATGTGATTACCTAGGATCCATAGACAAGCCCTATTTCACAGTTTCTGGGGATTCGAGAAACCAATAAGAATCCGAAGTACCAGACAAAAGATGTAGGATGAGGGACAGAGGCCTTCCTCCATTGTAAACGATGAACAAGATCATGGAGATATGCAACCTACAACAGGCCACAAACCTCCATATAATTTTGGGTGTCACTCTTCACTGTAGAAAACTAATGAAACAAAACTAGAGAAATGGAAGCCGAGGCATATGGAGGGCTAGCTAGGGTTTGGCGAGGATCACCAAGTCTTCCTGCCAGATGAACTGGATTGTGGATATCCGTGAAGACAAACGGTGGGGACGAGGCTGTACGACCTTGAATCCTGCACCAGATCTTAACACATCGTCAGATATTGAGGGGATTACATGCTAAAATTGAGAATATTAAATGTTGCAATACGAGCCAGCTCTAAGCAGATAGTTCACGATAATCCTTATTTAAATTCAAATTTATGACATCTATCGCAATATCAAAACCTTATAAAAATAAATAACGAGAGTTCACTATGTGGATATGAAAGGAAACTTTGGGTGAATAGTTCAACTATGAAATATGTCAATCACGTTTATAAGGTGGACCTTTAAATGTATTAACCAACATACTCATAAGTAAAATATTAATATTTATGTCGAGCACCCTTGATATAATTCATATGTCCTGCTTATTGTAAACATACATAAATTAGACAAAAGAAATTAATAATTTATAATATAAATATAATTGTAACATCCATCATAAAAAAAAAAAAATTATTTACTATCTTATACTATACCTTTGACCTATGCTGACACATGACTTATATAGTTTTAAGGTGTATTAAAGTTTTTTTTTAACATATGTGGTAGCTCATAACTCTGTTGTATACTATGGATTTGGTCGGAAAATTAATGGTTCTCAACCCTCGCGTAACCCATGATCAAGCTTCTATTGTACTGCATGCTAATATTAATTGCATATTTCGACTGAATGATTTATAATATTTGAGTTTTATACGGCATATCATTCTTGCCAATCTCGAGGTTAATGAAGCCATACAGAAATGTTTTGTTGAGCTTTGGGCCAGCCACCTGTCTCAATGTTCACCCTTCGATCTAAAACCCTAAAATCAACGGTGGAGACAGCCTTGGTACTGCTTATGGTACTAACCCCAGTGCTCTAACAATTTTGGGTTCATTTTTCATCTCTTGGCTTGCAGAGAGATCTCCAAGCTCCACGTCCATGAAATCTTCATTCGCAAGTGTTTGGCTTATGGGTTCCCAAGTGTTCCGCTTCTGTGTGTACAGTTATTGTTAAGGTTTCCCCATTTTCTCAATGGATAACTTCTCTTTCATAGTTGTTCCAGGGTTTTAATTTTTTTCATGAGTGATATTCTTTTCATGGTTTTAGGTTAATCTCCTTTTATTGCTCCACAATTCCACTCTAGGTTTTTGGGTCATGGCTGCATGCTTTCAAACCCAGGAGGAGGCCCTCTCTACCAATGAACATAACCTCTAGCCCTGGAACATGTAATTTTCTTTGTGTCTAGTATTTTTTTAATTACCACTCTTCAAAGTAGCTGACACAGGTTCCTTGTTTTGTTTCCACGCCTAGTTGAAACTTGTGGACCGAACTGCTTCCTACAAGTAATTTCTTGTTTTTATTTCAACCTAGAACTTCCAGATGTATTTACTAATAATTTTCCTTTTCTCATTTTATAACTCCATTTCAAAATTTAATGGTACAAGTTTTTTTTATTGACAGAACCTCATGTCGCGTACCTTCTCAGTCTTCATCGGGTAAATCGTGTAATACCCTTTTAAACTTATTTTTTTCAACAGGCATTTCTTTCTCCCTCCCTTGTTGGGTGTTAAGAGGATGATTTTTTCCTTGGAATTAATCTGAGTGTTACCACCCAGTTTATGCAATCTGGTAGAAGCTATACTAGTTCTTCTCATTGGTTTTAGTGGCCGGGTTGTTTCATTTGGTACCATACGAGTCTTTATGGTTTTAAAAGATTTTTATCCAGATTAATTTTATATTTTGGCCATTCCACCTTGAAATATTGTTTTAAGTTACTCCTATAACCTACGGTTTTTGCATCTACTGTTTAAATCTTAATGTAAACAATGCTTGCAGTGTTATTTGAATTCAAGCGTTCTTTGCAATTGTTTTTAATTTATGATAGTGGAATTATTTTCTAGACAGGTTTGTGTCACCTATACATATATTCATGTTTATGTTTACAGACACTGTCTCTTCTTTAGCTCGGGTCAGTAAATAACTTATTTTGTGCTGATGTTCAGCTAGGCATAATTCTGATCTGTGATTTTAAAATAAGTTTCCTCCAGTTTTATTTTCTTATATGAGCATAATGGATTCTTATATGCTGGTTCATTAATGTTCTTACAATATTTCTTTGTTTCCTTCTAAATACATTTACTTCTCATTCAAAATGTGACAACTAAATTTAATGATAACTAGTTGTTAACTAGTTAAAAGACATTTTGATTATTTGTTTTACAAAAAGACTAGCACTATTAATGTTTTGCTGAAAATTTATTTTCATTAGTGATTAATTATGAATAATAAAAACAGTTATGGAAAGTGACTCCATAAAATGTAAAAGATGATGGTAATTTTTTTCCAAGAACTGAAGGGTGGTTGGGACAATTGGAAATAGTTACCTGCTCCTCTGCGGATAAGAGACTGATCCCAGTGAGGAGTACGGGTTTTGTTCATGGACTAAGGAGAGTGTAGATTTCGTGGGCTGGTAGAAACCAGTGGAGAAAACACTCATATATCCTAATTTGATTTATGCTACTAACTGGACTACGAGTCTTGAGGTCACAACAAAATCTCCACTATCAACCTGTACCTTTCATGAGTAGAGCACAGGGGCAAGAGGAGGGCATACTCAACTCTCTTAAAGGTTGGGAGGAACATAATAAGAAATAATTAATTTCAGATAAGTTAATGATTATGTTTGGTATTTAAGTTACAAAAAATGCACACAATAATCTTTTAGTATTTACTTATTTATAGGTTGTGTTGCTAAAGATAAATTTTTATTTCTAAAAATGCAGAGTGTGGTGAATTCTGTAAATTTATATTCTAAGAACGGACAAATATTTGTATGAAGGAATACTAATTTATTGGTAGAAGGAATTACTATTTTTCTTTGTAGAAATAAACATTGTATTAACTTCTTTGATAATTAATACTGTTTAAAACTGTAGAATAAATCATTAATGCAATTTAAAACATAACTATCAATACTCAACACAGCAACCTAGAAAACACCAGTGGAAAGTATATACATATGTCACGTATGGTCTTAGTGCTCCTACACATTTAAGAAATGGAATGTATATATATTTATATTTGAAGGAACTATTACACGAAAAAAGAAGCAACCAAAATCTTGATTTAACTATAGTTTTTTTCTGTCCAGTTTAACATCTTATGATTAGAATATGTAAGCATTCGGGTTTGATTCAAACGAGAAAAAGGTGAGTCATTGGCTATGAGTTTAGGGTTGAAACCCCAACACAACGCTCGTCGCTACCTAAAACCCTTATTACATGGACAATATTGTAAGTGGTCTGGACACTATTAAACAGGTAAATATACATAGCAAAAAGAGAAAAAAAATAAACCCTAGTTAAATTTTGCATAAAGAGCTTGTGAAGATAAACTCAACTTGAATGGAAAATAGGTTTTATACCATTGAAAGAAAAAGGAGAACAATGTCCATAATATTACAACCTTTACGATTCAATGAATTACATGAACATTATCAGTGTTTATGCATATGTAAAAGAATAGCCCACATTAAAGTATGCAGATAAGTATGCTATATGGTATATGAGAATATAATATATACACATTTTCCAAACCTAATACTATGGCTTGAAAATATTCATAAATATTTATACAAATTCATGGGTAAATGATTCTTTATAAAAAGGAACTAAATCTATCTAGATAATGCCTAATGGGTGAGTCCTTTTAAAAAAATAGTAAATGGAATATGCATTCAGCTCCATAACACCGCTTAAACAAGAAAACTACTTGAAACAGGAGTTAAATTCTGGCAGAACTGTGGGAGTACCTGGTGAGTGAGTGAGAAAGATCAGCAAAGAGTTGAAAAAAACCATTAGAACACAAAGTAAGAAGGAGATTTTCTGCATTCCTTATTCAATTGTGGTAAAAGCTAACTTGCATCCATGGAGAAAAAAAAAATCAGTGAGACATAGATGCAAGGCATAAAAAAAAACCTTATTAACTTAACTTTGTCTTTATAAATTCGGATTAACCTGGTAAGATTTCCCTTCAAAAAGAGAAACGTGAAAAGGGATTACCTAAATTGAGAAGTCTCTAAGACTTGGAAGCCATGGAAATACTTCTACGACATCGAAGGTTCATGAAATCATCTCAGCTGTAGAGCTTGAGCTCCGCCAGGAAAACTTAGATGAACCAAAACGAGACTTCCATCCTTGTCACGTGGTAGACCAGTGCATTTTTCCTCTGGAGAAGATAGAGGTAGTAATGAGGCCTGTGATTTTGGAAGGGTCAGAGCACTGCCATGGCAGTATCAACCCTCAGAGCCAAGAAAATTATCCAAGGTAAAGAAAATGATAAAAGATAGAGTATTCAGCATTGGTGTGAATAACAAAACCCTTCCTGCCAATAATGACAACCGTAGATATCAGTGAAATTGACGGTGAAATCTGAGACAACACAACCCTCGAAACTCGCAGTGTATCCTCGTAGATCTAAACATCTGTCAAGTAATTAATGTAATGCCTCTCAATTCAACCAAAAAAAAATCAATTTTTATTAACATCTTCCATAATTATTTCGTCACCCTCTGACGAAATTCTATTTCCTAATTAGATTTCATTTCGTCACAATTTGACAAAATTCTCCTCTTCACGCTACAATCATTATTTCTGTTCCTTGAGTTTCTGCCTTTGTTTGACTATTGCTAACAGTAGTCTTGGCATACATCTTACACACTAATTAAGGCTAAATCCACCTCTTCTAATTTTTCTATAATAAATCGTTATTGTATACTAATGATCTTTAGCTCAACTAAATATTTCATTATATTCTTATAAAAGAACTTATTTAATAGGTTAACCCCTTTCTTCCTTTAAGTATTATATACCATGTATTTATGTGTTCAATGGAAAGATAAAATCTTCGATAGATTACCATCATGACCACATACGATATAATTAGTTATTGTCCTTGATGTAATAGATTTCTTGTTTTTCATACCTCTATTTACTTCACCTTACGATGGTTCCATCGTTCTGAATTTCTTCATTGATACTTTAATAAAATTGTATTCAAATTGTGACATGATATCCAAACTTAGATAGATTGCCACAGCTTAACCATAAGATCTTATCCTACATTTAAATTTACAATTAATGCACAATCACCCACCCACATGTTAGTTGACTCGAGAGGGTTTTAAAGTGGCATTAATATAAACATACCTCCTTTATCCTCAGTTCTTCCCCAAGACTTCATGGCAACTACTATGAATTTTGATGAGAGAAATGCGTACTAACTCTTAATTTCTACCCAATAGCTCCCATATGACTTTGTACAGTTTATTAACGGTGTTGATTCTTGGATTTTCTTGGTGGGATTTTCTACCATACTACCATAAACTGACCTTGGTTTCCGAGAACATCTCAGCTAACCAACGTCTACCCCTCCATCTCCTGCCATGTGGATGATGGAGATGTTATGTCCTCTAGGGTTTAATAAGGGGTATATCATACAATTTATTAGGTATTCGACTTCAGTTGCCTTTATTATTTTCATGGTGCATCCAAGAAGTGTTATGCGCCTCCACCCGCCTTCATCTAGAACGAGATCACAAACTAGCAAGAAACTTCTCCACATGGCATCGAAATGCTATCCAGGTAATTGATTCAATCTCCTACTCTTAGTAAATTTCAGTTTGGTTACAATGAGATTGTCGTTTCGATTTATTTACAAATTCCACTGTACAAAATAACACTAAAATCATTTCCTGAATTCCTAGTTTTGTTAATAGTCAGGGATTTATGATGAGATTCTTACGATGATTTAAAATGCCATCTCTGTGTGATTCATTTTCATAATAGTGGCATCAATTTTTCATTTCTCTTTGGTACTTGTACTCTATGTCAAATTAGCATTAGATTTCTTGAACTCACCAGTAGTAGCTTAATATTTTCTATTGTATGCTTACTAGGATAAGAGTATTTTGGTTGTTACTGTCACGATTTTTAATTTTTTCCCTCGCTTTCTAGAATTTTAGTCAGATCTATTTATGTTGGCTTAAGGGAGATTCAATGCAACTGGGTCAGCCCATTTCTTCTGCCTCGGACATTTTCGATATTCCTTTCGAATGTCTTCGGATGGAACATATTTCAATCTCACTACGGAATCTATTCGTATTCCACCTCAAAGGATTAAACAGATAAGATTTAAATTGTCGACTTCCTAAATTACACGTTTTCTCTTTTCTTTACGTTCTGGTTATCCTTTTAATACTTAATATCACTTCTTATTTTTTTCGATTTCTATGGATGAGAGATGGAGTTTGCGAGGAAGAGCGAACCTCCTAAAGGTATCCCTCTTATCCTCATTAGTTTTCATAGTTCGGTTCTTTACTAATTTTTGAATATAGCATATTGTTATGCACAGGTAACAATTCTACAATGTTCAATCTCCGATCCAATTCGATATTCCTTTCTCTTTGAGTTTTATATAATGGAATTAACTTTTCCCATCATTTTAACACAGGTGGGTTCTTCATCATCACAAGAAGTACAACATTCTAGTTGTGATAACGTAGTTTATATTTCCCTTTATGGGTGATTCGTTTTTGTTAATTTTTTTCAACTGGAATACTTTTATGGATTTTCGTAGACCTACCGGTATTTTAATATATTGGACATACTAGAAATTGAACTTAACTATACTATTGATGGACTATGTGATTTTCCTTTCAGTTTCATATATTAGCTTACTCTAATAGAAAGGAATTCTTCTTTGTTTGATATACCATTTTTGGGTTTATGCTATATTTGATATTCATTAATTTTGGAAACCTATCCCCCTAAATTTACATTGATATCTATGATATATAATTGCAAGGATAGTATATTCATGCTCTAATTGCACCACTCTTCAAAAAAAAACTTTTCATAATTACTTTTACTGCTATATGTCTATTGGTATTACTGCCCAACTCAATTTTTGTCAAGTTGAATGATATATATATATATATATATATATATATATATATATATATATATATTCTTGTTAGCTTAGCAATTTATAGGTATATATATTCAGGTTTACAATTCTTTATTGAAGTATACCATAGATTGAAATTTATCAAAACCAAATTCATGCATGTTTGCTTTCTACAAGTTTGTATCTTTCTCTAGCATATGCAGTAATGTATATGTTTTCTGACCTCTAAATCAGTTTAATACTCAATAGATATATTTACCATTTTTGTATATTAAATGGCTATTTTTCATCAGTTTCATAATTTTCATAGAACTGTCAGTGGCCTTTTCAATTCTCGTTTTTTATCTAGTTCTTAAGAGTGAAATTCTATTTTTCTGCTGATACTCAATACTACAAAATTTGTAAATGACTAAGAAAGAAGTGTTCCATATATATATATATATATATATATATATATATATATATATATATATATATACCTCATTAATGTAGATTAATACACTTGTATAAACTATTATTTAATTCCTACCAGAATTTGAGGATTCTAGAATTGCAATTTACTCAATTATATGCATTCTTGAATTCAGTTATAATTATGTAGAATATTATTCGTATCTAAATTTTACATATACGTCCAATGTTATTGTTTTCCTAGAATAATAATCATTTTAGATCTAACAGAGACTAGCAAACTTTTCGGTTAGATATCTAAACTCTAGATTTAAATCTATAACAGATTTAGACATTCTGGATGTTGGAACTAACTTGAAATTTACCATACAACCATACAGATTTCTATGTTACTGCTGTGATGAAATATATTAAATGAATGGTTTCTTTTAATTCATTGTGCAAATCTGACAATTCAACTAAGCAATTTCACTAAACTAAATTTTGAACAATATCACATACTTAGATATCAAAATATATTCCGAATCAAATACCATTTAGCACACAGGTGAACTCTATATCAATCAACGATATTCTAGTTATGTGGGCATAAAAATTGCTCTGACTAGTTCCACCCAACCGTAGATTTCTTTCTCTGTAACTCACCCTCGAGCCGAGACCTTAGCTCCCAGTGATAGACAACCGTTTGTCTATCCCAGACCAGCTTATTTAAGCTGTGTTTTCCAAAGCTTGTTTCCAATTTCTGCGTCCAAAAATTTCAAAATGCTTTCTTCCTACTTTTCCTAGGCTTTCCCTCATTGAGCTACTTTAAAGCTGTGTTTTCCACTTTCTAGCTTTTTCTTCCTCTTCCCAATTACTTTCCTCTTCATTGGGGAAATTATATGTTTATCTCCAAACATAATTTTGTTAATATTCCTTCTAAGTATTTTTGGAAGGTGTTGGAAATTCTCATCACCTTATCCACATCCTCATCGATCTAGGTTTCAGATCTCAATTCTCAATCTAGTCATTGCACACATAACTTTTCCATTTATTTTTATTGATTAAATTTAAAATAATTCTACACACTAGTTCTATATTGGGGTCAAATTTCCCCTTTGGGCTTATTCAATTTTCAATTAAAAAGCATAGAAAATAGGGGTATTACATATTCCCCCTCTAAAAACAAACACCATAATCGGTGTTAACAAAAATATTAACTAGTTTATTGTGTAAATAGTGATGGATATTTTTTCATCATATCATCTTCTCGTTCCCAAGCACCATCTTCGGGTGTAAAGTGCCTCCACTACACTTTTACACTGGGTATTATCTGGTTCCAAAGCTCAATTTCTTCCTGCTTCAAGATTTCAAGTGGCACTGTAAGGAATTTCCCTTCCGGTTCCACCTGAATCACATTCCAATCAATAACGTGAGCAGAATGATGTACATATTTTTTCAATAAAGAAACCTGAAACACATCATGAATCTTAATGTGAATGGCTAAGGCCAATTTATAGGCCATTGGTCCTACTCTTTCTAGCACTTCAAATGGTCCACAATATCTTGGAGTTAATGTTGCACAACTATCAGTGTGCAAAGTACTCTTCTTAGGCTTAATCCTCAGATATATGTGATTACCCACACTGAATTCTCAATGAATTCTCTTTTTGTATGTATAACTTTTCTCTCTGTCCTGAGTTGTCTTGATATTTTTCTGAATCTGTTTTACAACTTTTTCCATTTCTTGTAAATCCTCTGGTCCAAGTATCAGTTTATCTTCTGGTTGACTCCAACTTAAGGGAGTATGGAATTTTCTGCCATAAAGTGCTTCAAACAGACTCATCTTTATGGAATTTTGGTAGCTGTTGTTATAGGAAAATTCTACTAAGTACAAATAGTCTTCCCATTTGGTTGGCCTATCCATAACATACATCCTTAACATATCCTCAAGAATTGGGTTTATTCTCTCGATTTGGCCATCTGTTTGGGGGTGGTAAGTAGTACTAAAATTAAATTTAGTACCCATGCCTCCAAATAAGCTTCTCCGAAAGGCTGCAGTAAATTTTGCATCTCTATCTAAAATTATCATTTTAGGAACCCCATGTAGCCTTAAAATTTCCTTCATAAACACATTTTCTACTTGGGTTGTTCTAAAGGTAGACTAAATAGGTATAAAATGAGCAGCTTTGGTTAATGTTTCCACTACAACCATCACAAATTCATGCTGATATTTGGTTCTTGGTAACCCTGTTATAAAGTCCATGGAAACAGTTTCCCATTTCCATTCTGAAATAGGTAAAAGATTTAGCAACCCAACTGGATGTTGATGTTCAACTTTTACTTATTGACATTCAATGCACCTAGCCAAGTAGCTTGCTACATCCTTTTTCATTCCAGGCCAAAATAAATTATTTCTCAAAGCTGTGAGTAATTTCTAGTATCGAGGATGTCCAGAATAGGAATTTTTATGATATTCATCCAAAATTTCTTTCTTTAAAGAGTCTACATTAGGAATTTACAATCTATCTCTGTAATAAATCATCCCATTTTGATTTTGTGTATACCCTTTCATTTCCTTTTTAAACATTTGAGTCTGATTTTTTCATAGTTTTGGTCTACATCCACTACCCCTTTAACCAGTTCCTCCAAGTCAAAGTTGACACTACTTCCAATGTTACTTATACTTTGCCAATAATTTCTTCTTAAGGAATCTGCAATCTTGTTTTATTTACCTTTGGTGTGTTTTATTTCCATGTCAAATTTACTTAGGAAATATAGCCACCTATATTGCCTAGCATTCAAGTCTGGTTGAGTGAAAAAATACTTTAGGCTAATGTGATCTTTCATCAGCACAAATTTCTTTTCCAGAAGGTAGTGTCTCCACATCTTAAGAGCGTGTAATATAGCAGCTAACTCAAACTCATAAACACTATAATTATGTTCATGCTTCTTAAGTTTTCTAGATTCATAGGCTATAATGGAATTTTCTTGTAATAGTTCTCCTCCTAATCCTTCTCCACAAGCATTTTTGCATAATACAAACTCTTGATTTGGGTCAACAATCTTTAGAATAGGTGTTGTATTAAGTTTCAATTTTAACTGCTCAAAGCTATTTTGACATTTTTCAGTCCATTCAAATTTTACTCATTTCCTTTGCAAGGTAGTAATGGGGTGGGATAGGGATGAAAATCTCTCTACAAACCTCCAGTAGTATCCTGCAATTCCCATAAAGGATCTTAAAGCTGCTACATCAATAGATATAGGCCACTCTCCGATTACTTTTATCTTTTCTAGGTCTACATTCAACCCTTGTTCTGAAATTATATTCAACCCTTGTTCTGGGTCTACATTCAACCCTTTCTCTTTCAAAAATTTTTATTCACTCAACTTAGCATACAATTTGTTTTCTCTGAGAGTTTGCAAAACAATTATGAGGTGTTATTTATGCTACGCCTCACTTTTTGAATAGATTAAAATGTCATCAATAAATACTAGCACAAACTTGTCAAAGTGTTTATTTAAGACACTATTCATTAAACAAATAAAAGTGGTGAGTGCATTGATCAACCCAAACGGTATAACCACCAATTCATAGTGTCCATACCGGGTTATAAATGTTTTTTTTCTGATATCCTCATATTTAATCCTTAACTAATGGTAACCAATCCTTACATCAATCTTGGAAAACAATGTTGCCCCTCTAACTTGGTCGAAGAGGTCATCTATCCTAGGTAGTGGATATTTGTTTTTAATTGTGAGTTTGTTCAATTGACGATAGTCAATACACATATGGAAGGTACCGTCTTTCTTTTTGATGAACAACACCGGTGCTCCCTAGGGGACTACACTCATTCTAATGTAACCTCTATCCAGCAACTCTTCTAATTGCATTTTTAACTCCATTAATTTGAGAGTGCTCATTCTGTAAGGGGCTCTAGAAACTGGAGATTCTCCCGGCACTAAATCAATTGAAAGATTGATTTCTGTCTTGGGGGTCAGATGAAGGATTTCATGTAGAAAAACATATTTAGACTCTATTAGCAATGGTAATGTTTCTAACAGATTTTCTTCTACTTGTTGTCCCAACTCTTCTACATGCATAGAATACACCTGATACAATTTTCCAGCAATTCTTTTTAACTGAAGGGCTGAAATTTTTCTCATAGATATGGGTTTAGGTTTTCCTTTCATTATGATAGGTTTTCCCTCCTTCTCAACGCAATCTAAGGATTTGTCTATACAATTCATCATAGTATTTTGTTTTTCTAACTAATCCATCCCTATCAATACATCATAAGACCCTAATGGAAGAATATTTAAATTTAATTCTGTTTGGTATCCATTCAAATTTATTACTCTTTGGGGTAACTTATGAGTTACTTTTTGTTTTGTACCAGTGACTAACTGGAAAAACCAAGAATGTTGAAACTTCTCTGACTTTAATTTACAATTTTCTACCATTTTAGGACTGATATAACTTAAATATGTACCCAGATCTATTAAAACTGTAACAGATTAGTCAGCAATCATACCTTCCATTTCGACCATAGTGGATTTCTGTTCTTCTTGACGATATTCTAAGGCAGCCCTAATTTTGGAGATGTTCATCGCTACATCATTAACTGTAGTTGGCTCTCTTAGTACTTGTACTGTTTTAATATTTCGATGTGGATAGTCCCTCAATAATAAGGTTCTCCACAACCCCAACACTTCAAATTTTATTTCATTTTAACAATCCCTTCCCTCTTGTAATTTCCATTCAGTGGTTTGGACTGAGTTTGGGATTGAGAAGTTTTATTTTCACCCATTTTACTGAATTTCTTTCTTTGGGGGTTTCTCCCAAAGTTTTTCAAATATTCTGGTTTGGGTTTCTTTCAACTAAATTCACCTTTCTTTGACCAATTCTTCCCTTGTTTTTTCTTACCCTTCAATTGCTGGTAACACAATCTGCCCTTCCACACCACCTCATCCATTGTTTTTGGGTTATAAAACTCTATCTTTTCTTTATAAATAGTGGGCAGACAGTTTAGGAACCTATGTACCTTTTCCTTCCCCTTTCTGATATAAGGTACATATCGTAACAAATTTATGAACTTGGTTACAAACTCATCAATCGTGAACTGCCCCAACTTTAGTTCATGAAACTGTTTTTCCTTGCCATCATAGTAGTGTTCATTCAAGTATCGATTTTTAAACTTGACTTGAAAATCCTCTCAAGTCACCATTTTTTCATCAATGACATGAACCATCTTTATTTCTTCCCACCACAAGGTAGCCTTACCTTGCAGCTGATAAATAGATAGCCTGGCTCATTAATTACTTTCATATTCATAAACCTAAAAGTACTTTATCATATTCAAAATCCATGTTTCAACATCTTCTTCCTTCTCTCCATTATAGGAGGGAGGTTTAATTTTCTAGAATTCACCCTATAATTCCTTCTTTCTTCTAGAATGTTTTCTAGAGGCATCTTCTTCCTTAGAATCTTCTGAGAAATTGATCCTTCTCTTTCTCTTTCTTTCAGAATCTTCACCTTCTTGACTATTCTGAGAAGTCAATTCCCTTATTAGTCAGTCTTTCTCCTCACTGGCTAAAGATAGCCTTTCATTGTGGCTTTTAATTTATGCCATATCTCGTTGGATTCTATGAAACATAGCCATAAATAGAGCATTTGGATCTAGCAGGTTTTCTCCACCACCCAGATCTACATACAACTCGTCCCCCTCAGTCATGTTTTGCAGTTGTATTCTTCAGTATTGTTCACTGTCCAGGAAAATAACATTAGCAAAATTTAAAATTGATAAAATTTTAGAGCAGCATATATTTTATGTGTGAGCTCATAATTTTCCCAGTGTTTTAGCTAATGCTATGATACCATTTTTAATGCCTCTCAATAAAACAATAAATAAAAAATCAATTTTTATTAACAGCCTCTATAATTATTTCACCGCCCTCTGACGAAATTCTATTTTCCCAGTTAGATTTCATTTCGTCACAATTCAACGAAATTCTGCTCTTCACACTATAGTCATTATTTCTCTTCCTTGAGTTTCTGCATTTATTTGACTATTTCTAACAGTAGTCTTGGCATACATATTCCACACCAATTAAGGCTAAATCCACCTCTTCTAATTTTTCTATGATAAATAATTATTGTAGACTAATGATCTTTAGCTCAACTAAATATTTCATATATTCCTATAAAAGAATTTATTTAATAGGTTAACCCCTTTCTTCCTTTAGGTATTATATACCATGTATTTATGTGTTCAAAGGAAATATAACATCTTCCATAGATTACCATTATGGCCACATATGATATAATTAGGTATTGTCCTTGATGTAATAGATTTCTTGTTTTTCATACCTCTATTTACTTCACCTTAAGATGGTTCCATCATTCTGAATTTCTTCAATGATACTTTAATCTAATTATATTCAAATTGTGACATCGTATCCAACCTTAGATAAATTACCATAGCTTAACCAGAAGATCTTATCCTATGTTTAAATTTACAATTTTTACACAATCACCAACCCACATGTCAGTTGACTCGAGAGGGTTTTAAAGTGGCATTAATATAAATATTTTTTTAATAATTTAATTATTTAACTTATAATAATAAGAAGTTCATGTGAAGTTAAGCCATATAGTGTTTTACTCTACCCATTTGAGTTTGAAAGTATAATGTTTTATGAAAAAATATAGATACACCTCTTTTAACCTATAGAGACATTTTTAACTATTAAATTTAAGATATATTATTTTTTGGAAGTTAAAAATAAACTTTAACATAAAACATATATTTTTGACAATTAATTAATTAATTGAGAGAAAGAAAATTATAAATATCTAAATTCAAATAAATATATTTTTAAAGTTATATTCATTTATATTTATATTTCTAAAATAATAAGTAAAGTTTTGTATTTAGATATGGTGTGGTCAAAACATATAGTTTAAAAATTTTTAATCTATCAAATTCACTCATTCTTCATGTTCGATAGAATCACTTCTCTCAGTAATCTTCTATATGTCACAATTTTTCTCAAATTTATATTTTACAGCTTTTCCTTTGCAACATTTAAAACAATGCTAATTTTATCTATTATCACATATATAGGATGATACAATTTACACAAGTAGATAGTTTTTCATATTCAAAATATGAGTAAGATGATTCCTTCATTCAAATAATTTGTAATTTTTTTCAAACCAATTTATCTTTGTTGCCTCCTAACCGATAATATTATGCCTTAATCATCCCATCTAATCATGGTTGTTGTTCTAACAATTGTCATTCATTTGATCATTTTCCCAATAATGTACTTAATGATGGTTGTTTTGCATAAGTTGATCTTTATGATTTATCATCTCAGTATTTAGACACTTATCAACTAGTTTAAGAATTTCATCCTTCGTCGATCGTTATGTTAGGTCGTCACAAGCTTTTTGAGTATGATCAGATTTATTTTCCCTCGCAAGATTCTCATCTTGGTTCCACACTGGTAATTGAAATTTCTTTCTCTCAAGGGCTTCATGATATTCAAGAGGATTTTTTTTAGTTTCATTATACAATTTATGATCAGTTAGAATCATCTTACATAGCAAGCCCATTTGTTAAAATCAAGTTCTGATCTACCTTGATGTGTTCTAAGCAAGATAAATAAGTATAAGTACATTCACAAGGAGCCATCAAGGTTTATTTGATTATGTTTTACATCGAGAAGGCAAGGTGGAACCTTGGGTAAATTTAAGTGATATGAAACATCTTTCTCCTTTTAAGAAAGACCTTCAATTGTTTGTGCAATTTATTAAAGCTTATATATTTTCAGTTTCACATTCCCATATATCTGTTTTAATCGATCATATCATTGTGATTACATGTGAGGAAACATGGTGGCTTCATTGGAAATATCATTACACTTAGCCTTGATCTTCTAGTTGGTTAGGTTAGAATTAGGTTTAGTTACATTTGGTTTCCCTTGCATTACATCCACCCTTTGTCATGCTATCCATCTAGTCTCTTCATTTATTTGTTTTCTTATTGTATACTCTACATGTTGTTTTTACATCCCACCCCCATTTTCTTTGTTCTCTTGGTTTTTTTTTGTTTTGTTTCCGATGTATTTTATTTTTTCCTTTTCTTCAATAATACTTTGCATGAAATGTTCCTTTTGGCTCCAAAGGAAATCTGGCAAAACTTGAAAATGGAAAGTGTGATGGGGAACAATGCTTGGCTAATATGTTACCTTTTCTCTATCTTTGGTTTACATATATTTAAATTCAATGATATCTAAATGGGAAATATGATACATTTGAATGGAAAGCCTTTGGTAAAACTATAAATCCCATATTTATTCTAGGATCCTCATTCCTGAGATCATAATTTTGATAAATATTTTTTTTTTCTTATAACCAATCGAGTAGAGAAAGGTGGGGGAAAATCAATTAGCACTCAAACATATCATCAGAGGTAAAGTTATGCTTCTCTAAATGAAATACCTCTCATGATCTCAATAAGTCAGGATCCATATTCCACCCATCAAATAAATAAGTTGCTAAGAAAATTTATATAAATAAAATAAATAAAGGGTGAAAGATGAAGAAGGCTTCCTATGTAGAGAGATGAAACAATCAATTTCCTCAAGGTATTGTTTAGGCTCGCTAGTAGGGAAGATATGCTTGTGTTGTTGTAGTGACTCCATTGGGGTACTATCTAGGCCTACTGGTAGTAGAAAAATACTAGAGATGATAAATCATAGTCTTATTATCTTAAACTCCCAAATATATTACCATTTCCTATATCAAAACAAAATTTGTTCAACAAGCCTTCATATGTGTTCAACAAAGTAATCGAATGGAGGGGACTATATATCTAAATGGGTTAATGAGGGAAGATAAGGTAATCCATAGTATGAATCAATACTCCTTGAAATATTGAGGCCTTGCAATTAGATAATTAAACAGAAACAGAGAAGCTGGAGTTATACTAGTGTGTCGCCAAGTTTTGTGATTGTGACAAAACCCTCCAAATGTTTTCCTGCACTTGAATTTTTGAGCCAACTGTAGGTCTTGTGATCATTCATTCCATAATAACTTCATGGTTGTCTAATGATTTCTTAAGTGATTAAGTATTCTTTTTATATTTTAAGTTTCAACGTCATTTTCTCACACATGCTCAGTCTGTAATGAGTTCATGAGTGCATTCCTTTGCACAATATTGAATAGGCATAACATAGTCCATCAAGATAGCATTTCTGCAATGCTCAACCTATGTCGGTAGTCAGTTGCACACTTTCAATTGACACTCTTTCACTTTTGGTTGTGATTCTACTTCTATTTTAGTGATTTTTCAATTGTCGCTTTTACACACCTTCACTTTCACAAGTTTTAATTTCATGTTTATAGTTGTCGCTTTTGCTTACTTTCACTTTAATAAGTGCCATTTTCATGTTTTCTCCACTTTGATAATTGTCTCTTTCCATGTCGTTCACATTTTCAAGTGTCGTTTTCAACCTTCTCTTACTATCGCAAGTGTCGTCTCTCGGGCATGTGAAGTGTTGCATGATCTAAGACTATAGTTATAGTTCATTTCACATGGAAAATTTGGTGTTTATGGGTCCTATTTACCATATAGACATGTATTCATTCCTAAAGTTTTATCCATTTTCTCTTTGGTGTTGTCATTGTCATCGCAAATTCTACCTTAATTGTCACATTACGGGGATCATCTTGTTTCTAACGTGCTAAGTTTTATATGTTTTTTCTTGAATTGTTTCCAGTGTGCGGCCATGTTCAAGTCTTACCTTGGTTTCATATTTGCTTCACTCATCTCACACTTTGCCAAATTTGAAAGATATTATGCCCGACCAAATTAAGCTCACACTTCCCTTCTGTGCATTGCACAGTAGCAGGCCACAATCATTTACCCTTGAGTCCTAGAACTACACAATGTGAAGTTCCTACCTCCATGGACTTCATATTGAGCAGTCATAGTGCTCAAAGGATTTCCTCCCTACCCTCAGAAATTGTGCAATATGCCGTCCTAGCCAGTATTTTACAGCACATTACGCAGTATCAATCATAAAGATACCTCCTTCAGTTATTGAACTACACAACTACGCAGTCCACTGACTAGTCCCCCTCTAGAACTGCACATTTTAGGGTCTCAAGGCTTACTATTTCCTCACTGAGCTTCTCAACTGCACAGTCATCTTACCCCAGCCTTCATAACTGCACATTTTTTAATATCAATATTTAGTCCATCACTCCCGACCCTTGTAACTGTGCGTTTTTCTTTCATGGTCTGCCTGTATCGCGAAGAATCGCTATTGAGTCAGATATACCAGCTCCGGTTAGGGATTTAAAGGAGTCAATTCAATAACAGGGAGATTCAAATAGTTGAGTAGTTAGGTAATCCATATTAAGTAGATACTACAAATTTTATGCAATCCATAGTTGAGTAGACACGGCGAATTTTAAGCCATCCATATTATATATTTTATCACATGTACTCTACATACGGAGACTTTCGAGAGGGTTGAGACTACAAATCATTTGAATTCAATTCGATATTCTCGGATCCCTCTGGGCTCGGATCCTTCTCCGCTCCACCCCTCTCTGGCATGTATTTATAGAAGAGTCCCCCCTCTGAATAGTGTATGTATCTGCCACAAGTGCAAACCACACATAAAATAGTTCCCGCTTCGCCAATAAGTTTGATTACGTTCCAGATTTTGTGAACCGTCCATCGTCGTTAGCCAACCTATCATTCAGCTTTTAGGGTTTACCATTCCACAGATATTGTTTTCAAGTCACAAAAGTACATTGATAATGGCAGTGCCCATGAACCTTAAAACCAATGTGTCTGTTCTTGTAATTGTGACTCTCGCCTTACTTATCACGACGTTGTCGTTTAAGGAAGTCTCCGCCACAGGAAGGTAGAGGTAGCTGATGACGGATAAAAGCATTAACGTTCACTCTTCCAATGAAGCGGTTGCGGCAGCAGGAGGCCGCTTAACATTCTGGAAATCACTTGAAACTGATCAACTCAACGAGCACCTGCCGAATCCGCCACCTCCACATAAGTTTGTAGCAGCGGCAGCAGGAGGATCTCCCGACCTTTCCTTCAACATTCATGTTCCGACATGTCGACCCACTCACCAAGAAAAGGAGCAGCGGAAGAAGGTAGAGAAGTTATGATACTTCCATTGACGGTGGAAAACATGCATCAGTATATCATATTTACTGACATGACATTTCATTGGCGAGTAGTCTATAATGCGACTTTTTGAAGGCTTTTACGGTAGTTTTTTCTGGTCAAATTTTTCTAAATTCCTGTAGGAATTTAGTGAAAATACAAGTTTAATGGGTAACTTTGCACAATCAAAGTGCCCTAGAGATTTTTTAGGGTGCTGAATCCATATAAACAGTCAAAAAACCTGTTTAAATAACATAAATCAAGATTTTGCCTCAATTATTTTCACCAAATTCCAGCATCTAAAACTCCAAAAAGTCGCACTAAAGACAACACGGCCGATTTGATTATCCCAGCAATTCAGTTATATTAATATAATAGGATTTAGATGAAACATAAATAGAAATAACCATTCATCCCATCAAATGCAGCAGAGGGGAATAGTGTACCTTGTTGATGTATTTTTCCTTAGTAAACTGCATACTTCTTAGCAAGTGTTGAGGAGGGAATCGATCGATTTCTCTTTTTAATCCTTAAAATAAACCATTTGAACATCGATAATATAAGGAGTGTTTTTTTACCAATGGAATAGATATTATAACTTGTTTGAATATCAATAATATAATATAAGGAGGTTTCCTTTTCATAGATGACTAATCTGTATGCATAGAGATTTCCAATTATTGAAAATGGATATCTAAAAACATATAGTCTCTCATATAAGTTATAGATGAGTATTTTATATTTTGTTGTATCATGATTGGTGTCACATTTTTTTATTGAGTAATAGAAATAAATTAAATAACATCTATTATATTAAAACATATTATTAAATAAGATAAATGAAATTAACATAATTTTTAATAGTGAAATATTACAATTTAAATTATATATATATATGAATGAGATTGCCCATCATAGAAGCTCTTTCTTTATTTTTTTGGAAATTGAGATAAATAATAATTTTTTATATATTAAATTAAAATTGTTTATAATAGATTTTAAAAATATTTCAAATTATAGTATTTTTAATTAAAATTATATCTAAATTTTAAAAAGCATATAAAGAAAAATAAAAGGCAATCTAATCTATATTTATTTTTGAATGAAATATATAAATTATGATTGTGTTAGATTTGAATCATTATATTTATATGTAGAAATTTAAAGTTTATTATAAACAAGAATTCGTCAGTAAAAAATATTCAATCTATTTTTTGTTGTCGGTCAAATTCTAGATTATATTAGTAATATCTGGAACACAATTTACAATAGGAGCTAGCATGGCTTTATTAGATTCAGGCAACCCAGAAGACATGTAGTGCCTAGAAGGACTTGGGTGCTTGCCAAGGCAACTCGTGCTCTTGGTTATTAGCCGCACAAAATTACAAAACAAACATAATAGAATGGTCATCATGGGGGAGGGTGCACAGGGCCTATCAGAGGAACCGCGAAGAGACGACCTTTATTGTGCATATGGTAGTTGATATGGTCCACTTCGGCCTCTAGAGCTCAGAGATGGTCATGAGAGCGTCTCAAAAGGCGAGAAGACTCTCTAGAGCTTCGAGGGTCTCACTCTACAGGTTTTGAACAACGTTAATGTAGGCCACCAATTAATTATCATCATCAAACCTTTGTTCAAGCAGGGTGTTCAGGTTGAGCTAGAACTACTGGAGTTGGGCAGAAATTGCTTCAAGGGTGGTCAGTGCCTCAACCTAGCTTGGTGACTCATCCAGAGAAACTGCCATGACCGCCACTGAATGCTGACTCTTAGTAGATTCTGAGTTTGAGCTCAAGTCCTCGGGTACTTGGCGATTTTCGATGCTGCTTACAATACCTCCACGTCATGTCTGGCCTTGCTCATGCAACATATAGCTGTCTAACACTCCCTCTCCCTTTGTTGGGTTGTAGTGCCAAGTCACTCTCAGTCCAGCAACCCCTAAAACCCATGCACTATCCTTGCACCCTCGGCTGAATTTATCACAGACCACATCTCGATCACTGCCTCAACCTAGCCCGGTGACTCAGTCGGAGAAACTGCCATGGCCACCACCGAATGTTGACTCTCAGTAGATTCTGAGTGTTAGCTCGAGTCCCTGGGTACCTGGAAATTTTCCATATCACTTACAATACCTCCATGTCATCCCCGACCTCGCTCACGCAACATGCTCTCCTGTAACACTGCCTCTCCCTTTGCTGGGTTGCAGCGCCAAGTCACTCCTGGTCCAAAAACCCATAAAACCCATGCACTGTCCCTGCATCGTTAGTTGAGTTTATCATTGACCACATCCCGAGCACCATGGATGAGAGACACAATACTGCCACCAGCCACAACACTGCCCTCAGATGAGGTTCGAAAGTGCCACCCCCTAAAGAAGTGAATCATAAGAGAGCCTCAGTGCTTAGTAAGCCCTAGGGCAGAACCACCTTGTGGCTTGGCCAGTGAAGGACCCTTCTTGCACAGTTCACAATCTCTCTGTTGGTGCCCAGGCTGAACACCAGAACCACGAGTCCAAAAACACTCCCTCCACAACTATTTCTCCCCCAACACCTTTGTCAGCCTCCTGGTGCAGCGTGCTCATTCCATTACTAGGACTCCTGCTGGATGCTAGACTCTTACCATTGCTACATGACTGAACTTGCACCCACCTCGTATCCTTCCAGAGAAGCTCAAGCCAAGGCTTGAGAGCTAACTTTAGCTCATCTGCGACATCCAGAGCACCAACATTCGCCATCATCCGCGGATAACGAATGGCATGTCTCACGTCTGATGCCCCCTTAACTGCATTCATCACTGCAGTAAGATCACCTTCCCGAGGGCCCATTACCGTTTGAGTGTGGGAGTGTGGTGAGTCAGCGGGTGCATGTCTGAGGGTCGATATAGCCTTAACTTACCTCTACCCACTTGTCACGATGATTGGACACCTCCAACAGGGAGAATAATTCAATCTATTGACTGAAACTAAATGTTAATATCCATTTGGACCATCATGACATGCATATTTTTTGGAATTGAAAATAATCACAATTCTACACATATTAAATTAAAATTTCTTATAATAGATTTAAAAAAAAAATCAAATTATAGTTCTTTCTAATTTAAAGTTACATATAAATTTTTAAAAGAATAAAATATCAAAATTAAAGACAAAAATGTTAATGATATTGTTATATTATAAATTATTTAGTTTTCATATATATATATATATAAACCACACAAATTATGACTATGATACTTAGATTTGAATGTCATATTTTTTTTAGAATTTAAACTTAGTTATAAACAAGATTTCACCATTTAAAATATTCAACTCATTAAGTGAAACTAAATCTAGATGTCTATTTGGATCATCATGACACAATTATATATATATATATATATATATATATATATATATATGAATCATCATCATGATGACAACCCCAAAAGCATGGGATCTTCCTGAAACTCGACTAAAATTCATGGATGATGATATCATGGTAATGTTGCAAGATATGGTTCATAATTGTAAATATTGGAGATCATGTGGCTAGCGTTGAGTATGTAGGTTTTCCAATGTATTGCCTCTACAAAAAACACCCTCCAAAATTTTGTCTACACTTTAATTTTGGATGCTACAGTATATCTTGGAATGAGTCATTCTATAGTCATTTCATGGTTAATTGATGTTCTATTAATTGATTGAATCTTCTTATCAGATTGTAAGTTTCGAAGTCACTTGTTCAAAAATGCTCATTTTGTAATGATTTCATGAGCACATTATTTTACTCAAGCTTGAACAAACATAATGCAGTCCATCAAGATTTTTCTTGTGCAATGTTCAACCTATCTTAGTAGTTAGTGCACACTTTCTATTGACAATCTCTCAATTTTGGTGGTGATTGTACTCCTATTTCGATGATTTTTTCCAACTACTGCTTTAGCACAACTTCACCTTCGCAAGTGTCGCTTTCATGTTTTCACCTATCTCTTTTTCTTTCTTTCACTTTAATAAGTGTCATTTTTCAATTTTTATTCACTCTTACCTGTTCCTCTTTCAATTTTGTTCGCATTTGCAAGTGTTGTTTTCACCTTTCTCTTACTGTCACAAGTATCATCTCTCGGGCATGGGAAGTGTCACACGATGTAAAATAAATGCTATGGTTCATTTCCTGTCATAGCCTCATTGAAGTTAACTAGTATTAACTAGTTAAAGACATTTGTTTACATTATTTTCTGGCAAGAAAGACTTAAGTTGTTATTGTTATAAAACAAAATAATTTTGCTGAATCATTAAATTAAGAGGAACTAATTAAAGAAAAGGAAAATCTTGTTTAAGCTGTTGGTAAAATGTTTCCAAGAATAGGAGGTTGTTGGGGAACAGTTGGAAAATAGTTACCTACTACTTTGAGGATAAAGCTGAATCCTAGAGGAGGAGTAGGGGTTCTGTGCACATTTGGTATAGGGGAGTATTTTCTAGAGCTGGTGGTGACTAGTTGAAGATAAATCACAACAACCCTTGTGAAGCCAAAAGAAACTTTTTGAGTTTGACTGGATTGACCATCCAGATGTCATAGAAGAAAGAGGAATTCTATTCCACTACTAACCCATGGCATCATCTAGATTCTAGAGTTAGGGGACAAGTGGAGGATGTAATAGCCTCCCTTGAATGGTTGGGAGGACCGTAGCTTAAACTATTTATTCCAGATAAGTGTTACTGTGTAATTATAAGTAGGTTATTCAAAAAGTTAAAAAGATTTGTTATGGTATCACTATTGCTGTGATTACTGTCTTATTATGAAATCCTGTAAATTATGTGTATGATTGTTTACAGTGTGGAAGACAGAAGTAAAATTCTAGACAATTGGTGCTCTAAATTTAGGGAAAATATACTGTGGAAGTTACTGGTATTATAACCTAGCTTATTTCTCTTATTTCATAGTATGATACAGTATAGTTTAATTCCCTGTATGTTGTGAGGAAAATATAGAAATCAAATAGTCATATATTCCAAATAATATATATATACGAAGTAGCATGGCTATAAAACTTCGTATGAGAAGAATGGAGTTCATACATTATGTTTCTTTCCTGTTACTGTGTAGTATACTGAAGGAAGTAATTTATATAGAACTGATTTTACAAGAAAGAAAACGTAGAAGAAAACTCTACATGTATAAGTCGTAAGATAACCAGAATTAGAGGGTTAAAGCCGACGGACTATCGACCCTAGTCATAGGAAAAAACCCAAGTCCGGGGTGCATCGTCCATGGTTGTTAGCCCCATTTCTATACACATGCATTGTGAATTGGTGGCCCTGACACACAAGGAATATATATGCCTCTATTTGAGAAGTATTAGAATACCAGAAATCACATAACGCAATGAGAAATGAGAAGATAGAAAGAACGTGAAGTTCTAGTGCTAATAAACTTATCAATCATTTCTTCAAGATACAAAAGAAATACCTGTTAAGAAAAATAATAAACGAACTATGCATTCTTGTTATTTTAAGCGCTATGTCACATTTAACTAATTAAAGACAAAGAACCCAAAGATTCTCATTCTGCATGCAAGTGAAAATTAGGAATATTGGGTAAGAAAGTCAGATCTAAACCGGAATGGCATAGAATGTGTTCATTGTGGCATAGTAAACAAAAAGACTTCATTTTATTGTAAAGATTACAGAAAAAAGTTCTAAGACAGTTAATTTTAACAAGAAATGTTGTTTCTATATTAATAGCAATAACGCACTGTTCAGAATATTTGTTTATATTGGAACTACTACTCATGGCCTCGACCTCAAAAATAAAACAACAAGAAATTACTCAGAATTGTTAATGACATCATGAGTGCCGATATCAGTACTCATATTACAAACTATAACATATTTAAGATTCATATGCTACAAGATTGTAAAACCCTAGGTAGGGATTCAAACCCCGAGTCTTCTTTATAAATGCCATTGAAACTACGGCTATCAAAATCTCTTCACAAACGCAGTTTACCTGTTGATAGGAGATGTAATCTTTATCTGTGGCATGATGAAATGCTGGTGAAGAATTGCTGGTAGGGTTTGGTTGAAAATCCATTATCCTCTAAGACAATACAAACCCTGTTAAGAAAAAAATCTCGTAAGAAGGATTAATAAATGAATAGAGTTCTAAAAAAAAGTTGTTCTCGAATGGGAAAATGATTGGGTAATATACTTGTTGGTAATTTGACTCTCTCATCAAACCTGAAAGATTAAACATGCTCTGAGTTAATATAAAATCATTTTGAAGCTTGTAGCCAATTTTGTAGCAGGCATGATAATTAAACCCTTAATAGAAATGAACTTGAAGGCGAGTTACCTCTTGTTGTTGAGTTGCGCTATGGCTAGTTGGAAGGCCTAAACCCCAGAGAAAAGAAGAGAACTATTCCTCTCTGCAAGAATTAAACTTAGTAAGGAAGCGAATCTCTGAAAGATAAGATATGAATCAGCTCGAAAAATGTACAATTAAACATAATCAGAACTAGATTAGCATGGCTAACACATCGAAGTAAGGAGGTAACAGTTTGAGCTTACCTTTAAAGCAAAATCGCGATGGAGAAGCCAAAGAGAAGCCAAACCTACAAGCACACCATGGAGAAATGAAAACAGCTGAAAGACTAGCCAAACTGGTAGATTTCCCTAGATGTTTTCCCTTGTGAAATGCGTAGAATCCGAGGCATGTTTTACAGCTGTCCCAGCTATTAAACACCCAATACAACTATTTTAAATTGGAGTTGACAATAATACCACGGCGAGAAGTCTATTAGGCCATTTGGCATATTCAAACTTCGAGGAAAACCTCAAATCATAAGTTATCTATGGCCAGGGATCTGATAATAAATGTATATATGATATCAACGTTAATGATTTCGAGTTGATTGATCTAGTAATCAACGTTTAAATACTGTTGGGTATTGTATAGTTTATGTTTTTAATAATTTTTACGCGGAACAATATCATATAGTAAATGATTGGAGCAGCTAGTATATAGAGGATACTATATGGTTTTAGAAAATGTGTGCCAAGGTCGAAAGTAACTATAGTGATTCACCAAGTTTCATATGTTTTTTATATCATAATGATTTTTATATATAAAATCCGAACTTTATTATTGGTGCTTGAAACATGTACTTAGTGTGATAAACATATACATATGTAAATGCTATAATTATGTTGAGTGATTTTTTTTTTTTTTTACTGATCGTAAATACTTGATGGATGATAGTGACAAGTGGTATCAAAGCCGGTTGCTACACTGGGATCCTAAGTGTCTACTAATAGTGAATCTGTGTATGTGTATAGTGCACTGAGAGAAAGCGAGTGATAATGAGAGGAGCTACAGCATCACAGTCACAACCAGAGGAAAATCAAGCCCCAACAGTTATGAATCCAGAAATGTGGGTTCAATTAACTTTGGAATAGCATCAAAAGACCAGTCGGTTTCTTGAGGAACAACAACATCAAACTTAATTCTTATTGAACACAGTACAAAAATTACAAGAATAAATGATAAGAGTCCAGAAGGACAATGAGAGGTTGTTACAAGACCAAGAGAAAATTCTAAAGATTTTATCTGATAAACATAATCATGATGTAGATCATTCAAGTGCTAAAAGGAGATTACCAGCCGATGAGGAACAACATACAAGAAATAACACTATGGATAGAATGGAAAAGATTCCCTCCCAGAAAAGAAAAATCAGGAATTACAATGAGGCAGAGTCGGGAAATTTATTAGACCAGCAAGATACTAAGAGACAGAAAGTGGAACTGCAGGGAGAATTTCGCAAAATTAAGCCACCAATGTTTGATGGTGAGGCAGAGGAGGTGGCTGAAGCCTGGTTAATCAATATAAATAAGTACTTTCAGGTATATGAATATAGCAGCAATCTGAAGGCCAGATTGGCTATATACCAGTTACAAGAAAAAGCCGCCCTGTGGTGGGAAGAGGTGAAAAATGTACGCAGCATTGATGAACGAGATATCACATGGGAACTGTTTCAACAATACTTTAAGAACAAGTACTTAACAGAAAGATTTTATGATGACAAAGATAAGGAATTCCATTATCTTCAGTTGGGAAAAATGACTATGGAGGATTATGTAACAAAATTTACTTCCTTGTTACGTTATGTTCCTTACCTCCGAGAAGAAAAAGCCAAGGTGCAGAGGTTCTTAAGTATTTTACCTGCTCATATGAGAGAATGGATAGAATTTGTTAATCCTTAGACCATGGATGAAGCCATCTGTAAAGCATGTATTTTCTATCAGTAGGCAAAGGTCAAAAGTGAAGGAGGAAAAAGGTGGCAGCCAAAGAAAAGCCAGAATTCTATCAGCAAGCAGCTTGGTAAGAATCACCAAAGAAACAAGTGGCTAGCAGAGGAGAAACCCACAGAAGCATCTAGCAAGCCAGATCAGGGACAGATTTATAAACCTCCCCTATAGTTTTGGGGCTGTGGGGAGACTCATTATTATAAAAACTGTCCCCAATGAAATAAAAATGAAGCTGTAATAAATTTACAGGAGGCATCTATAGTGGGGGACGTAGTGCGAAATATTCCTCGTATAAATGCAGCCTTGGAAGACTGACAAGCTGATTTTCAACCCACAATGATTGAACTAGAAGGTACTTTACTAACTAAACCTGTTTCAATTTTAGTAGATCCTGGAGCAAGTTTGAGTGATGTAAGTCCTAAAATAGTGGAAATGTGCAAATTAAAAGAGCAGAAATTTAAGAATTCATGGTTAGTTCAATTATCTACCGGAGCAAAATGAAAGGTAGCTGCAAAAGTTCCTAACTGTATTTTGGAAGTAGCAGAACAACAGTTACAAGTAGATTTAAATGTCTTACCATTGGGGTCTTATGATGTGTTATTGGGTATGGATTGGTTGGAAAGACACTGGACCCTAGTGGACTGCAAAGAAAAGATTATTTACCTCAGAATGCAAGATGGCACAAGTAAAGAGATTCAAGGAATTAAAAAGACTGTGCAATTACAACCAATAACGGCATCCCAAATGGGTAAGTGTATCAGAAAAGGATGTCAACTATATGCAATTCAAGTAGGATTTGCAGACACCAAGGAAAAGGCACCAATAATGGAAGATATTCCTGTAGTACAGGAATTTCTGGATGTATTTCTAGAAAACATTCCTGGTTTTCCACCCAAGAGGGATATTGACTTCACCATTGAATTGCTTCCAGGGGCCTCTCGAGTGTCAAGATTTCCTCATAGAATGAGCATGCAAAAACTAACAGAATTGAACATACAACTACAAGAATTGTTAGACAAAGGCTACATCCATCCAAGTGTGTTTCCATGGGGAGCACCAGTCCTTTTTGTTCAGAAAAAATACAGAACCTTACGTATGTGTATGGATTATAGGCAGCTTAATAATCTGACTGTTAAGAACAGATACCCCTTACCAAGAATCGATGACTTATTCGATCAAGTAAGAGGGGATAAGGTGTTTTCTAAGATAGATTTAAGATCTGGATATCATCAGATTCAGATTAAAGATGAGGATATTTGCAAAACAACATTCTGCACTCATTATGGGCATTATGAATTCGTGGTACTGCCCTTCAGATTGACAAATGCACCAACAACCTTTATGAGGTTGATCCATGGCATATTTCATCAATTTTTGGATAATTTTGTACTTATTTTCATAGATGACATACTGATATATTCCAAAAGTGAGGAAGAACATAAATAACATTTGAGAATAGTCTTGGAAATGCCAAGGAAGCATCAGCTTTATGCTAAGTCTAGCAAATGCAATTTCTTCAAAACAGAAATCCAATACCTGGGACATGTTATATCAGCTGAAGGGATAGTTGTTGATCCTAAGAAGATCAAAACTATTATGGAATGGTGAGTACCTCAGAATGTGGCTGAAATTATATCATTTATGGGTCTAGATGGTTATTATAGAAGGTTTATAGAAGGATTTTCTAAAATTTATTTTCCTATTACATCTTTACAGAAGAAAGGAAAGCCTTTCAAATGGAAAAATGAATGTTAGAACAACTTTGAAAAGCTGAAGAAACTTCTGACTACAACACCAGTACTAAGGGTAGCAGACCCTGATAAAGACTATGCAGTTTGTACTGCTGCCAGCAAGGAAGGTGTTGGAGCAATATTAACTCAGGAAGGTAAAGTAATAGGCTACGAGTCTAGGAAACTGAAAGACCATGAACAGAAATATTCTACTTATGATCCGGAACTCACAACCATGGTGCATGCTCTCTGGGTGTGGAGGCATTACCTACTGGGTAGGAGGTTTATACTTAAAATAGACCATAGTAGCTTGACTAATTATTTTAAGCAAGCAGATTAAATTCTAGACAGGCAAGATGGAATGCCTTTTTGAGTGAATTGGACATGGATATACAGCATGTTAAGGGAAAGGAAAATCAAGTTGCAGATGCATTGAGCAGAAAAATGCATGGTATTTATGCATTATACTATAATCAGCTAGAAATTCAACTATTGGAACAACTAAAAGAAGAAGCACAAAAATAACCAGAATATAAATTTTTGTGGCAGCAAATGGAGGATGATAAGAAGTATGGCAAGACATCTGAGTATGGAAATAATGAAGACCAGGTGTTGACTTTTCAAGGAAGAATTTATGTGCCTAATCGTACAACTCTAAAGGATTTAATTCTAAATGAGTTCCACCCCAGTAATTATGCTAGTCATCAGAGATATCAGAAAATGCTTACTGCAATAATAAAGGTATATTATTGGCCTGGTATGCGTAAGAATATTGCTGAATATCTAAGCAAATGTTTTGAATGTCATCAGATAAAGGTGGAGCATCAACATCCTACAGGGCTATTGCAGCCCATCCCCATCCCTGAATGGAAGTGGAAGGTTATCTCCTTAGACTTAATCATGGGATTACTTCGAAGAAAAAGGCAGAATGACTCAATCATGGTAGTGGTAGACATATAAAGCAAGTCTACAAATTTCATACCTGTACAGTCTATGTACAAGATAGTACAGATTGCTGATATATTTAGGAAGGAAATCTTCAGGTGGCATGGTATACCAAAAACTGTGATTTCAGATTGGGATGTTAAGTTCACATTCGCATTTTGGAAAATTTCGTTTTCCGATCTGGGAACACAGATACGCTTCAGTACCGCCTATCATCTGCAGACTAATGGGCAGACAGAACGAGTAAACCAAGTTTTGGAAGACATGTTGCGCATGTATGTGATGCAGCAGCCAACCAAGTGGGATGATTATTCGCACCTTGTTGAGTTTTCTTATAATAACGGGTATCAGGAATCTCTGAAAATGAGTCCCTTTGAGGCATTGTATGGTAGGCAATGTCGTACACCTATAAACTCGAGTAGTCCTGAAACAAAATTATTGTTGGGACCTAAAATGTTGGCTGAAATGGAAGCTAAAGTAAAGAGAATAAGGCAGAATATGAAGGCTACACAAGATAGACAAAAGATTTACACAGATAAGAAAATGTCTTACCATGAATTTGTGGTAGGGGACCATGTTTAAGTAAGAATTAACCCAAGAGGAGTACCATGAGATGGACCTCTTATGCCAAATTATCTCCTCGGTACTGTGGACCTTTCCAAATACTGGAAAGGGTGGGACCAGTAACCTATAGGTTGGCATTACCCGACCATATTCAAGTGCACAATGTGTTCCATGTGTCTTTGCTGAAGCGATATGTACATGATGAAAAATATGTGATTCATTGGAAAAAAGATAAAAAAAAAAAAATCCTAACTTGAATTTCTGAATAATTGATGCAATCTGACTTGCAAGCACTTTGTTTTTCAGGTAGAACTGGAAGGAGAGTTTCTGGTCAAGCCGCAATGCATACTTGGCCGAAGAGAAATTGAACTGTGCAAATGAGTAGTTATCTAGGTAAAAGTGCAATGGAAGCACTTCGGACCGGATGAAGCTACTTGGAAGCACGAGAAATTTATGTGAGAAGCTAACCCAGAGCTCTTCGCAGAGCTGGGCTGAAACACCGAGGACGGTGTTACTTCCATGGGGGGAAGTTGTCATAGCCTCATTAAAGTTAACTAGTATTAACTAGTTAAAGACATTTGTTTAATTTATTTTCTGGAAAGAAAGACTTAAGTTGTTATTGTTATAAAAAAATTTAATTTTGCTGAATCATTAAATTAAGAGGAACTAATTAAAGAAAAGGAAAATCTTGTTTAAGCTGTTGGTAAAATGTTTCAAAGAATAGGAGGTGGTTAGGGAACAGTTGTAAAATAGTTACCTACTCCTCTAAGGATAAAGTTGAATCCCAGAGGAGGAGTAGGGGTTTTGTGCACATTTGGTATAAGGGAGTATTTTCTAGAGCTGGTGATGACCAGTTGAAGATAACTCACAACAACCCTTGTGAAGCCAAAAGAAACTTTCTGAGTTTGATTGGATTGGCCATCCAGAGGTCATATCAGAAAGAGGAATTCTATTCCACTGTTAACCGTCTAGATTCTGGAGCTAGGGGGCAAGTGGAGGACATAATATCCTCCCTTGAATGGTTGGGAGGACCGCAGCTTAAACTATTTATTACAGATAAGTGTTACTGTGTAATTATAAGCAGTTTATCCAAAAAGTTTAAAATATTGCTTATGGTATTACTATTGTTGGGATTACTATCTTATTATGAAATTGTGTAAATTATGTGTATGATTGTTTACAATGTGGAAGACAGAAGTAAAATTCTAGACAATTGGTTCTCTAAATTTAGGGAAAATATACTGCGGAAGTTACTGGTATTATAACCTAGCTTATTTCTCTTATTTCATAGTATGATACAGTATAGTTTAATTCCTTGTATGTTGTGAGGAAAATATAGAAATCAGATAGTCATATTACAAATAATATATATATATGAAGTAGCATGGTTATAAAACTTTGTATGAGAAGAACAAAGTTCATACATTGTGTTTCCTTCCTGTTATTGTGTAGTATACTGAAGGAAGTAATTTATATAGAACTAACTTTACAAGAAAGAAAACGCAGAAGAAAACTCTACACGTATAAGTCGTAAGATAATGGGAATTAGAGGGTCAGAGCTGACGGACTGTCGACCCTAGTCCTGGGCAAAAACCCAAGTCCAGGGTGCATCATCCATGGCTGTTAGCCCCATTTCTATATGCAAGCGTTGTGAATTGGTGGCTCGGACACCGCAAGGAATATCTATGCCTATATTTGAGAAGTATTAGAATACCAAAAATCACATAACACAGTGAGAAATGAGTAGATAGAAAGAACACGAAGTTCTAGTGCTAATAAACTTATCAATCATTTCCTCAAGATATAAAAGAAATACCTGTTAAGAAAAAGAATAAACGAACTGTGCATTCTCATGATTTTAAGCGTTATGTCACATTTAACTAATTAAAGACAAAGAACCAAAATATTATCATTCTGAATGCAAGTAAAAATTAGAAATACTAGGTAAGAAAGCCCGATCTAAACTAGAATGGCATAGAATGTGTTCATCATGGCATAGTAAACAGAACGACTTCATTTTATTGTAAATATTACAAAATAAACTTCTGTGACAGTTAATTTTAACAAGAAACGCTATGTCTATATTAATAGCAATAATGCACTGTTTATAATATTTGTTTATATTGGAACTAGTCCTCATGGCCTCGGCCTCAAAAATAAAACAACAAGAAATTACTCAGAATTTTTAATGACATCATGAGTGCCGATATAATTTCTCATATTACAAACTGTAACATATTTAAGATTCATATGCTACAATATTGTAAAACCCTAGGACGGGATTCAAACCCCGAGTCTTCTTTATAAATTCCATTGAAACTACGGCTATCAAACTCTCTTCACCAACGCGGTGTACCTGTTGATAGGAGATGTAATATTTACTTGTGGCATGATGAAATGCTGCTGAAGAATTGCTGGTAGTGTTTGGTTGAAAATCCACTAACCTGTGAGACAATACAAACCCTGTTAAGAAAATAAGCTCGTAAGAAAGATTAATAAATGAATAGAGTTATAAAAACAAGCTTTTCTCGAATGGGAAAATGCTTGGGTAATATACCTGTTGGTAATTCAACTCTATCGTTGAACCTGAAAGTTTAAACATGCTCTGAGTTAATATAAATTTGTTTTGAAGCCTGTAGCCAGTTCTATAGTAGGCATGATAATTAAACCCTAAATAGAAATGAACCCTAAGGCAGGTTACCTCTTGTTGTTGAGATGTGCTATGGCTAGTCGAAAGGCCTAAACCCCAGAGCAAAGAAGAGAGATATTCCTCTCTGCAAGCATTAAACTCAGTAAGGAATCAAATCTCTGAAAGATAAGATATGAATCAACTCGAAAAATGTACAATTAAACATAACCAGAACTAGATTAGCATGGCTAATAGAGCGAAGTAAGGAGGTAATAGTTCAAGCCTACCTTTAAATCAAAATCATGACAGAGAAGTCAAAGAGAAGCCGAACCTACAAGCGCGCCATGGAGAAATGAAAACAGCTAAAAGACTAGCCAAACTGGTAGAAGTCCTCGCATGTTTTTCCTCATGAAATGCATAGAATCCGAAGCATGTTTTACAGTTGTCCCAACTATTAAACACCTAGTATAGCTATGTTAAATTGTATTTGACAACAATACCATGGCGAGAAGTCTAGCAGGCCATGTGGCATATTCAAACTTCGAGGAAAACCTCAAATCGTAAGTTATCTATGGCAAGGGATCCGATAATCAATGTATATATGAAATCAACGTTAATGATTTAGGTTTGATTGATCTAGTAATAAATGTTTAAATACTGTTGGGTGTTGCATAGTTTATGTTTTTAATAATTTGTACCCAGAACAATATCATATAGTAAATGATTGAAGTAGCCAGTATATAGAGGATAATATATGGTTTTAGCAAATGTGTGCCAAGGCTAAAAGTAATGATAGTGATTCACCAAGTTTCATATGATTTTTATATCGTAATGATTTTTATATATAGAGTTTGAACTTTATTTTTGGTGCTTGAAACATGTAATTAGTCTGATAAACATATACATATGTAAATGCTATAATTATGTTGAGTGAAATTTTTTTTTTTTTTTTAATGATGGTAAATACTTGATGGGTGATATTGACATTTCCGGAGGTAAATTTAGTGTCGATTGGTCCTATTTACCATATAGACATCTATTCAGCTCATTCATAAATTTGTATACATTAACACGCTAATGTTATCATTGTCATCACAAAGTATACACTAAGTGTCGCACTTCCAAGAGAGTATTGTTCTGTCGTCGCATTAAGGGGATAATGTTGTTTTTTAATTCATGAGTGTTCTATGTTATGTCATAGATTTTTTTTACTATGTGATCATGTTCAATGTAATATTCCTAATTTGCGACAGCAAATTGGAATATTCTATTTTGTTTATTTTTCCACCTATAGTTTGTAAATAAATAAAAAAGTGAGTAAAAAGGGTCTAAACTCACTTAAATGAAATAAGACATCCACCTAGTAGCACAACATTGTGACTTAAGTGGGAGTCAAGGGGGGACCCAACACCACGTGGAGGAGAGGGCCTATGTACACTCTAGAAGTTTCTCCAAGCTTCTGTGCAGATAAGGATGAGGCTGTGGATAAGGATGAGGATGTGGAGGAGAGAGAGAGACTACGTTGGGTTTTGGAGAGAAACCAACACTATAAAAGATGGAGGAGCCTCCTCATTTCATTCATGCTTGGATTATGGATTGTTGAGTGAGACATATTGTCTTCTTTAGCACGCCGGCTGTTTAGCCCGTTTGCTGCACCGTTTACTGCACCGAGTGTCTCCATGCGGAGATCTCACCCTTAGCCCCGGGGGACTTTGAGTGCCTGCTCGGGCAAGGTTAGTTTTTAGCATCATCCTCCAAGACAGCGTTATTGTTGCAGCAACATAATACTACAGTGTTGTAGGGTGTTTTTGTGGTGACTTTACGACACCACTTTCTTCTCTTGTTTTTCAGAGGGAGAGTCTCTCTTTCCTTTGGAGGATTAGATTGGGAGATATTAGAGCTGATTGGTTGATCTTGGCATCAGGACAACATTTATTCTACCCCTACTGCACAGTCCCTCTCAGTTACTGCGTTATTTTCATGGTGTATGTGCTGTGAGGGTTTGCTGGTTGATTTGAGGGGAAGATCTCAAGTGTAAGGATCAGCCTTCCACTTCGGAGATCTATTGGAGGAGGCATACTTCAGTTTCTCATCATCTTCAGCCTTCTCTATTTTTTTCCAGTTTGGAGTCGCCATAGCTGCCCAGTAACTCTGGCATTTTTGTCATATTGTGCATTTCAGCCAATCCCCTGGAGGATTGAGTTATTATTGCTTGGAAGAGTTAGAGCTTTGCTCCCCTATTGTATTTGGGCCATATATTTCCATATACATGTTTTTACATCTTTCTCGAGAAATAATTTATTATAGACTTCGTTTTTCTTATTCTGGGGTTTATGCAGAAATAGCAGTGCTTTTCATGTTTATGTACATGTGTTGTGGAGGCTTGCATCTCTTCTCTTGAGAGGTTTTTTCCTCAAGATTTTTACTCTCTCTTGCTGCTATATATTATTGGCTATATAGTCATCTTCTTGTATCACATCTTCTTGAGAATACGCTGAAAGGGTTTCTGAATCATTCTCTTGTCTTGCGGCACCTCATTCTTAAGGGGTTTTCTATAAGAATCGGTTGTTTAACCTTGTTTAATGCCTATGCCATGTTATTAGACGTATCCTATGATTTATAATATTTTTCTACATATCATACCTTTTGAAAAAAAATTTCCCTTGCTTCAGTAAAATTCTGCATACTCAAAATCATGGGAAATCAGGGTTTTTCTTGACTAGTCGGGAAGGAGGAACTGTTTAACATAGTAAAATGCCTTTTTTTGGGCTGAAATTCGACATGTAATTCCATATTGACCTGATATAACATATTCCAGAACCTTGACCCGTCATTTTATGAATATTTTCTGATACACTCATTTTAGGGCGAAAATCCTCACTTTTACCCACCTTTTTTCCCTTAAAAGTTGAGTAAAGTTTGCTGCTGTTATTTATTTTTGTTTCTAAGAATTAGTATACATATTATATGGTATCTAAAACCATAACACCTGAAGAATTCGTTTTTCAGGCATGAGTTGCTGAGAAATTCATTTTCTGGATGAGTTGTCGTAGTTGCTGTATGATATTTTATGTTATAATTATATACCACTTGGTGTGTTCATATTCCACTCTTAGAAAAAGTCTGGAAAGGGCCAGATAGCCTTCAGATCTCGTTCTCTTTTAGAGATGACATATCCGGTAAATGCCCTTCCAGTCAATCTCTAGTTGGAGTTTGTCGTGTTCTAAAGATATCCCCAAAATGAGATATTACAGTGGTATTAGAGATTCCATATGGGATATTACAGTGGTATTAGAGCATAGTTCTGGCTCAGCCTGTGGAGCTAGTTATCTATGGCAAATATGAGGATCTCACATCAGCATGGTCATATACCCTTAGGAGATTATTTCTGAGAATGGCAGTCCAAGGGGGAAGACTTCAAAGCAGCTTTGCCCTTCAAAGATTACTGTCATCTCAAGCAGGATGAAGGATGAAGGTACAATGGTAACAGTGGGGTTTCTAGCATGCAGACTTCAAAGTTGCAGCATACTACTGGAAGGTCACCTCTTCCCATGAATGAGAAATTCACTGATCCCTGTGAATCTCAGCCCAAGAAGAAGATGAGTTTATTCTCATCTCTTTTCAGATCCAGATGAAATGTATCCACCATTGAGGAGGTCAATAAGAATGAAGAAAAATAAGAGGAAGCCCCATGCAATTCCTATTCTCATGAAGAAGAGATCACGTCAGCTCATGAGGAGGCTTGTGAAAACATTGTCCCACTCATGGAGGAGCAACCACATGCATCAACAGTTGGGGCAACCAACACCTGTGAGGAAGAGACTCTTGTAGCCCTACAAAAAGTTCCAGATGCACATCAAGAATAGGTTGATTGCACTGTGATGTGCAACATGGAGGAATCAAACCATCATTCTCATGAGTCGTTGTTGGATTGTACATCACATTGGAGGTTGGGGTTTGAAGCCTTGAAGATTGATGGCAGACATCTTGGAGTTAGAAACCTTTTCTCGCTTCAAGATGAAACTTTTTCAATGAGCTCCTCTCAGCTCCACGAGGAATTTCTACTTTCAGATCCAAGACCTCATTGGTTTTGGAAGACTATGGATGAGATGGAGGTCTGAAGGAGAGATCTCAGTAGAGATGCACTTCGACACACCATGGGCTGTAATGCTTTTCTTCCCTTCTCACAAGAGAAGATAGAAGATGGAGGACATCTTAAGATGGATAACATCTCTCATGCTTGTGTTGGACATCCCTTGAGCCATACACATCATGATGGGAGGTTTTTTCCTACCACCTATTTGATTCTTGATAGGGTCTCATTGATCCTTGAGAAGTTTATATTTCAAAATCCCATGAAGTGCAAAGTCAGAAATTTGATTTGGAAGGATGGTAACCCTCATTGGAGGAGTACCAGGATGATGAGAAGAATGAGGCATCCACAAGTGATTTATTGGATGTGGTTGATGAGCAAGGAGCTAGGAGGCTACTTGCAGATCTATGATACCGGGTAGCAGGAGGCTTGGCTGCGCTGGTTACTCTTGAAAGAGTTTGGCCATCACTTGGAAAACACTCTTCCTAAGAGTAGGAGGATGGAGAAAATATGGTTGGATACTTGCATCATTGAGCAGAATAGAGTATGGATGCATGGTGTTGATATGATATTCATATCATTCATTACGTCTTCATCACATGATTGGTATGATGGAGGTATGGGGAGGCAACAAAATATCTTGTTTCTTTGCTTGTTTCTAGGAGAGCAAGGGCAGATTTGCTCTCACACTTTGTATGATGTTGCAGGAAGAGGGGATGGCACTATCTCCTTGGTCTTTGACGATGACTGGGAAGCACTTCCATCTTGGGAAGTAGTCCACATTTGTTGCGGCATTATTAGAGGAGTCTTTGACAAGGAGCATGTCAAAGAACAGAGCTTTGTATTAACAAGAGCTTATTTACATGACCTCACAGCACTGTCACTTTGGAGCAGAGACTTATGGATGAAGTGTGCCCATCAGAGATATGGTGGATCTATAACCCACAGGTCCTAGGATCACTTCATATTTACAGTTGATGAACAAAGAGGAGGTAATGATGATAGGGACATCTATGGCTTATTGTTCTTGACTTGGGTTTCCAAGCATAAGGAGGATTATCTTTTCGCAGCACATGGTTCATTATTCTTCATAGCATGCCAAAACACTATGGAGAACTCATGTATGGACCCATGTACCATCTTACTTCCAGCATATGGTGAGGGGATTTTTTATATATTCATTGATTTACACACTCTTACCATTCTTATGCAGTGCATTGCTTCACAAGAGGGCAAGCTTGTCAATTTGCTCCATAAATTTTATCAGGCCAATCTACATGATGGAGGCAGCCATCTCTTTTGTGGCCTTGGGAAAATGTTTTATCACCACATGTATGTTCATTTGCTAGACTATATCATGTATCATCTAAAGACTTGCATGATTAACATAAACATTTTTCCATGTACTCTTATCAAGCAGCAACTTGTAAAACTGCACTGTACTTGTTGGGGAAGTTGTTGGTACCTCTTTTCATCACTTGTAACCTTCAGCATTTCCTTCATTTCTCTGCTGATCATGTCTCCATTTGCTGATATATATCAGATTTGTATGGGAGGCTTGATTATGAGGGAGGCACATTCGTTGGATGTGTCTTTGAGTGAGAAGAATTCTCACAATTTCTGCACTACATGTTCTAATGGGAGCATGGGAGGAGGCATGGCCACCACTACTACATATGCGTTCACTTTTGAGGTTGGCCATGAGATTGATAGTCATCCATTGTACAACGATTGGCAAGTGTTTTGTCTTATGCTATTGTCATATTCAGCGATTTACTATCCATTAGTAGATGTGATGGATCTTGTACATTGCTTGCCATGTAATTTTCTGAAGTTGCAGCGGATGAGACTGCATTGTATCTTTGTGAGAGATTGTTTGCATCATGTATCATCATTTAAAACCTTAAGAAAACCTCTCATTCAGATGTTCCATGATGAATATGTCCTATTCTTCATGGATGGATTGTTTTGGGCCAGCTTGTTCTTCATTGTTGGAGGAACCCTCTCTGGAGGTTTGTTCTTCACTTTGCCATTGGAGGGCAATAATTTTGCAGCCCAGGATTAGCCTACACTCTACACTTGTCATGAGTGGAGAGAAGGATAGCATGGGGTAGGCTATGATGCTTTCCAAGTTCATATTTTCAGCCCACCTCCATTACAGGAACTTGAGGTGGAAGGAGATTGTCAGGAGTTTCCTTGTTGGAAGGCGGCTCATTTTGTCTGGATGATTGTTTGGAGATGGAGGATCCACATGAGGGAGATATTCCTCCTTATATTTCTGAATCCATGCCTTGAGTGGAGAGAGGTGATGAGTTGGTACACAGTCATTGGGACAGCTTACATAGTGACAACTACATCAAAATAGGGGTCATGGTTTTCAGTCATAGCTAGAGGCAGTGAGCAGTCCGAGCCATGGGACTTGGGCTATTATTAGCCATGGTGGCAATGGGATCTAGGAGGATTGTTGGTTGGCTAGTACCATGAGAGATTGGTTTGGGATCCCGGCATTGAGAGATCCCTTCATATCAGGATGCTACAGAGTACAGGGAAGATTCAGTGGCACATATGGGACCCAGGCATATTTTGCAGTATCGGTGGAGACCATTTTCTAGGAGGAGAGTTGTTCAGGAAGTTTCTTAAAGGCACGCAACATTTTTTCGAGGGGGACTGTAATATTCCTAATTTGCGACAGCAAATTGGAATATTCTATTTTGTTTATTTTGCCCCCTATATTTTGTAAATAAATAAAAAAGTGAGTAAAAAGGGTCTAAACTCACTTAAATGAAATAAGACATCCACCTAGTAGCACAACGTTGTGACTTAAGTGGGAGTCAAGGGGGGGACCCAACAGCACGTGGAGGAGAGGGCTTATGTACACTCTAGAAGTTTCTCCAAGCTTCTGTGCAGATAAGGATGAGACTGTGGATAAGGATGAGGATGTGGAGGAGAGAGAGAGACTACGTTGGGTTTTGGAGGGAAACCAACGCTATAAAAGATGGAGGAGCCTCCTCATGTCATTCATGCTTGGATTATATATTGTTGAGTGAGACATATTGTCTTCTTCAGCACACTGGCTATTTAGCTCGTCTGCTGCACTTTTTAGTGCACTGAGTGTCTCCATATGGAGATCTCACCCTTAGGCCCGGGGGACTTCAAGTGCCTGCTCGGGCAAGGTTAGTTTTAAGCATCATCCTCAAGGACAACATTATTGCTGCAGCAGCATAATACCGTGTTGTAGGGTGTTGTCGTGGTGACTTTACGACACCACTTCCTTCTCTTGTTTTTCAGAGGGAGAGTCTCTATTTCCTTTGGAGGATCAGATTGGGAGATATTGGAGCTGATTGGTTGATCTTGGAATCAGGTCAACATTTATTATACCCCTACTGCGCAGTCCCTCTCAGTTATTACGTTATTTTCATGGTATATTTGTTGTGAGGGTTTGCCAGTTGATTTGAGGGGAAGATCTCAAGTGTAAGGATCAACCTTCCACTTCGGAGATATATTGGAGGAGGTCTACTTCAGTTTCTCATCATCTTCAGCCTTCTCTATTTTTTTCCAGTTTGGAGTTTCCATAGCTGCCCAGCAACTCCGACATTTTTGTCATATTGTGCATTTCAGCCAATCCCTTGGAGGATTGAGATATTATTGCTTGGAAGGGTTAGAGCTTTGATCCCCTATTGTATTTGGGCCATATCTTGCCATATCCCTGTGCTGACATATTTTTGGAGAAGTAATTTATTATAGACTGTGTTTTTATTATTCTGGGGTTTATGCAGAAATAGCAGTGCTTTTCATGTTTATGTACATGTGTTGTGGAGGCTTGCATCTCTTCTCTTGAGAGGTTGTTTCCTCAAGATTTGTACTCTCTCTTGTTGTTATATATTATTGGCTATATATTCATCTTCTTGTCTCACATTTTTTTCAGAATACGCTGAAAGGGTTTCTGAATCATTCTCTTGTCTTGCGGCACCTCATTCTTGAGGGGTTTTCTATAATAATCGGTTGTTTAACCTTGTTTAATTCCTAAGACATGTTCTTATACTTATCATATGATTTGTAATAGTTTTCTACATCACATACCTTTATAAAAAATGCTGCCCTTGCTTCAGTAAAATTCTACATACTCAAAGTCATGGGAAATCAGGGTTTTTCTTGACTAGTCGGGAAGGAAGAATTGTTTAACATAGTAAAACGCCTTTTTTTGAGCTAAAATTCAACAAGGGAGTCCCTCTTGACCTGATATAACATATTCCAGAACCTTGACTCGTCATTTTATGCATATTTTCTGATAAACTGATTTTAGGGCCAAAATCCTCACTTTTCCCCACCTCAATTCGCTCTCAACTTAACTCTTTAAATAGCAGAATTTTAAACCTTCATATCAGTCTGGAAAACTAATTTGACCCTACACTCTGGTCCAGGGTGGATGCTTTCTCCTGGCTAAATTCCCTCAAACTAATTGAATCAAGAAATGATAAACAATCTAAGAAATTCAAAAAACTCATAGAAAAAAATGATTATGTTTGTGACAACCGATCTCACCCATCTCCCCCCTGCAAACTAACCCCTCTCTCTAGAATTGACCCTGGCCAATTAACGGTCCCGAATTCCCTTGTTTCCAACTCGGTCTCTCGTAATGATAATCACAACCGAGCAGGTCAATATGAGGAACAGGAACAGGTTTTAACTATTAAGGAACCGGTTTGAACCATGGAGGATTCTGTACAGGGTGAAAAAATTATTAAATCTTTAGCTGCTAATGTTAAATATCATGATTCTCCAACCACGTCTCAAGAACCTCAAGTCCATCCATTCGTGTTCACAGCAGGACAGGATCAACACAGTGTTGTTGAATCGTGCTCCGGTAAAACAAAACAAGAATCAGTCATCAAGCTGCCTCCAGACGCTACAAGAACAGATGTTAATGCGGTTATTGGAATAGGAACTGGACAGATGAATTTGGACACAGGTAAACTGTGGCATTCAAACTTCGGTTCAGAGAGAAAATTTCCACACGATGTTATAACAGTCAATCCGCTCTCTGACAGAATGAGACAGGATTACTGCTGTTTTGATGACTCGGGTTTCGGTCATACCAAACCGCATGCTATTTTGTGCCATGTAAATACAGTCGATGCAATCGAATTAACTCTGGTAGAACTGAATACACACACTCTAGACCCTGTTGTGTCTTCCGTCTCCGATTCAGGTAATACATTTCCTTATAATGATATAACAATGAACATGGATAGTTCTCATATTACGTTGAATTCATTACCTCAACCCAAGAGTGGCAATGAAATAGAGTTATCACACTCTAACCCGACCTCCCCGCCCATCTACAATAAAGTTATAAATTTTTCCAGCATGCCTATTGACCAACCCACTCTCAATCTTCTTGGAAAAGGACTTAATTTTTCCATTTCACCTCGCAACATTCCGAAGAATGATATTATTTGCAGCATTGAACATGGAATAAAGGATCTCCTGGATAACTTAAAAGACATCATAAGACAAGGCTGCTCTATCATAATGAGAAAAGCCAAACCTCCCAGAAGAAATATTTCCAAACAAGAATTTATAGCCCTCAAAACTTTATATCAAAATCCTAACATTGTAGTCTTGAAAGCAGACAAAGGTGGAGCTAATGTCATCATGAACTCGATAGATTATGAAAATAAAATTCTAGACCACCTCAATAACTCTGGTTGTTACATTAAATTAAAAAAGAACCCTATAAAAAGAATCTCCAAAAATGTTCAAAACCTTCTTAAATCTTGCAACATACCTAACATCAAAAACCTCATAGAAAATAACCCCCTCACCCCCCGCATCTATGGAGCCCCCAAGATACATAAGGATGGTATCCCCTTAAGACCCATTGTCAAGACCATTAAGGGTCCTACTTACCATCTTGCCAAACACCTCGCCAAAAAACTCAAACCCCTAGTTGGTAACACCGATTCCTTTGTCCAAGATTCTTCTCACTTTATCAATAATATCAAACAACTACACCTAGATAAAGATGACATCCTTGTGATCTTTGATGTGAAATCTCTTTACACCAACATTCCCATTGATGAAGCCATGAAAGTGGTTCACAAGATCGTTGATCAGCAAACAACAAGCTTAATTGAAATTTGTCTCAAATCAACCTTTTTCAGTTTCAAAGGTGAAATCTATGAACAAACTTGTGGTGTTGCTATGGGTTCTCCTTTATCACCTATCATTGCCAATCTCTTCATGGAAGACTTTGAAGACAAAGCTATTAAATCAGCTCCTCTTAAACCAAAACTTTGGAAAAGATACGTGGATGATACCTTCATCATCTAGCCACATGGTAAAGAAAGTTTGGACATTTTCTTAAAACACTTCAATAACATCTCTGACTCTATCAAGTTTACCATGGAGATAGAAGAAAATAACAGTATTCCTTTTCTTGACATTCTCATCACCAAAAACCAGGATGGCTCTATTTCACACCAAGTCTATCGAAAGAAAACCGACACTGAACAATACCTGCATGCCAACTCCCATCATCATCCGACTCAGAAACTTGGGGTTCTCAACACATTAGCAACCAGAGTTGTGCACATATCAGATCAAGATCACTTTGAATAGGAGAAAAACCATCTCATGAGAGTTTTTGAGAACAATGGGTATAAGAGAAAAAAAATAATCAAAGCCTTCAACAATGTTGAAAAATATCCTAAAAATAAGTCAAAAATGGACGATACAATGGGCAAGGTTCACTTACCCTACATAGCAGGCATCACAGACAAAATATCTCATATTCTAAGAAAAAAAAACATCAGAACTTCTTTTAAACCATTAAACACCATCAACAATTATCTCAAATCAGTAAAAGATTCGATTGATCCTAGATGTCACAAAGGGGTTTACTTAATCCCGTGTTCATGTGGCAAACCATACATTGGAGAGACTGGGCGATCCATCTTAACCAAAATTCAAGAACACGCCGCGGACATCAAACATAACCGCCTCAAAACATCAGCTTTAGTTGAACATTCCGACAAAACCAATCATCACATCTGTATTGAAAATTCCCAGGTTTTGGCTAAAATTGATCATTATTTCCACAGAAAATTTAGAGAAGCCATTGAAATTAGGAAGCACCCTGATAACCTCAACCGTGATGATGGATGGAAAATTAGTGATAATTGGATTCCAACATTAATAAACATTCGCTCCAATACCTAATTCCGTCCCTTCCCTGTCTTTCATCTCTCTCCCTATCCCTGTTTCGCCTCCCACTCGCCCACCCCTCCGCCCCCCTCGCCCCCCTTTTTTTTTTAGTTCCCCCACTAGTTCTCATCATTTTCCAATATCACTCCCTCCCCTATGTTTGGAACCCCGTTAACTCTTGCTTCTCACATTCACCTTAATTGGATATTACCTTCACCCTACCAATTCTTTAATTTTCTCTTAACCTAAGCCTAAATAACAATGTTAGGAGTTTAATTAATATATAAATACTCATATAGCAATTTATAATTACATAAATATAATTCAAATTAAACTACACAATAATCTATACAATTTTTATAATTAATACTTTTAATAATCATATATGCCTTAGTTAACATCCTAATAATGATTTATATATCATTAGTATTAACTTATATAAATAAATAAAATAAAATAAAAATAAAAGAAAAAATAAATAAATAAATAAATTAAATTAAATAAATTGATTAAAATTAAATAACAATTCATGTCAGCCTCCCTTGTTTCCACACTCATCTTCCATCACTATTTATACCTCAAATGTGAGATCAGTTCTTACCTATGGATCTTTTCCTGATGATGAACCTCGTTAGCTGGGTTCGAAATGTCGAAATAAACAAGAATGGATGCGATTAAACCGGAAAATTTCTCTACACAAAATACTCATCGCAAAAGCCTCAAATCTATAATTTTCCCCATCTTTTTGCCCTTAAAAGCTGAGTAAAGGTTGCTGCTGTTATTTCTTTCGTTGATGAGCATTCTCAAACATATTCTATGGTATCTACAGCCATCACACCTGAAGAATGCGTTTTTCAGGCATGAGTTACTGAGAAATTCATTTTCTGGATGAGTTGCTGTAGTTTCCATATGATATTGTATGTTCTAATTCTATACTACTTGTTGTGTTCATATTCCACTCTTAGACAGAGTCTGGAAAGGGCTAGATAGCCTCCGGATCTTTTTCTCTTTTAGAGACGACATATCCGGTAAATTCCATGCCAGTCAATCTCTGGTTAGAGTTTGTCGTGTTCTAAAGATATCCCCAAAACGAGATATTACAGTGGTATCAGAGTTTCCATCCGGGATATTATAATGGTATCAGAGCATATTTCTGGCTCAGCCTATGGAGCTAGTTATCTATGGCAAATATGCGGATCTCACATCAGCATGGTCATATACCCTTTGGAGATTATTACCGAGAATGGCAGTCCAAGGGGGAAGACTTAAAAGCAGCTTTGCACTTCAAAGATTACTATCAGCTCAAGCAGGATGAAGGAGGAAGGTACAGTGGTAACAGTGTGGCTTCTAGCATGCAGAGTTCAAAGTTGCAGCATACTACTGGAAGCTCACCTCTTCCCATGAATGAGAAATCCACTGGTCCCTGTGAATCTCAGCCCAAGAAGAAGATGAGTTTATTCTCATCTCTTTTCAGATCTAGAGGAAATGTATCCACCATTGAGGAGGTCAAGAAGAATGAAGAAAAAGAAGAGGAAGCCCCATCCACTTCCTATTCTCATCAAGAAGAGATCACATCATCTCTTGAGGAGGCTTGTAAAAACGTTGTCCCACTCATGGAGGAGATGCCACATGCATCAACAGTTGGGGCAGCCAAGAACTGTGAGGAAGAGACTCTTGTAGCCCTGCAAAAAGTTCAAGATGCACATCACGAGCAGCTTGATTGCACTGCGCTGTGCAACATGGAGGAATCAAACCATCATTCTCATGAGTCGTTGTTGGATTGTACATCACATTGGAGGTTGGGGTTTGAAACCTTGAAGATTGATGGTAGACATCTTGGAGTTAGAAACCTTTTCTCCCTTCAAGATGACACTTTCTCAATGAGCTCCTCTCAGCTCCACGAGGAACTTCTACTTTCATATCCAAGACCTCATTGGTTTCGGAAGACTATGGATGAGATGGAGGTCTGAAGGAGAGATCTCAGTAGAGATGCACTTCGACACACCATGGGATGCAATGCTTTTCTTCCATCCTCACAAGAGAAGATAGAAGATGGAGGACATCTTAGGATGGATAACATCTCTCATGCTTGTGTTCGACATCCCTTGAGCCATACACATCATGATGGGAGGTTTTTTCCTACCACCTATTTGATTCTTGATAGGGTCTCATTGATCCTTAAGAAGTTTATATTTCAAAATCCCATGAAGTGCAAAGTCATAAATTTGATTTGGAAGGATGGTAACCCTCATTGGAGGAGTGCCAGGATGAGGAAAAGAAGGAGGCATCCACAAGTGATTGAGTGGATGTGGTTGATGAGCAAGGATCTAGGAGGCTACTTGCAGATCTATGATACTGGGTAGTAGGAGGCTTGGCTGTGTCGGTTACTCTTGAAAGATTTTGGCCATCACTTGGCAAACACTCTTCCTAAGAGTAGGAGGACGGCGAAAAGATGGTTGGATACTTTCATCATTGAGCAGCATAGAGTATGGATGCATGGTGTTGATATGATATTCATATCATTCATTATGTCTTCATCACATGATTGGTATGATGGCGGTATGGGGAGGCAGCAAAATGCCTTGTTGCTTTTCTTGTTTCTAGTAGAGCAAGGGCAGATTTGCTCTCATACTTTGTATGATGTTGTAGGAAGAGGGGATGGCACTATCTCCTTGGTCTTTCACGATGATTGGGAAGCACTTCCATCTTGGGAAGTAGTCCACATTTGTTGCAGCATTATTGGAGTAGTCTTTGACAAGGAGCATGTCAAAGAATAGAGCTTTATATTGACACGAGCTTATTTACATGGTTCATTCTTCTTCATAGCATGCCAAAACACTATGGAGAACTCATGTACGGACCCAATTACCATCTTAAATCCAACATATGGTGAGGGGATTTTTTATACATTCATTTATTTGCACACTCTTACCATTCTTATGTAGTGCATTGCTTCACAAGAGGGCAAGCTTGTCAATTTGCTCCATAAATTTTATTGGGCCAATCTACATGATGGAGGCAGCCATCTCTTTTGTGGCCTTAGGAAAATGTTTTATCACCACATGTATGTTCATTTTCTACACTATATCATGTATCATCTGAAGACATGCATGTTTAACATAAACATTTTGCCATGTAGTCTTATCAAGCAGCAACTTGTAAAACTGCGATGTACTCGTTAAGGAAGCTATTGGTACCTCTTTTAATCACTTGTAACCTTCATTGTTTCCTTCATTTTGCTGCTGATCATGTCTCCATTTGCTGATATAGATCAGATTTGTATGGGAGGCTTGATTATGAGGGAGGCACATGAGCTATATGTGTCCTTCAGTGAGAAGAATTCTCACAATTTCTGCACTACATGTTCTAATGGGAGCATGGGAGGAAGCATGGCCACCACTACTACATATGCGTTCACTTTTTAGGTTGGCCATGAGATTGATATTCATCCATTGTACAGCCATGGGCAAGTGTTTGGTCTTATGTTGTTGTCATATTCAACCATTTACTATCCATTAGTAGATGTGATGGATCTTGTACATTAGTTGCATTGCAATTTTCTGAAGTTGCAGTGGATGAAACTGCGTTGTATCCCTTGTGAGAGATTGCTTGCATCATGTATCATCATGTAAAACCTTCAGCAAAACTCTCATTCAGATGTTCCATGATGACTATGTCCTATTCTTCATGGATGGATTGTTTTGGGCCAGCTTGTTCTTCATTGTTTGAGGAACCCTCTCTGAAGGATTGTTCTTCACTTTGCCATTGGAGGGGAATAATTTTGCAACCCAGGATCAACATACACTCTATACTTGTCATGAGTGGAGAGAAGGACAACATGGGGTAAGCTATGATGCTTGCCAAGTTCAGATTTTCAGCCCACCTCCATTACGGGAGCTTGAGGTGGAAGGAGATTGTTAGGAGTTGCCTTGTTGGGACGTGGCTCATTTTGTCTGGATGATTGCTTGGAGATGGAGGATCCACATGAGGGAGATATTCCTCCTTATATTTCTGACTCCATGCCTTGAGTGGAGAGAGGTGATGATTTGGTACACAGTCGATGGGACAACTTACATATTGACAACTACATCACAACAAGGGTTATGGTCTTCAGTCATAGCCAGAGGCAGTGAGCAGTCCGAGCCATTGGACTTGGGCTATTATTGGCCATGGTGGAAATGGGATCCGGGAGGATTGTTGGTTGGCTAGTACCATGAGAGATCGGTTTGGGATCCTAGCATTGAGAGATCCCTTCATATCAAGATGTTGTAGAGTACAGGGAAGACTCAGTGGCACATCTGGGACCCAGGCATATTTTGCAGTATCGGTGGAGAGCATCTACTAGGAGGAGAGTTGTTCAAGAAGTTGCTTGAGGGCAAGCAACATTTTGCCGGGGGGGACTGTAATATTCCTAATTTGCGACAGCAAATTGGAATATTCTATTTTGTTTATTTTGCCACCTAGAGTTTGTAAATAGATAAAAAAGTGAGTAAAAAGGGTCTAAACTCACTTAAATGAAATAAGACATCCACCTAGTAGCACAACGTTGTGACTTAAGTGGGAGTCAAGGGGGGCACCCAGCACCACGTGGAGGAGAGGGCCTATGTACACTCTAGACGTTTCTCCAAGATTCAGCGTAGATAAGGATAATACTGTGGATAAGGATGAGGATGTGGAGGAGAGGGAGAGACTACATTTTGTTTTGGAGGGAAACCAATGCTATAAAAGATGGAGGAGCCTCCACATTTCATTCATGCTTGGATTATTGATTGTTGAGTGCGACATATTGTCTTCTTTGGCACGCTGGTTGTTTAGCCCATCTGCTGCACTGTTAAGTGCACCGAGTGTCTCTGTGCGGAGATCTCACCCTTAGCCCCAGGGGACTTTGAGTTCCTGCTCGGGCAAGGTTATTTTTTAGTAGCATCCTCTAGGATAGTGTTATTGCTGCAGCAACATAATACTGTGTTGTAGGGTGTTGCTGTGGTGACTTTACGACACCACTTCCTTCTCTTGTTTTTCAGAGGGAGAGTCTCTGTTTCCTTTGAAGGATCAAATTGGGAGATATTGGAGCTAATTGGTTGATCTTGGCATCAGGCCAACATTTATTCTGCACCTACTACGCAATCCCTCTCAATTACTGCGTTATTTTCATGGTGTATCTGTTGTGAGGGTTTGCCTGTTGATTTGAGGGGAATATATTAAGTGTAAGAATCAACCTTCCACTTCGAAGATCTATTGGAGGAGTTATAGTTCAGTTTCTCATCATCTTTAGCCTTCTCTATTTTGTTTCAGTTTGGAGTTACCGCAGTTGCCCAGCAACTCCAACGTTTTTGTCATATTGTGCATTTCAGCGAATCCCTTGGAGGATTGAGATGTTATTGTTTAGAAGGGTTAGAGCTTTGCTCCCCTATTGTATTTGGGCCATATATTTCCATATCCATGTGCTGAAATCTTTCTAGAGTAGTAATTTATTATAGATTTCATTTTTCTTATTCTGGGGTTTATGCAGAAATAGCAGTGCTTTTCATGTTTATGTACATGTGTTGTGGAGGCTTGCATCTCTTCTCTTGAGAGGTTGTTTCCTCAATATTTGTACTCTCTCCTACTGCTATATATTATTGGCTATATATTCATATTCTTGTCTCACATCTTCTGGATATTACCCTGAAAGTGTTTCTGAATCATTCTCTTGTCTTGTGGCACCTCATTCTTGAGGGGTTTTCTATAAGAATCGACTGTTTAACATTGTTTAATGCCTATTCCATGTTATTAGACTTATACTCTAGTTTCTAATAGTTTTCTGCATCTCATACCTTCAGAAAAAATTCTTCCCTTGCTTCAGTAAAATTCTGCATACTCAAATTCATGGGAAATCAGGGTTTTTCTTGACTAGTCAGGAAGGAGGAACTGTTTAACATAGTAAAACGGCTTTTTTTGAGCTGAATAATGCGTTTTTCAGGCATGAGTTGCTGAGAAATTCATTTTATGGATGAGTTGCCGTAGTTTCCATATGATATTGTATGTTCTAATTCTATACCACTTGATGTGTTCCTATTACACTCTTAGAAAGAGTCTAGAAAGGGCCAGATAGCCTCTGGATCTCGTTCTCTTTTAGAGATGACATATTTGGTAAATGCCCTCCCAGTCAATCTCTGGTTGGATTTTGCCGTGTTCTAAAGATATCCCCAAAACAGGATATTACAGTGGTATCAGAGCTTCCATATAGGATATTAAATTCAAGTATTAACTTGGTTTCATATATTATGCAATAATCCCACACTTAGCCAAATTCTGAAAGATTTTTTTCCTCGCCAGCTTAAGCTGACTTTGCCCGCTTGAACTGTGGATTTGATCCAGATTTATGCAGGACCGTAACGGAATACAGAAATAAACATGAAAATAGAGATGCAGTGGAAATAATGCTTCATTTGATTAATATCAAATAACAGAAATATGCTTACAGAAATAATGGAAATAAAATAGCTAGGGTGCTGGTAGCAAATCTCTGAGAAGAGATGTGCGGCTACAAACCTCCGAATTATGTTACAATGAGGCTCGAGGGCCTATATATTATTGAGAAACAATGGAGAACTCTAAAATTCCAAAAACCTAACCTTAGGAGATGAAGCGCCCAAACTATGGGCCTCGTTTGGGTAAATTGGAGTTTCAACTTCCCGGGGACATAACTTCGGCATACGATCTCCATTTGACGCGTGTGATACATTTTTAGAAATATCTGTCCGAGGGCTACAAATATTGTCAGAAATATCATTTTTGAAATGGAACGATGTACAAAAAACGTTGTTTAGGCCCTCAAAATGGCTCCAGAAGTTCGGGACCCGAAAAACTGCTAAAAATAGTAAGTTGTGCTGCAACTTAAAAATTGAAAGAAATGATGGTGGGGGTTCAAATGGAATAGGTGGGTGGCCACCAATATCCACCTAGATCATTAAGGCCCCAAAATGGCTTCGGGAGTGGAGGACCCGAAAACATGCTAAAAATAGTATGTTGTGCTGAATGTGAAAAGCTACAAGAATTGATGGTGCTAGTCTAAATGGAATAGGTGGGTGGCCACCGATATCCACCTGGATCATTCCTCCCTCCTTAGGAAGAAATGGTCCCCATGGGCAGACGTGATGGGTAATGATTATGGCCTAATATGCAAAATATATTACGATATGGATGTTACTCATTATGGAAGTTAATTCTCAAATCCAGGTAATCCTATTGACTGACATGGGTATGATGGGTCATAATGATGGAATGATGTTTGACACATTTTTCTTTCTGACATGGATGACATGTTATCCGCTACCCTCCCCCTAACCACAATTGATTGCAATGCGGTCTCCGCATCGCAACAATGAGTTTCCTCTGTTATGTGTAGTTTCTACTTTAGTGGGATTCCTATCTATTCTCTTCTCGAGTGTGAGAGAGTTATCGAATATATCTACATATAGTCTACCCTACTGAGTCCTCTCAGTTGGAAAGTTATTTGAAAAGGGAATAATTAAACTTACTCATGATAAGGCTTCAGGCGTGCACCATTCACCCATCCTGGTAACACTTAGCCGTCCAGTTGTGCTAACTGAACTGTTCCTGAATCTTGGATTTCAATCACATGGTACGGTCCTAGCCAATGCATTTTGAGCTTACCTAGGAAATTTTGGAACTTAGTGTCATACAGTAAAACTTTTCCTCCTACTATAAATGTTTTATGTTTGATATGTTGGTCATGCCAAGCTTTTTGTCTATCTTTTTAGACTATCTGATGAAATTCCACTGGAAACATGTCCTCTCAAGTTCTCTTAGTTCATGTAGGTGCTCCTTCAATGAGTATTCCTCTATTAAGTGCATTTTTGAAGTGATTAGCAGGATCGGTATAATAAATTCAACAGGTACCACTGCTTCCCTCTTGTACACCAGTTGGAAAGGAGTCTAGTTGTTCAGTCTTTTCACAGTTGCCTTGCACACCCATAATTTTGCTAGTATGCGCTCATCCCAGTCATCACTATTTTCATTGCAAATATTTGTTAGTCCATTTTCAAGAATCTTATTAAATGCTTCATCTGTTCCATTTGCCTGAGGATGGTACAGATTTATTTTATGATGTTGTACCATAAAATTTTCTAACAGAGATTTGATTTTTGCATTGATAAAGTGTGTACCTTGATCACTGGTTAGACTTATGGGGCAGCCAAATCTGCTAAAGATATTTTTAAAGATGAACCTAGCTATTGCTTCTGTTGTGCAATCCCTCACTAGTACTGCTTCTGCCCATCTAGTAAGATAATATGTTATGGTAATTATGTACCTTGCCTGTGGATGTCTTGCGACAGGTGCTATTGGTCCTATGAAATCAACAACCCACATCTCAAATGGATGCAATTCTCGTATAGGGTGAAGTGGTAGTTCATCTCTGTATGATGGACGTCCCATTCTTTGGCAGATGTTGCATTTCTTTACAAATGTTTTATTGTTCTTGTGCACTGTGGGCCACCATAACCCTACTTGTAATATCTTTCTTGCGGTGGGTTTTGTGCCGACGTGCCCTTTCGCAACTCCGTAATGACACTCCCACAGTATATCCTCCCTTTCATGGTCCATGACACATCTCCACAATATTTGGTATAATCCAATCTTATACAGTTGTACCACTATTAACTGATATTCAGTTGCCTTTACGACAAGATGTTTTCTCTAAGTTGTTGTATATTCAGTCGGGCACTATCCTATTGCCAGATAGATTGATATCTAATCTAAATAGTCTGGGATGGCTTCCACTCTAAAGAGATCAACGTCTGGTAGATGATCATCCAGGGACCCTCCATTTTCTCCATTTTCCAACCTTGATAAACAGTCAGGACCCTCATTTAGTCTTCCTGGTTTCACTATCACTTCAAAGGTGAAATCCTAGAACAATAGGAGCCGTCTATAGATCATTCCTTCAAGGACTGGTTTATTAACTAGGTACTTCAATGTTGAATGGTCCGTGAAGAATTTGAACATACCTCATAATAGGTAATGGCAAAATTTTGGAAGCGAATACAATATTTCCAAATCTTCTCGTTCTGTTGTTATGTAGTTCCTTTCAGCTGTCGGTAACTGCCTGCTCCCCAAGTAAACTAGGTGACCAACCGAATTTTTTCCTGACTAAGCCAGAACTACTCTTAATGCAATACTAGAGGAATCAATAAGGATGTGGAATTGATTGTCTCAATTAGGATGAACTAATATGGGCGCGCTTGCTAATTTTTATTTTAGCGTATTGAGGGCAGTAGTACAGTCATTTGTCCAAATGAATTGCTCTGATTTCTGCAAAAAAAATTCCAATAGAGTTGTTATCCCTGCATAGTTGTGGATGAATCTTTTGTAGTACCCAATATGGCCTAACAGTGATCTAAACTGTTTCATAGTTTATAGTGCCTCTATGTTCATTATAACTGCCAGATTTGCTGGATCCACACAAACACCTTGTTTGCAAACAACATGTCGTAGTAGTGTCCCAAAAGTTATTGCAAAGATACACTCCTTAAGATTGAGTTAAATCTGGAGTTGTATGCATCCATCAAACATTATCCTTAAAAAGGTTCAATGATTCTTCAACATGTTGTAAACTGTCCAGTTATCCATAAAAAACTCAAGGAATTTATGGATGTATTCCCAAAATGCTTCTATCACGATCCGTGAAAATACTGTCGGTGCATTTTTCAACCCATAGGGCATTACATGATATCAAAATGAGCCCCATTCGGTTGTGAAATTTGTTTTCTTCCTATATTCTTCAACTATCCTCACTTGATGGTATCTTGAAAATCCATCCGTAAATGAATAAGCTTTTTTCCCTGCAACATTGTTGAGCACCTCATCACTGAACGGAGTGGGGAATGGATCATGTATGCATGCATTGTTGAGGCTCCTGCAGTCAACATATACTTGAATTTTAGAATTTTCCTTTTTACTTTATATGACTATGGGACTTACCCACTCTGCTTATTCCACTAGAAAAATCAACCCTGCTTTCAGCATTTTATCGATCTCTGCCTTGACTTTCTCTTTCACTCTTGGATTCAGATGGTACGGTCTGTGGTTTACTGGTCTTGCGTCGGGCTTAAAAATTATACACATTTCCCCCATGTCTCCTTTTATTCTGTTTAGCTCCGCTACTGAGGATGGGAATAAGTCTTCATATTCTTGTAGAATATTAAATATCTCCTTAGTCATCTCTGCATCCCAGTAGTCGCTAATTGATGCAATTTTGGGATTTTCTAGTGTTTTGATGTTCATCTTCTTGGTCTTCAATGGTAGCAGATGAATTCCCTATGTTGTAGGTTCTTCTTGTATATCTCGCTCCCCTTCCTTTTCTTCAAAATATAAGTGTCTAAGGTTCTCTAGATCGTCATCATCCATTTCACTATCTATCTTTTTGCATCCTACTGACTGTTGAATACTCTATTTCGAGAGCGGTTGTTCTTCATCTTCCTAAATTTCTGGAAAGAATAATACTCTTTTGATGGCCTATAGCACCTCTGTGATGGGTTTTGTTTCTCCTTCAAAGGAAAATCATTGCGTAAAATTATCCATAACTTCTTGCCAAGTGTTGGTTCCTCCTCTATTCTCTTCTGTTCAGTACCAAGCTTGTGTAACTGAATCTAGTGAATGTATAAAATTGTGCATCCGCATATATTCTGAGTACCCTTATTTATTTCATTGACACTGACAATGTTGTAAATGTTTAATGGGATCAAAATCCCCTTGGTACCTTTTAGTGAATTGCGGTCCTTAATTTTCTTTGAATATGGCTCTTAACGCTGCTACAACTCCCTCCCATCATGATAGAGAGTTGTGGTGGTTTCTCCACCACCTTGCTGATGTGGATTGTAGAGCCACATCCATGAAAAAGATTCTATGTTCCACTGCTACTTTATCCTCTATTTTTCCATAATGTATTTACAACATTCATATTTGATAAATTCACATATTCTGTTACCTCAGTTCTAACCCAATTGATTCTTTGGATGTTAGCACATCTCCATGTGTTGGTCTCATGTCTAGCTCCCTGCTGCCAATCATCCTAGGATAATTTTGAGCCCAACTCTGAGAATTGAACACTTCTCTAGCTTACATTTCCCCCCACTATTGGGTTGATGTAATCTTCTCTTTTCCCTACTATCATCTGGTATAGGTGATTAAGAAGTTGAGCATCCTCTCTGTTGTCAAAAGTTTCTATATATCAGGGTCCTTGATATGGGTAAAGTGGCTCAGTGACCCGTACTTCCCCGTCTTCAAATATCATCAATTCCTTTTTTAAATCTATCACTGCATAGTTTTCAAAAGCCAAATCTATCCCCAATAATGCTGGATAGGGATCCTTATCCCCCATAATGTCTATCAACTCAAAGTATGTGTATGTATTTACCCCCGCAACATCGACCTCAACTTCTTCTAGCTTGCCTATGGGCACAACGCAGTACTCGTTTGCCATGCAGAGATGGATTGGTGAGTATGTCAACTTTGGTCTTCCCAATGCTTCCCATGTATTCCTTGGTAGAATGTTGACATCTGAACCTAGGTCTAGCATGGTGTCCTTGATTTGGGATCCCGCAACATTAGTGTTTACACAAAATTCCTTTCTTGTTCTTCTCTTGTTTCTTTTGATTCTCCGTATGTATTTTTATGTTGAATCATTTGAATCCTCTAGTTCTGAGGTTTCCTACACCACCATCTCCAAATTTTGTTTCAGTTGTTCCAGTAATGGTGCATTGGTTACAATTTTTAAGAATAATTGGAACCATTCTTCAACCATTGTACTTGTATTGGTCTGTTTCTCTTTCTCTACAGTTGGCTGCTATAACTCAATGCCTTTGCTCCCCCCAAGTTGGAAAAATGTTTCCACTGCTTCTTTAAAATATTTCTTCTATCTATCTGGCTTGAAAACAGGCTTTGGAGATGTTGGCTTTATCAGCTTTATTGGGTTTATATTATGTGCATATTGCCCTATTATCTTTCCTCCCCATGTTACTATGGCTACGTTTTTCATAGCCTCAGCCTCTACTATTCTTGGTTATGCGTTTACGATATTTTCTCCTCTTTGTTTGGCTCTTTCTTCCCATCTATTAATTAACTATGGGAAGTCTTTAGTTACATGCATATTAAATCTACACTAAGAGCACCAAGGTCTTTGGGGAGGTGGACATTCCTTGGCTACGTGACCTTCTTCGTCACAATTGTAACATCTTATAGGTCCTCTACCTCCAACCTTGCCTCCTCTCATTCCTCCTCCTCGTCCCCTTGGAGCCTCATTCACTCTATAAGATGGCCTATCCAATTGTTCTGCCAGTGCATCCAGGGCTCTACATTGATGTGTATTGTGTGTTGTGGAAGAACAAAACTCATAGTATATGTTGTTTGGAATGTGGGAGTATTTTTTTAAAAGTGGGCATAGGCATGGTGGATGATCAATGCTTTTGCATATTTCGCAGTATTCAGTTTCAGCTTGATTGTGTTGCACAGGGAACCCTGCGAAGTGGGGTTGGATGGATATAGCCCTTTCATGTTTATCTGTGCAACTCCCCCTACTGTTTGGTGTCCCTGTAGCTGAAGCCCCCGTATTCTATCCCCGCAACCTCGGACATTCGATGACCATGTGTCCATCCATCATACAATGTGTACACCACACACTGGGTATTTTAGGTTGTATTGGCTAAATTTCTTTCAACTTTTCTATTAGACTAGCTATCTGATATTGTAACCCTAATATGGAAGGGTCTTGAGCTGCTGCCCCTCCTTTGAATTCCTGCAGATACCCCATCATAGCCTTTATCTTCATAGCTTGCTCCAATGCATCTTGTAATGTATCAATATTCTGTTGTGTTAGAGGAGTTATCGTCAATGGAAGAAGGGCTTTGATAAACCAATCTCTCTGATGATTTAGATCAATTAGGTAACTCAATTTTCCAATCATGTCCTTGAACCTTCTCATCATATCCCATGAATTTTCACCTTATCATTGTTTAATATCCCACATCTCTGATAAACCCTACCGATCTGTCTGAGCTAGCTTAAATTCTTTGATAAATTCTTTCTTTACATCATCTATCGCTGGGTTTGGATGAGCTTTAGAACATTTAATGAACCAACGAAGAGCTCTCTCTCTTAGAGTTGTTTGGAAATCAATGCCAAGCCCTCCATATGGCTTCAGAGAGATACCAGTGTTGCTCCATATCGTCATTGCCCCTCCCAAAGAACTCTAGGTATTGGGTAAAGGATCCTGCTATATTTCTTTCTATGGGTCATACTAGAATAAAACCTCTGTTCCCTGGCTGTGAAATTGTATTACTAGAACTATTGCTCATAGATATTGTTGATGTAGATTAAACACTCTTCAACTTGCTAAACTCTCGCAACTTAACAAAAATTTCACCTAATGGCTGATAGAGTACTAGGGGAAGGTCTGGACTAGAGCTACTTAAACTTTGGGCAATAGAGTTACTTTGAGTTATGGGTGCCAGCCCCTCTCTAAATAGCTGCTCCATCGCAACATGCAACTCCACATCGAATGTCTCCTCGAGGCATGCGTCCTCCACGTCAAACCTTTCTCCCTTTTCTCTTTGGGCTTGGCTCATATACACTTGCCTGGCTTCCTTGATGGTCCCTCCTATTCCTTAGGATCCTGTCTGACCTTCCATCTCCTTTTTCATTTGCAACACCTTCGCCTTTTCCTGTCGACTACTTTCCTACTTCTCTAACTCCTTCATCATCCTTTCCTGACAATTCTCATCAATCTGCGACCTCTGATGTGCTCATCGCTCTCTCACCCTACTAGACGTATTAGCATCCATATCTCTATTCCCCTTTCCAACTTATTGGTAGCATGTCTCCCTCGAATCCTTCCCCCAATACTGGAGGTTTAAGTCTCCATCTCATATTTTTGAAATTCCATCAATCCTTCGTCTACCATTAAATCTTTGATCCACAAAGGAATTTCCTTTAACAACTGTCCCTACAATCTAGATCTGAATACATCCTCTTCTTTTGAGAAGGACTGGTAACACTCAGCTGCTAATTCCACTATATATCCTTCCAAGGTAGATTGTACCTAGAAATCTATAGCTCGGGTCAAATCAATATCTAACCGATGGAGTGCTACCAGATCTACGTGTAACCACTTGCGACAAATCTTACACGACCCTCCTTGGACTGTCTTGACTTGTAGTCTCTGCAACCAATTATATAGTTCCTCTGGAAACCTTCCCCAAAATTATTTGTAGAGGTCACTCGCAGATCCGTAGAACAGAACCCGATCCTTAACAATTTTCTCCCTTTATTGTCTCAACTCAACTTGCTCCGGTATGAACTGATCTAAGTGGTTATCCCACAAACTTTGTATTTCCCTCTCGAAGATCAGTGATACAATGATCTAGCTCCTAAATTAAATTTCATGTCCTAGCAATGGAATCATTTGTTGGCGAGAAAGAAGGTCTCTGAGTAAAACCCAGGTTCAAGAGAGAGACCAACAAGGTTTCTGCAGTAGTCTAGCACAACGCCGACATTTTCACCCTACTTCGAAGAGTAGAGAGCCTCAACCAAGGTGTTTCGTGAACTTAGTAAGGTTAGGAATGGATCAGATATCGACCGATCATAGCTATAGAGAAAAACAGAAATAATTGGGAACCACAAACAGATTTAGCTACCTTGCACAAGATACTACTCATGAAGCATATTCAAGATGCAAAATTTAAATTTAAAAGTGGACAATACATTCATCAGAACTAAATAATTAACATGGAACTTAGAATATCAAACACAGGTAGAAGTATATTTCATTATCAATATCAGATAGCTACACTAATCCTCAGAGTTGATTACAGGAGGGCATATTACAACAGCTACATAACAGAATAGAGCTCTCTTGCGACTCTCTTCCTCATCCCTCTACTGGACTAACCTCCTGTCTATACCGGATGATTCCCTATTTTTTCCTTTGCCAATGTGACTGTCAGTTTTCCCTCTTTTCCTACTTTGTTTTTTTTTCCCATCTCCCTGATCACTGGGAGTTCCGCTGCCTGTCCCTGTCACTCATCCCTGCCATCTGTGCTAGTTTTCTGCAACTATCGCGCCACATGTTCTTCATCTCTCTGCAATCGTGACAGCTCCATGTCTACCGTGGTTGCACTCTGCCACCTGTTCTCCGCAACTCAAAACCATTTAATTTTCGAAACAAGGGTCTTAGCACATAAACAGAATCATGATACTCCTATTACTGCTAACCTATTCACCCTTCTGAGAATAACTGGCAGAAGGAAACGTAACAAAGTAAAATGAATAGCTTACCGGGTGACAAAAAAACCACAGATAGCCTCCCCCTATGGAATTTACATCATTAATAGCCATACAAGTGGTTTCCCAATCCAAACTTGATGAATTCAAGGGATGCACAGAATGACCAACATGAAAATTCGAAGAACATGGCCAATTCGCAGTAAAATGATACACAACTTTGGATTTACAATTCCCCGCCCTAACTATGTTTAACATGCAGGACATGCAAAAGAGGACATTCGCAGATAAGGAACTACAACCACCTTTTAGAATTCCTACCAGGCCATGATGAGTCATACTACCATCATAATCTTCATTAAACAAACTAATTTGAACCAAGTCTATTCAGCAACTAATAGTATTGTAGACCAAGTAAATGTAATCCAGAAAAATGAGATTTTTCCTTCACATGCATCGATAAGCAGAAACGTGTTTCATATTTATGGTGAATGGTGAATTGGGTACATACCAATTCACAACTGCAAGCCTCTGATGTCATGTGTAAATTTGGCAAGGTTGCTCATGCGAGAAACCAGAGAACGTAACCATGCACTGAGCAACAACTTTTCAAAGAATGAACTTCCAAGGAATAACCCAGAGCAATTTAATACCTTGTGTCGCTGGAGCCTGGCGAGCCACTTTCCAACCTTGCTCTGACAGCCCACCTATCTCACTAGGTTATTCTCCATACCAATTTAATGTTTTCATAATGATCCATTGGGATTCATCCTCTCCTTGTCGGTTGTGGTATGCCTGTCGCCGCATGCGAGTGCCACATACACATGCTCCTCCACTGCAACGTGGCTCTTCCCCTGCCAGTTGGCACTGCGATCAGGGGCTATTTAGATTTATTATCATATGCAACATATAAATATATAGGCTAATGCAATTCATGACGTAGAATTTGGTGGGTTTCCATTTATTTCAATCATACATTTATTTATTATTGAGTAGGTATTGTTCTTGTTTAGCATGATATTCTCTTTCTACCCCTTTGATAAGCATGTTAAAAATAATAATTACCTTCTGTTATAAATGCTTACCCTCCTTGCAATGAGAAGAAACATCAAAACTAACGCAGAGTATTTTAAAAAATTCCATGTTCGTCACTTGTACAAAATTTCCATTGAGAGTAATGCTTGCTTAAATATTTATAATATTATAAAGCTTCTTTGATATTTATAAGGAAAATATTTAAAAATACAATTAATATGATATAATATTTACACAAAATAATTTATGTATAATAAAAATTAACTCTTAATCTATCACAATACATAAATTAAAAAGCAACGTTTTAATAAAATCTATTACTCTTACATTTAAAAACCATATTATTGAATCCCTGCCTTGCATTAAAATATTGCTTTATTTTTATGTTATGTTTAATTTAGAACCCCTTTTATAAACATTATGTAAAAATTTAATTACATTATATTATAAATAACTCTACAGAAATTGACCCCGAGTCATTTCTTTCTAGATTACCTTCACAAGAAATTTTAATACTACAAACATATCTCTACATCTCTAACGTCTCGAGTCTTGTGCTCCCTTATGTTCACACTAGGGTTTTCGGGTAGCGAAATCCCAGGGCTCTTGGGTAGTGAAATGCAGGACAGGAGCTGAATGATCTGCCTGTATTAGAAATTATCAATGTTGAGTCATACATACCAGCTCCGGTCATGGATTTAAAGGAGTCAATTCAATAACAGGAAGATTCAAATAGTTGAGTAGTTAGGCAATCCATATTAAATATACATGGCTAATTTTAATAAATCCATAGTTGAGTAGAGATAACGAATTTTAAGAAGTCCATATTATATATATTTTCCCTTGACCTCTACATACATTGAATTTATAGAGGGTCGAGACTACAATTCATTTGAATTGAATTCAATATTCTCAGATCCCTCTGTGCTCCAGTGGAAAGTAGAAAGTAGAGCTTCAGGGGGAGTTTCGGAAAATAAAACCGCCAACATTTGATGGTGAAGTCAAGGGAGTGGCAGAGGCAAGGTTAATAAACATGAACAAGTATTTTTAGGTGCACGAATGCAATAGCAATGTGAAGGCCAGATTGGCCATATATCAGTTAAGGGAGAAAGCCACTCTGTGGTGGGAATAAGTAAATAATGTTCACAGCATTGAGCAAAAAGATATTACTTGGGAATCATTCCAGCAATAATTTAAAGGCAAGTATTTAATAGAACGTTTCTATGATGAGAAAGCTAAAGAATTTCATGACTTGAAGTTGGGAAAGATGATTATGGATGAGTATATCATGAAGTTCACCTCCCTATTATGATATGTTCTATACCTTCGAGAGGAAAAGGCTAAGGTGCAAAGATTTATGAGTAGCTTGCCAACACATATGAAAGAGAGAATTGAATTTTTAAATTCCAGAACCATGGATGAAGCCATTTGTAAGGCATGAATGTGCTATCGGCAGTCTAAGGCTAAAGGGGAGGTTTGGGAAAAATATGCAGCCAAGGAAAGGACAGAAAAGTAGCTCAAATTTCAAAGGTGCCAAAAGAAATAATTTTAATAATTCTGCACAAAGTTCTGTCAGTAAATTTTTTTGCATAAATCATCAAAGAACTCAATGGCTAGCAGAAGAGAAGCCTAAATATCCATCCAGCAAATCGGAGTAAGGGCAGGTGACCAAGCCACCTATATAGTGTTAGGGCTGTGGGGAGTCACACTATTATAAAAACTGCCCTCAGCGAGCAAGAAATGACACAGTTGTGAACTTACACGAAGCTTCTATAGTAGGCGATGTGGCATGAAACATTCCTCCTATCAACGCGGCGTTGGAGGATCGATAGGCAGATTATCAGCCAACAATGATTGAGTTGGAAGGTAAATTACTGTCTCAATCTATTTCTATTTTGGTAGACCCAGGTGCAATTCTAAGTTATTATTAGTCCCAAAATAGTGGAAAATTGTAAATTAAAAGGGTATAAAATTAAAAATCGATGGCGGTATAGCTAGCCACAGGATCAACAAGAAAGGTAAGTGCCAAGATTCGAAACTGTACATTAGAAATTGTAGAACAATATTTGAATGTGAAATTCAACATACTGCCATTAGGGTCCTACGATTCTTTTTTGGGCATGGATTGGCTAGAAAAACATTGGACCTTATTGGACTGCAAGGAAAAGATCATTTATTATAGAATACAAGATGGAACACGCAAGGAGATTCAAGGAATCAAGAAGCCACTACAGCTACATTCAATTACAGCATCCCAAATGAATAAATGTATAAGGAAGGGATGCCAGATATATGTTATTCAGGTGGGATATGCTAACTCCAAGCAAAAATCACCTATGATGGAAAACATACCTGTGGTACAAGATTTTATGGATGTTTTTCGAGAAAATATTCCTAGATTACCACCAATATGAAATATTGATTTCACCATAAAGTTCATGCCAGAAGCATCTCCTATGTTAAGAGCACCTTATAAAATGAGTGTTCCAAAATTAATTGAATTAAAAATGTAGTTACAAGAACTGTTGGACAAAGTTTATATTCGTACAAGTGTGTGCCCGTGGGGAGCACCACTGTTGTTCGTTAAGAATAAATATGGAACCATGAAAATGTGCATGGACTATAGACATCTCAATAAGTGAACAGTCAAGAGTAAGTATCCACTACCAAGGATTGATGATCTGTTTGATCAGGTGAAGGGGGCCATAGTAATTTCAAAGATAGATTTAAGATGTGGATATCACCAGATCCAAATCAAGGATGAAGACATTTGCAAGATTTCATTTCATACTAGGTACAGGCATTATGAATTTGTGGTGTTACCCTTCATGTTAAAAAATGCACCAGCAACCTAAATATTCTTTAAATATAACTTAATATTCTTAATATAAGTTATATTTAAAGGTATCGAAATGCTATCCAGGTAATTGATTCAGTCTGCTACTCTTAGTAAATTTCAATTTGGTTACAATGAGATTGTCGTTTTGATTTCTTTGAAAATTCCACTGTACAGGATAACGCTAAAATCGTTTCCTGAATTCCTAGTTTCATTAATAGTCAGGGATTTATGATGAGATTTTTATGCTGATTTAAAATTATGTCTCTGTGTGATTCGGGTGGCACCAGTTTTTCATTTCTCTTTGGTACTTGTAATCTAAGTGAAATTAGCATTAGATTTCTTGAACTCACCAGCAGTAGCTCAGTATTTTCTATTGCATGCTTACTGGGATATGAGAATTTTGGTTGTTACTGTCATGATTTATAATTTTTTCCCTCGCTTTCCAGCATTTTAGTCAGTTCTATTCCTGTTGGTTTAAGGGAGATTCAATGCAACTGGGTTAGCCCATTTCTTCTACCTCGAACGTTTTCAATATTCCTTTCAAATTTATTTGAATGGAAGGTATTTTGATCTCACTACCTAATCCATTAGTGTTCCACCTCAAAGGATTACACAGGTAAGATTTAAATTGTTGAGTTCCTAAATCACGCGTTTTCTCTTTTCTTTATGTTCTGGTTATCCTTGTAATACTGAATCTCACCTATTTTTTTTCCGATTTCTATGGACGACAGATAGAGTTTGCGAGGAAGACCAAACCTCTTGAAGGTATCCTTCTTACCCTCATTAGTTTTCATAGTTTGTTTCTTTAATAATTTTTGAATATAGCTAATATGAGAATATTGTTATGCAGAGGTAACAACTCTGCAATGTTCCATCTCCAATCCAATTTGATATTCCTTTCTCTTTGATTTTTTTCGAAGGGAATTAATTTTTCCTGTCATTTTAACACAAGTGGGTTCTTCATCATCACAAGGAATTCAGAATTCCAGTTTTGATATCGTAGTTTATATTTCCCTTTATGGGTGATTCATTTTTGTTATAATATATTTTTTCAACTGGAATACTTTTACGAATTTTTGTATACCTACCGGTATTGCAATCTATTGGACATACTGGAAATTGAATTTAACTGTACTATAAATGGACTATGAGATTTTCTTTTCAGTTTCATATATCAGCTTACTCTAATCGAAAGGAATTCTTCTTCGTTTGATATACCTTTTTTGGGTTTATGCTATATTCGATATTCATTAATTTTGGAAGACTATCGCCCTAAATTTAGATTGATATCTCTGATATATAATTGCAAGGATAGTATATTCATGCTCTAATTGCACCACTCTTCAAAACAGAACTTTTCGTAATTACTTTTACAGCTATATGTCTATTGGTATTACTGCCCCACTCACTTTTTGTCAAGTTGAATGATAATATATATATATATATATATATATTCCTGTTAGCTTAGAAATGTATAGATATATATATTCAGGTTTGAAATCCTTTATTGAGGTATACCATATATTGAAATTTATCAAAACCAGATTCATGCATGTTTGCCTCCTACAAGTTTGTATCTTTCTCTAGCATATGTAGTAATGTATACGTTTTTTTACCTCTAAATCAGCTTAATACTCAACAGATATATTTACCATTTTTGTACATTAAATGGATATTTTTTATTTAGTTTCAGAATTTTCATAGAACTGTCAGTGGCCTTTTCAATTCTCGTTTCTTATCTAGTTCTTAAGAGTGAAATTCTATTTTTCTGCTGATACTCATTACTACAAAATTTGTAATGGACTAAGAAATAAGTGTTGCATATATATATATATATATATATATATATATATATATATATATATATATATATATATATATATATATATATATATATATATACCTCATTAATGTAGATTAATACACTCGTATAAACTATTATTTAATTCCTACCAGAATTTGAGGATTCTAGAATTGCAATTTACTCAATTATAGGCATTGTTGAATTTAGATTTAATTATGTAGAATATTATTCATATCTAAATTTGACATATATGTACAATATTATTTTTTTCCTAAGATAATAATCATTTTAGATCTTACAGAGACTAGCAGACTTTTCGGCTAGATCTAGGAACTCCAAATTTAAATCTATAACCAGATTTAGACATTCTGGATGTTGGAGCTAACTTGAAATTTACTGTACAACCATATAGATTTCTATGTTACTGCTGTGACGAAATATATTAAATGGATGGTTTATTTTAATTCATTGTGCAAATCTGAAAATTGAACTAAGAAATTTCACTAAACTAAATTTTGAACAATATCACATACTTAGATATCAAAATATGTTCCAAATAAAATACCATTTAACACATAGGTGAACTCTATATCAATCAACAATATGCTACTTAGGTGTGCATACCAATTGCTCTGACTAGTTCCACCCAACCATAGAGTTCTATGTCCGCAACCCACCCCAAAGCCGAGACTTTAGCTCCCAGTGATAGACAAACCTTTGTCTATCCTGGAGAAAATTATTTAAGCCATGCTTTCCCAAGTGTGTTTTCAATTTCTGCATCCAGAAATTTAAGCATGCATTCTTCTTGTTTTTCCTAGGCTTTCCCTCATTGAGCTACTTTAAAGCTGTATTTTCCACTTTTCCATCAATTACTTTCTCTTCATTGGGGAAATTAGATGTTTATCTCCAAATCTAATTTTGTTAATATTCCTTTCAAGGATTTCTAGAAGGTGTGGTAAAGTCTCATCACCTTATCCACATCCTCATGAGTCTAGGTTTCAGATCTCAATTCTAAATCTAGTCATTGCACACATAACTTTTCCATTTATTTTTATTATTAAATTTAAAATAATTCCACACACTAGTTCTCCATTGGGGTCCACTTTTCCTTTTGGAATTATTCAATTGTCAATTAAAAAGCATAGAAACTAGGCGTATTACATATTCTCGCTCTAAAATAAATACCATCTTCGGTGTTGGCAAAAAAATTAACTAATTCACTGTGTAAATAGTGATGGATATTTTTTTATCATCTCATCTTCTCGTTCCCAAGTAGCCTCTTCGGGTGTAAAGTGTCTCCATTGCACTTTTACCCTAGCTACTGTCTAGTTCTGATGTTCAACTTCTTCTCGCTCCATGATTTGAAGCGGCTCTGGAAGGAATTCCCCTTCTTGTTCCACCTGAATCACATTCCAATCAATAATTTGAGCATACTCATGTACACATTTTTTCAATAAAGAAACATGAAACACATCATGAACCTTAATGTGAATAGGTAAGGCCAATTTATAGGCCACTGATCTTACTCTTTCTAGCACTTCAAATGGTCCGCAATATCTTAGAGCTAACTTTGCAGAAATGCTGGTGTGAAAAGTACTCTTCTTAGTCTTAATCCTTAGATATACATGATCACGCACACTGAATTCTCGTTGAATTATACTTTTGTCTGAATAACTTTTTTGTTTGTCCTGAGGTGTCTTGATATTTTTCTAAATATGTTTACAACTTTTCCATTTTTTGCAAATCCTCTAGACCAAGTATCAGTTTATATTCTGGTTGACTCCAACTTAAGGGACTATGGCATTTTCTTCCATAAAGTGCTTCAAACAGACTCATCTTTATGAAAGTTTGGTAGCTATTGTTATATGAAAATTCTAATAAGTGAAAATAGTCTTTCCATTTGGTTGGCCTATCCATAACATACATACTTAACATATCCTCCAGAACTTGGTTTATTCTCTTGGTTTTGCCATCCGTTTGAGGGTGGTAAGTAGTACTAAAATTCAATTTCGTATCCATGCCTCCAAATAAGCTTCTTCAAAAGGTTGCAGTAAATTTTCCATCTCTATCCAAAATTATCATTTTAGGAACCCCATGTAGCCTTACAATTTCCTTCATAAACACATTTTCTACTTGGGTTGTTCCAAAGGTAAACTGGATAGGTTTAAAATGAGCAGTTTTGGTTAAAGTGTCCACAGAGTCATGCTGATATTGGGTTCTTGGTAACCCATTTATAAAATCAATGGAAACAGTTTCCCATTTCCATTTTGAAATAGATAAAGGATTTAGCAACCCAGCTGGATGTTGATGTTCAAATTTTACTTGTTGACATTCAATGCACCTAGCCAAGTAGCTTGCTACATCCTTTTTCATTCTAGGCCAAAATAAATTCTTTCTCAAACCTGTGAGTAATTTCTGGTATCCAGGATGTCCAAAATAGGAATTTTTATGATATTCTTCCAAAATTTCTTTCTTTAAAGAGTCTACATTGGGAATGTACAATCTATCTCTGTAAAAAATTAACCCATTATGATTTTGTGTATACCCTTTCATTTCTTTTTTCAACATTTGAGTCTGAAGTTTTTCATATTTTTGGTCTTCATCCACTATCCCTTTAACTAGTCCCTCCAAGTCAAAGTTGACACTACTTCCAATGTTACTTATACTTTGCCAAGAATATTTACTTAAGGCATCTGCAATCCTGTTTTCTTTACCTTTGATGTGTTTTATTTCCATGTCAAATTTACTCAGGAAGGACAACCACCTAGCTTGCCTATCATTCAAGTCTGGTTGAGTGAAAAATTACTTTAGGATAATGTGATCTGTCATTAGCACAAATTTCTTTCCCAGAAGGTACTGTCTCTACATCTTGAGAGTGTGTATTACAACAACGTGTATCCGATTGTATCTTGAAATTCACATAAAGGATCTTATAGCTAATACATCAGTAGGTGCAGACCACTCTCTGATTGTTTTTATATTTTTCGAGTCTATATCCAACCCTTATTCTGAAATTATATGCCCTAAATATTGAATTTTCTCTTTTAAAAATTCGCATTTACTCAACTTAGCATACAATTTGTTTTCTCCGAGAGTTTGAAAAACAATTCTAAGGTGTTCTTTATGCTCTGCTTTACTTTTTTAATAGATTAAAATGTCATCAATAAATACTAGCATAGACTTGTCCAAGTATTTATTTGAGACACTATTCATTAAACACATAAAAATGGCAGGTGCATTGGTCAACACAAACTATAGAACCAAAAATTCATAATGTCCATACCGGGTTCTAAATGTTGTTTTGCTGATATACTCATCTTTAATCCTTAACTAATGGTAACCATTCCTTAAATCAATCTTGGAAAAGATTGTTGCCCCTCTAACTTGGTCGAAGAGGTCATCTATCTTAGGCAGTGGATATATGTTTTTAATTGTCATTTTGTTCAATTGATGGTAGTAAATACACATACGGAAGGTACTGTCTTTCTTTTTCACAAACAGCTCTGGTACTCCCCAGAGGGATACACTCGGTCTGATGTAACCTTTGTCTAACAACTCTTGTAGCTTCATTTTTTACTCCATTAATTTAGGAGTGCTCATTCTCTATGGGGCTCTAGAAACTAGAGTTTCTCCCGACACTAAATCAATTGAAAATTCAATTTCTCTCTTGGGGGGCAGATGAGGGATTTCATCTAGGAAAACATATTTAAATTCTCTTAGCACTGGTAATGTTTATAACATATTTTCTTCTGATTGCTGTCCCAACTCTTCTACATGCATAGAATACACCTGATACCCTTTTCAAAAAATTATCTTTAACTGAAAGGCTGAAATTTGCCTCATAGATATGGGTTTAGGTTTTCCTTTAATTATAACAGGTTTTCCCTCCTTCTCAATGCAATGTCAGGTTTTTTCTAAACAATTCATCATAATCTTCTATCTTTCTAACTAGTACATCCCTATCAATACATTATAATACCCTAATGGCAGAATATTTAAATTTAATTCTATTTGGTATGCATTCAAATTTATGGTTGTTTGGGGTAACTTATGACTTAATTTTCATTTTGTACCAGTGGCTAACTGGACTAACTAATAATGCTGAAACTTCTTTGACTTTAATTTACATTTTTCTACCATTTGAGGACTAATATAACTTAAAGATGCATCCGGATCTATTAAAATTGTAATAGATTGGTCAACAATCATACCTTCCATTTCGACTATAGTGGATTTGTGTTCTACTTGATGATCTTCTAAGGCAGCGTTGATTTTGCGGATGTTCCTGGCTACATCATTAACTGTAGTTTCCTCTCTCAGTACTTGTACTGTCTGAATATTATGGTGTGGACAGTCCCTCAATAAATGAGGTTCTCAACAACCCCAACACTTCAAAGGTTCTTTCATTTTAACAGTCCCTTCCCCCTTTTTATTTCCATTCAATTGTTTAGACCCAGTTTGGGATTGAGCAGTTGGATTTTCACCCATTTTATTGAATTTATTTCTTTGGTGGTTTCTCCAAAAGTTTTTCAAATATGCTGGTTGGGTTTCTTTCCACTGAAGTTACCTTTGTTTGAAAAATTCTTTCCTTGTTCCATCTTACCCTTGAATTGCTGGTAACATAATCTGGCGTTCCACACCACCTCATCCATCGTTTTTGGTTATAAAACTCTCTATTTTCTTTATAAACAGTGGGAAAATAATTTAGGAACATCTGTACCTTTTTCTTATCCTCTGTGATATAAGGTACATATCGTAATAGATTTGTGAACTTGGTTACAAACTCATCAATCGTGAGCTGCCCCAATCTGAGTTCATGAAACTCTTTTTCCTAGTCATCATAGTAGCATTCATTCAAGTATCGATTTTTAAACTTGATTTGAAAATCCTCCTAAGTCACCATTTTCTCATCAATGGAATGAACCTTCTTTGTTTCTTCCCGCCACAGGGTAGCCCTACCTTGCAGCTGATAAATAGCCAATGTGGATCGTTAGTTACTTTTATATTCATAAACTTGAAAGTACTTTATCATATACAAAAGCCATGCTTCAACATCTTCTTCCTTCTCTCCATCATAGGAGGGAGGTTTAATTTTCGGAATTCACCCTGTAATTCCTTCTTCTGGACTAATGTCTAGAGGCGTCATCTTCCTCAGAATCTTCTCAGAAATTGACTCTTCCCTTTCTCTTTCTTCCGGAATATTCACCTTCTTGACTATTTCGAGAAGTCAATTCCTTTATTTTTCGTTCTTGCTCCTCACTGGCTAAAGATAGAATTTCATTGTGGCTTTTAATTTGTGCCATATATCATTACATTCTATGCAAAATATCCATAAATGGATAATTTGGATCTGGCGTTTCTTCTCCACCACCCAGATCTACATATAGCTCGTCCCCCTTAGTCATTTTTTACAGCTGTATTCTTCAGTACTATTCACTGTCTAGGAAAATAACATTAGCAAAATTTAAAATGCATAAAATTTTATAGCAACATATATTTTCTCTATGAGCACATAATTTGCCCAGTGTTTTAGCTAATGCTCTGATACCATTTGTAATGCCTCTCAATTCAACCAAAAAAAAAAAAAAATATGAATTTCTTCAATAATTATTTCGTCACCCTTTGACAAAATTCTATTTTCCCAGTTAGATTTCATTTCGTCGCAATTTGACGAAATTCTGCTCTTCACACTACAATCATCATTTCTCTTCCTTGAGTTTCTGCCTTTTTTTGACTACTGCTAATAGTAGTCTTGGCATACATCTTACACACCAATTAAGGCTAAACCCACCTCTTCTATTTTTTCTATGATAAATAATTATTGTAGACTAATGATCTTTAGCTCAACTAAATATTTAATTATACTCCTATAAAAGAGCTTATTTAATAGTTTAACCCCTTTCTTCCTTTAGGTATTATATACCATGTATTTATGTGTTCAAAGGAAAGATAACATCTTCCATAGATTACCATGACCACATACGATATAATTATGTATTTTCCTTGATGTAATAGATTTCTTGTTTTTCATACCTCTATTTACTTCACCTTACGATGGTTCCATCGTTCTAAATTTCTTCATTGATACTTTAATCTAATTATATTCAAATTGTGACATAGTATCCAAACTTAAATAGATTACCACAACTTAACCAGAAGATCTTATCCTATGTTTAAATTTACAATTAATACACAATCACCCACCCACATGTCAGTTGACTCGAGATGGTTTTAAAGTGGCATTAATATAAACGTACCTCCTTTATCCTCATTTCTTCCCTCAAAATTTGTGGCAGCTACCACGAATTTCGATGAGACAAATGGGTACTACCATAGAGTTCTCTCTCTGTAACTCACTCCTGAGCTGAGACCTTAGCTCCCAATGATAGATAACACTTTGTCTATCCTAGAGCAGCTTATTTAAGTTTTGCTTTCCGAAGCCTGTTTCCAATTTCTGCATCCAAAAATTTTAGGATGGCTTCTTTCTACTTTTCCTAGGCTTTCCCTCATTGAGGTACTTTAAAGCTATCTTTTCCACTTTTCCAACTTTTTCTTCCTCTTCCAAATTACTTTCCTCTTCATTGGGGAAATTAGATGTTTATCCCCAAATCTAATTTTGTTAATATTTCTTCCAAGGATTTTTGGAAGGTGTGCGAAAGTCTCATCACCTTATCGACATCCTTGTCGATATAGGTTTCAGATCTCAATTCTCAATCTAGTCATTGCACACATAAATTTTCCATTTATTTTTATTAATTAAAATTAAAAAAATTCCACACTATTTCTCCATTATGATCCACTTTCCCCTTTGGAATTATTCAATTGTGAATTAAAATGCATAGAAACTAGGGGTATTACAATTAAATTCCCAGTACTTATCGCATTTAACATCCAAGTCATGCCATCTAAACCCTCGGTGGAATCAATAGCTCGGATATGTGATTTATGGAGGTAGACAATAAAGTTAGAGTATAGCATAAAATATTGTGCCAAAGAGTTAATATATTACCAACCATGCAATGTTTATATAAATATTATTTCAATGATATATCAACCCATGATATATAAATTTTTTGTGGAAAGTTAACATAGCTTATATGATTTAGGATTAAAAATTTTATGATAGCTTAGTTTAGGTTATTGTAGTTATGTGATAAGGCTATCGTAGGTGTTGTGGGGTAGCTTTTAAATGACCCACTTTGGTAAATATATATTCAATATTAATGTAAAGAGTAATTTTTTTTATGAGTGTTACAAGTGGTATGAGAGCAACATTCATGCGTCGTGACCCTAAGGGTCAACTAAAAAATTATGTTGTGTGTATACCAATGCACAGAATAGAAGCATAATAGGAAACATCATGAGAATGGGAGCAATGCAACAACCACCCCAAGACACTGGGGAACCCCAAACACAACCAATTGTGAGCCCTGAAATGTGGGTTCAGGTGAGTGTTGATCAACACCAACAAACAAGTAGAATGTTGGAGGAACAACAACATCAAATCAGCTTACAGTTGAATACAGTACAGTAACTACATGAATAGAAGGTGTGAGTTGAAAGGGATAATGAACGATTAATGCAAGAGTAAGAAAAGATACTCAAAATTCTATCAGACAAGAAAAATCAAGAAATGGAACACCCAGTGCTGATAGGGGCATGCAAGAAGGTGATGAACAACAAAAAAGGGACAACACCACTGATAGAGTGGAAATAAGCCCATCCCAGCGAAGCAACAAGGACAAAAACTACAATGAATCAAAATCTAGCAATTTGTCGGATCAACAAGAAGTTAAGAAGTAGAAAGTAGAGCTTCATGGGGAGTTTCAGAAAATAAAACCACCAACATTTGATGATGAAGTCAAGGAAGTGGCAGAGGCATGGTTAATAAACATGAACAAGTATTTTCAGGTGTACGAATACAACAGTAACCTGAAGGCGAGATTGGCCATATATTAGTTAATGGAGAAAGCCACTCTTTGGTGGGAAGAAGTAAAGAATGTTCACAGCATTGAGGAACAAGATATTACTTGGAAATCGTTCCAACAATACTTTAAAGAAAATTATTTAACATAACATTTATATGATGAGAAAGCTAAAGAATTACATGACTTAAAACTGGGACACATGACTATGGATGAGTATATCACAAAGTTCAACTCCCTGTTACGATATGTTCTATACATTCGAGAGGAAAAGGCTAAGGTGCAAATATTTCTGAGCAGCTTTCCAACACATATGAAAGAGCGAATTGAATTTTTAAATCCCAGAACCATGGATGAATCCATTCGTAAAGCACGAATGTGCTATCAATAGTCTGAGGCTAAAGGGGAGGTTTGGGAAAAATTCGTAACCAAGGAAAGGAAATAAAAGTAGCTCAAATTTTAAAGGTGCCAAAATTAATAATTTTAATAATTTTGCATGAAGTTATATCAATGAAAATTTTGGCAGAAATCATCGAAGAACTCGATGGCTAGTAGAAGAGAAGCCTAAAGAGGCATCCAGAAAACCGGAGCAAGGGCAGGTGACCAAGCCACCTATATAGTGTTGTGGGTGTGGTGAGGCACACTATTATAAAACTTGCCCACAACGAGTAACAAATGACACAGTTGAAAACTTGCAGGAAGCTTCTATAGTAGGCGATGTGGCACGAAATATTCCTCGCATCAACGTGGTGTTGGAGGATCGATAGGCAGATTATCAGCCAACAATGATTGAGTTGGAAGGTAAATTACTGTCTCAATCTATTTCTATTTTAGTATACCCAAGTGCAAGTCTAAGTTATGTTAGTCCCAAAATACTGAAATTTTTTAAATTAAAAGGGCAGGAATTCAAAAACCGGTGGCTGGTACAACTAGCCACAAGATCAACAAGAAACGTAACTGCCAAGATTCCAAACTTTACATTAGAAATTTTAGAACAATAGTTGAATTTGAACTTCAACATACTACCACTAGGGTCCTATGATGTTTTGTTGGGCATGGATTGTCTATAAAAACATTGGACATTAGCGGACTGCAAGGAAAAGATCATTTGTTATAGAATACAAGATGAAACATGCAAGGAGATTCAAGGAATCATGAAGCCACTATAGCTACGTCAAATTATAGCATCCCAAATGAATAAATGTATAAGGAAGCAATGCCAGATCTATGTTATTCAGGTGGGATATGCTAACTCCAAGGAAAAATCACCTATGATGAAAACATACCTGTGGTACAAGATTTTATGGATGTTTTTCCAGAAAATATTCTTGGATTACCACCAAGATGAGATATTTATTTCACTATAGAGTTCATTCCGGGATCATCTCCTATGTTAAGAGCGCCTTATAGAATGAGTGTTCCAGAATTAACTGAATTAAAAATGCTGTTACAAGAACTTCTAGAAAAAGTTTATATTCGTCCAAGTGTGTCCCCGTGGGGAGCACCAGTTCTGTTCATTAAGAATAAAGACGGAACCATGCAAATGTTCATGGACTATAGAAATCTCAATAAGTGAACAGTCAAGAATAAGTATCCACTACCAAGGATTGATGATATATTTGATCAGGTGAAGGGGGCCATAGTATTCTCAAATATAGATTTAAGATCTGGATATCACCAGATCCGAATCAAGGATGAAGACATTTGCAATACTGCATTCTGTACTAGGTACAGGAATTATGAATTTGTGGTGTTACCCTTCAGGTTAAAAAATGCACCTGCAACCTCAATATTATTTAAATATAACTTAATATTCTTAATATAACTTAATATTCTTTAAATATAACTTAATATTCTTCTCTTGTAATTAAGCTTCCTTTCATGGTCAGATTTGAATCCATAACTATAAACTATGTCTTTGAAGAAACTGACTAAATAGAACAACTCATGATGAACATACGAATGCTAAGTGAATGCCACATATCCATGGTAAATACTTAGGTCCAATTTTGTATTTCGATGTATTGATTTTCAAAATTCATGACAAAATAATATGAACATTAGTACTATAGGATGTCTCCTTACTCATTATGTGTAAGAACCAATAGAGGATGAGATGCCAATGTTTCAGAGTATGCTTCTCACAATATTATAATTATATGTTCGTAATTAGGTTTGGGTTTCTCAAGAAATATCCCCATGGAAAATTTTTCAGCCAGCCTCAAGGAGTTGAATCATAGATATATGAAAAAATCATTATGATCTATTGTTGAAATTATGTAGCCATTTTTTTATGTCTTGCATGGAACTTTTTTGCAGTTGAATTTACCTAGATTAGAGATTATGGTCAGTGTTAAAAATGAAATTTCCTTCATTTAATGATACAAATGCAATTAATTGTAGGTGCTAGTAGGTGTTGACTTTTATTCTAAAATGATTTTATTCCATAATATACTTTCGAGAGGTGAAAATTTGATTTGTAGCTATCATTTATGCTATTGCAGGAGGTTGAGGGGCTTATGTTTTGCAGTGTCGGTCTCTGTATCATCCTATGAGGTACTTTATATGTTGGCTTGTATTCATGTTCTCTATTGCATTTTCCTTGTCCTCATGGGCCATGGTACTTCAGTTTTCATATATTTGAACTTTATGTGATGAATCTTATTCACTAGAGGATTGTGTTCATTCATTTAACGTTTTGTTCTAGTTATTTTAAGGACTACTATTTTTGTCAAAGTTATAGGGTTATAAGAGTTCAAAGGTTCTCATTATAGGTGCATCCTTTCATCTAAATTATTTTAAACATCTTTTTGAGTATGCCTATCTCAAACCTGAACTTTGAGTTTTGGGTAGACCAGATCATATCTATCAATACATCTCTATTGCAGTTGTTCATTACATTCATATTGTTGTTGAGTTACCTTTTCTTGGATTTCTCTATATTAATGTTCCACAATTTTCACTTATATAGATTATTCTATTTTAATCCTTCTCTTTTTTGTATGTGTTTTCATTTGACTATGGTTTCTACATTTGGATAACAACTATGGAAATCATTTTTGAATCATTTGTTGATATGAAGCCTTTATTTCCAAGATAATCAATTTTGAAAGAATGAGAAATTGTTCATTGTTAGCTAGCTCAATCCTTGCATGATATAATTAAAGTTTATTACTAAATTTAAGTACCAACATACACAACTCTACAATTATTTTGATTTTTTTGGGGAGATTTTTGCTACCATTGGCCTTATTGAGACCCCTTATGCAGTCCCTAGCATAAGCAGTAGGCTGTAATGTTTTCTAAAAATTGTTTGCAAAAATTATCTTTTCATATAGCATTATATACAGACTAAAAATACTTATAAGGTGAAGCTATGCATTGTTCATCTCACTAAAAAATTCACCGAATGGAAATATACACATAGACGTTGTGATTCAGTATGTGAATCTTTCAATACAAGCACTTTAAAAATACAAAATTCTTTAGTCTTGTTTGATTGACATTCTTAAGAGGATTGATTGATTTTTTACGAATTTCTAATCAACATTACTACTCTCATTTCGAAAACACTGTATAAACTAGCTACATAAATTCGTGTTTGAATTATGTAAAGTTCTTTTACCTAGACGCTGAAAGTTACCACAACAAAAGTTTGATTTTTATCCCAACCCAACATTTTTGGTTAGTAATACAACAAAGACAATAATAAAGTTACCACAACCAACCTTGGTTAGATTTTTATCCCAGCCTAGGTTTTAAGTTTCTACATTTAAACCAACCATTTACCACAACAAGGTAATAATTGGAAGAAATTATTCGAGGAACATCAAAACCCTCATGAAACTTTTTATAAACTAAGGATACCACCCAAAACTTTTAGTTTACTCCATTAGATGTGGAACCTTGATTAATTTTGAAATATAGTCTCCCACCAAGTTGGTTTGCTTCTCATTTTATTTATATTTACGTCATAAGGCATTTCCCTTTGAGAACAACTCCCCCAGCTGCCACTGTGTACCATTCTGTATGATTGGATGAAATGTTAAACAATTGAATATTTTTAAGCCCTCATATTAATAGTTAAACTAATATTTAGGATGCATAATAGGGCAGGTTCAAAAAGAAATCAAACAAATGATTCTAAATGATTCTTGTTGAAAAATCTCTTGATGGATTAAAGGGGAGGTTTATTCCCCTCTCAATTTTTGAGAAGAGGGTTTCTCCTGCAACAATTAGTCTATTTTTTAATCAACCTTTCTAGACTAAAGTTCTTTCTGTAAATTTTCCATTAAAGTTTGGTCATTGTATTCCTTTTCCAATTTTAATTAAATTTTCCAGTAAGATTTGGTCACTATATTAATTCTTATATTTTAATTTCTGAAAGTTTATTGTACCTGGCATTAAGTATCTGAGAGGCCGCAAATATCTTACGAATTAACTGCACAAAATATTGAGATCCTATTTGGATTTTCCATTCATATTTGGTCACTGTATTAATTCTTAGATTTTAATTTCGATGAGTTTCTTGAAATAGGCATTAGGTATCTAACCGACCCCAAATATTCTATGAATTATTTACAGAAAATCGTGATATCGTATTTTGGGGATAAGTGATTACACCAAACCCTAACAAAAATCATGATTATTGCATACGAACATCAAAATACAAAAATCCACAATCCTCACGAATTTTAATGTAATGTTTCTATGATCTCTGTGTGATAACATAATCTATCTTTGAATTAGAGAGAAATATCAGTTTCGATCTTCTAGGCCAAACAAGACGTGTTAGAAGATGCATTTTTGGCTAATGTCTAATTTGGAACCTCTGTACGTATAACCTCTAAACAAAATATTCCAAAAAATATCCCTGGAATAGTACCAAAATCTTTAACCGGGAACATGCATTTTTGGCCAATGTATAAATTGGAACCTTAGTGCGTATCACTTCTAAACAAAATATTCCAAAAAATATCCCTCAGACAAAACCGAAATCTTTAACCTCATAGATGAGGGAGTTGCCTACAAAAGGTGTGTTGCATCCCTTACATGCAATAAAGCAAGTGACTGAGCAAGCTCTCATAGACTGTCCAGATTTCTTAGTGCCAAAGTCGAAATCTTGTCTGAGTTATAAACGTATTTTTGTTTATAAATCATATTCTTGCACGCAAACATTCATTATAATTGACCTTTGAAAGAAATAATTGAATTTTGTTTTAAATAGGATACTAGCAAATTTCGGTTAATTTCTCTTGGAACCCGACATAAAATAGCTAGTTACAATGTATCATTAGATAAACTTTACTATCAGCAAGCGTAAAATGACCTCGGTAATGAATTTAAATGATTCATTCCGTATCAGCTACTGGTATGATGAAATTTATGGCAGTATGTTTATATGGAAAAATTTTCCTAAAATGAAGGTTGTCGGGCTATTCTGGAATAAGGGAAATCCTTGTATTGAATCAAAGGTACATGGCCAATCAAAGGTACCTGCCTAGTACTTGTTAGGTATATACACATATTATGGGAAATGAAAATAATATATTGTCAATTGACAACCAAATACTTGTGAAAAATTGGAGATTGAGTTTTGGGTAATTGGGAATGTGATGAAATCATGCATCACATTGTGGAAATGTTTATATTAATAAGAAATTGCTAGTGTAAACATTTTTCTATTAAAAGGAACCTCTTAATTTTTTTTTTTTTAGGAAAAAAGGGGTAAGTTTGTCAAAAATGCATCTTAATAAGAAGTGGGTAATTTAATAGCAAGTGAGAAAATTTGAGTCATGAAAAAATGAAAGTTGTTAGATTTAAAGTGGTAGTTTTGGATCCAAATCAAGGCATAATATATTTTTCTTGTATTGTTAATATTTATATGTTCACATGTGTATTATTTGTCCAATGTTTTAGTATGGAGAGTAGCTAAATATGGAGGAAGATATTATAATTGTTTTTAAGATTATATTAAAAAAATTAATAAATGATAATGAATTCAATTCAATTACAGTTATATTAAAAAAATATTAACAAATGATAATGAATTCAATTCAGTTTATAAATCAATTAAATTGATTTGGATTCATAATTTAGGATAATGAATTCAAGTCATTTTATAAATGAATTAATGTTATTTTGTTTTTATTAATATTATAAACATTTTTTCTATGAAAAACCATAACATGCGTATCACTGTAAAATAAATGTATACATATATTTAAGATTTTATTTTTTTTCATTATTATATAATAAAAAATATAATTAAATTTATTAATTATTTATATTTTATAAATAATTTTTTATTTTTATTTTTTAATCATGTAAAGACTTTCAATTTTAGCGATTATTTTAGCCTTGTCAATTTTATTATCACAATTATTTCTTTTTTAGTTACAATTATCTGATTTCTTACTTGAATATTGGCCCAAAAAAAACTAGAAACTCACATAAATATTTATTAATACTATAAATCTACTAACATGATCAACCATTTAACTTATATAATTAAACTAATAAAATTTGTATTTAAAATATTTTTGTTTATGAAATAAACGTTTGGCATATTCACTCAAGCACAACAAACTCTCTTTCTCCTTTACACAGATGGAGCGATGCAATAGTTGGTTAATTATTTTATCTCCTTCATTGGTCAACTATACTTATAGATTTGGTCTATTTTTATCGAAGGTTAGCCTAATGTAAAATTGGAATATGGGCCCCATGCTAAAATGAGTGTCCTAGGCCATCTCACTTAACACACCCCTTTGTTTAAAAAATGGGGAATAACAACTTCACACTATTGAGTGATGACCTTGCATGCGTTATACACATTGAATATATTCCATACCCTTATTATACCTACCCATGGCCTGGTATATAGAAATCTATATCGCTCACACTAGTATTAGTTTCAACCAAAACAATACGCTTACTCTAAAGTATTTTTATTCATAACTTGTTAAATATTTTTCGGCCTATTGGATATAGACAACTCCATTCGTACAGTTCGGAATCTTATTGTGAGTGATCCTTATATTTTGACGTAAAATTATGACATAGATCATAACATAACTCAATTTTACCCTGAGGCTGATTAATGACAACTTTAAAACTAGCATTAAAACGTAACATTTTATGTGAACAAATTTGGACATATATTTGGGATGCTTTGTAACATGATGGCCAATTTCCCAATGGCTTATTGCTGCCATGTGCCCCCTGCATGTGTATGTAATTGTCGGCATGTTGGCCGGCCAACAACTTGTGGCAAAGCCATGATTAGGGCCCATATGTTTCACTCTTGCTGCATCAAGAGGAAATCACTGTCTCATGGAAAGTTAATTTATGTCCATATCGTTAAAATGATACTTGTGCTAAGACTTGTGCCCAACACATATATGTCAAATATGCTTATCAATCAATATGTATGCTAGATGCAGGAGTATAGCGGCTTATCAATCAATATGTATGCTAGATGCAGGAGTATAGCGGAGTTTTCGACCTTGCTGCACGAGATGCCTTCATGGACTGCAATAACTGCAGGATAAAGAAAGCATTTCATAAAAGAAGCATTAATAATGTTTTCCCAAATGCAATGAAGAACATGCATCTAACCCAGTCAGTTCAGCTTTGGCAGTGTTCTTTAGGTTTTTCCAAATCTGAGAGCCCTCAAGGCTATGCATTAAGTGATAGTCAACATGGGTATGAAGTGATAATCAGCAAGGGTTTTCATTCTTATTTCTTTTTGGATTGTGCTCTTGTACATTCATACACAATATGTAACACCTCCAGAAATGAAATTTTTTTTTTTTTTTCTATAACATAAGGTCTTGTTAATAATATCCACTATAACTTATGGGAAATTTCCCCTGAATACCTTAACCCAGTATATCCATATATCCATATATGCCTTATATGCCTTATACTGAATATCCATATATCCATATATGCCTTACTTATTTTATATGTCTTCCAATTAATATATACTACTTGTATATAGCGCCTTGGCAATCACCATTTGATGATATATCTATAGCTAATATAATCATGTATATATCTCCAACTAACCATTTGATAATATATATATATATATATATATATATATATATATATATAGCTAATATGTTTGTTTATTTTATATATATATCTCGAACTAACCATTTGATTAAACTTGGCATGTATATCTATATATAGTCTTGACAATAGTAGTTCAATGAACTTTTGAATATATATATATATATATATCCCTAAAAATTGTACATACATAAGTCCACCATATATATATATATAAGTCCATCATATAGTAAGAGCGCCCCCATAGATGTATATTCACTTAATTTAAATTAACCCCCATTACATTTCACTTGGTCCTTTCACCTATAACGGCCACGTGAACTATTATTGGCAACGGATGTAAATATACCCATACCAATTATACATGGTAAAAACCTTCCGATCTATTTATCATTGCGCGCGTTTGTAGTTTCCCACCTTGTTTTGACAGTTGTATGGCCATTTGTCCATCGGAATCCACGTATTTTCTCACTTGGGTGGTTTATGATACCACTTTCTCAGCAGTTGATGGTTTAATCGAACCCTATACCTACGCCGTTTAACTTGCACGCATTAACAATTTCCGTGTCATTTTTTTTTCTGACAGATAACAGGTTATGGTCGCGACCGTGTGGCGTGCTCACCCATGAGCACTGATGCCAGCTTGTGATGGCGTATTTTCATGTTCATGACAGTGACCACTCCGTTCGATTTTGTCACACCAGTGGTGGTACTGAGATCGCGCTCTCCCAACAGCTGGAGAGGGAAAACAGGGAAAGTCCTTTCAATAAGCCGCCCTTACTGAACTCGCCGACATCCGGACTCCCAGATACTACGAATAGTATTAAAATAATCTTAATGGACAGAAGGGTACCTGAGTAGATCCTTGAACCTGATTCTACCGGTACCCTGAGCGATCTCGCATTAGGGTTTGATTTTCCTTATTAGCCTTTCTCTAACCGGTTCTCATCACTGGTCGTTTCTTCATTTCATTGTTTTGGTTCTTGCGGAGATAAGAGTTTCGGAACTTGCATAGCCTGATATATCTATTCAGCTACTCAAGGATCTCCTTCTGCATAGAGTATGCTCGTCTTTCCTTCTCTGTTTAAAATTTTCATTTGTTTGCTATATACCAGTTATTAATTTTGTTCTCTTACCAATTGCTCCCTGGAACGTTGCAGATCTCCGGGTGTGAACGAATGGATTCGGGTTCGTTTGGGTGATGGGTGGTGAATGTGGATAACTCAGCCGCGAGACAGAGGGCTTATCACCAGAGTCTTCGCGGTGCCCTTACCCCACGTCCACCGGTGATACTCTTAATCAGGCAGTGCCTCTGTCTGCTCATGGTGCGACTGCACCTGGTTTCTTGTCTTGTTTTATAATGTATCCATCATTCCATTGTTTTGACCTATTCCTATTTCTCAGACGTTCTCAGTTTTTTTTTTTATTTGTCTTCCCCGCGACTGTGGTCACAGGCGTCCATGACCATTCCATTTATTTTGTTTCGATCTGTAGCGTTTCATTCCACTGGCGGAGGGCTATTGAGTCAACGCTTTTGTTGGAAAATCTCTGTGAAATCACAGGATTAACTTCGTGATTAACTGGAGAAGGCTGATAGCGTTCTGGCGAATATAGGTAAGGTTGAATCTCTGAGCTATGTTAACATTTTATTTTACGGTATACCCCAGCAATCTCAGTACTCTGCATCTCACTAATGTCCAAGATGAAATTCGTATATTCGGCCCTTTAACTACATTCGGTCTCGTAATGACTCTGGTTACCCTGTGCAGGTCTCTATGCTACTTCGAATGATAGTGGTTGAAACCGTTGTTTTCACCTCGTTTTATCTATTCTACGTGTCACCTCTGTTCTTTTTATATTTATCTGGACTGATCTCCCCTGCGCCGTGACATATTAGTGTTGCGACCATCTAATGGATGCGTTGAATAGGGTTTGGATACGTGGTTTAAAATTTGTTTTTAATTATTCACCCCGCCTTCTTAACATTTTCCCATACGCTCGTTCCATTAGCGAAAATTATTTTTATATACACATTTCATTGATTTGTATAATTCGACTTTACACTCGCCCATCAGCGATAATGATTTCCATATATATAATTCAATGGTTTGTATACTTCGACCTTACCCTCGTCCATTAGCGATAATGATCTACCTATAACTATATAGATTTCATATGTGTATTTCCTCTGTACCATATATCGTTTTCACATAAGATTTGCGTTTATTTATTGCTTGCGGCATATAATATTCATGTATAGGTATATAGTTCAATGGTAATCGAGGATACCAAGGCAGAATGGTACATTGTTCGGTACTAGTTAATATCTTGGTTCTTTTTTTTTATACACTCATAGGTATTCGATGGTTCAAGTGAGGATGTATCCGATAGGTTAAGTAGATATATCTTTCGCATAGATTCATTCTAGGGCACTTAATATTTATTTCAAGGATTTAAGATGAATTTAGACACAAAATATATTGATATGAAGGGATGATATATATTAAACATAGATTAACTCCACACTTGCTATGAATAATATAGTCATTCTCTAATATAAAGTTATTTTGTGGTTTAATAAAATTCCAACATACATGTTCGAGAGCCTTTACTCTTGACTTGTATTTTTCTTTCGAGGTATATCTATATGCATGTTCTAGTGCTTGACTAGAGAATTTACTTATATTTTAATTCTTTTGCTACTATACCTGTTTGAAGGCTTAAGGATAGATCTAGAAATGCAAAATATACAATTATATAGGCTAATATACACATCTAGAATAAAATTGTATTTTTCCGGTCACAGCTTTGAATGTAAGATTTTATTATCCTACTTGCTTTCATATTTGTATTGCACCATGTTACTTCAGTACTGCTACCTTATTGTTCTATCATACCTATGAGCACCATCATTACATTTGTATTTACAGGAAACAAGAGAATATTTAATTATCTGTGGAGATTAAGTAAACTTCAGATTTAAACCAACCTTGGTTTAGAGATTCTGGAGTTTCTACTCCACAGATTCTCTGGTCTACAAGTAAAAAGAATTCTAGAAGGTGAATGCCTTAGAATGGATTCTGTTAAATGTAGTACTACCCTCAATCATACCATATAATTTTTTTTTTTTTTTTTTTATGTATGTAGCCAATTCATACCATCAGAAAGTAGAGTAACAAAATTTCAGAACATACCACAATCTGCAATTGACCAACCTCCCAACCTTAGAGTCCTCTTTGTCTCCCAGGATTCACCCCCGAGCAGAGATCACCTCCTAGCACAGATCACCTCTCATCTGCTTAGGAGCAGCTTATTTAAGCTCATAATTTCCCCAAAGCATGTTTCTAATTCTACGTCCAGAATAGCAGGATGCTTTCTTTCCTGTTTAGCCTAAGCTTCCCATCTTGGGATTCTTTAAAGCTGTTTTAAGCTTTTCCTCAGCTTTTCCATCTTTTTCTCACCTCTTCCCAACTACTCCTCTTCATTGGGGAAATTTAGATTCCTCCTCAAATCTAAATAAATTTCTTTCAAGGATTTTTGAAAGATTTTTGGGGATTTGTTGCCTTATCCATCCTCATGGATTTGGCAAGTGATCTCTAATTCTCTTTTTGGTCAAAATGCACAATCATTTTATTTATTTCCTCAAATAAAACATGCAAATACATTCACACCATACTCATCCCTTGGGGTTCACCCCCTTAGGATTAAAGTTCAAATGTCTAACTTTTAAAAATTCAACACACAAATTGGGGGTGTTACACAATATATGGAAGCATATAGGATGCACGCCATATGTTTGAAAAAATACCTCAACCAAACAAGGTGTCGTGGAATTCCATCATTGCAGAGTATATGCCAAATGAACATGTTTACGAAGCCCTAAATCTCTTTCAGGAAATGTTTGAGTGAAATATCTTGCTGAGTATGTGCAAAATGGGCATAATGTTGAGGCTCTTGATAATTTCCAACAAATGTTGAGATTCATAAATGGACAGAGTGTTGATGCTCTTGAGAATTTAAAAAAAACGCTGAGATTCATAAAACCAAGAAAATACATGCATCTACTCCCAAATTTAGTATTTTAAGGGCATAAAATTTGTTAAAAGAAGTTTCTGCGAGCTAGTGAATAAACTACATTAATTTGAACCTAATGAAATTTATTGTTTTCATATGTAGTTTTTTTTCTTGTGCAAGGAACAAAAATCATTCTCATATTCTTGCCAAACTTCACAGATTATAAGTTCAATATGACTCCACGATGGTTCAAACATTATATACTAGAGGCACTTTATTCAAAACCAGGGGTTTAGTATTTAATGAGAATGTAATTAATCAGATTCATATGTTTTATGGTAGTTATTAACTATAGTTATTAACAAATGGCTGTGTGAACTAAGTAAAAAAGTCCTTAGCATATGCTAGCTTGCTTTCTTATAATGGTTAAAGCTTTTTGTATGCTTGTATGATTCTACAACTATCTGCATATCTCACCCATGATGCTTTTCCATTCCTGAAAAGATGAATCGTCAACCAAAATTTTATATCGATTTTGTTTTTTTTTTTAATTTTGTATCCTCTGTCAATGGATTTCATTAAATCCATGAATTTTATTATTCTGGTCTTGTTCCAAATATAGGAAACACTTAAAAATAATTTTCTTAATCTTGGATCATTGTACTCTAATACTTTTTTTATCATTGGCACCGTGGAATCAGTGTTATCATTTTGTAATGGTCTCCATATTTTCCATTCATTTCCCTTCTTTCTCGACATCGAGCTACATCCGTGGTGTCCTCTGTGGCACTGATATTCTGTGGTTCGCTTCCGTTTGAGGGAAAATATTAAACATGAGCCTAAGCATAACTGTTTTCCCATTCTATTTATGGAATATTATTTTATTTTTATTTAATAAAAAAATATTACTTATCGCATAAATAATATAAAACCAAGTCTAAAAAACCCAACTATATGAGGGCGGACATAAATATTAGGAAAAGCTTAAGTGGAACGAGTTTTTTATATCAGTAAATTGGGGAAGGGTGACTGTCACTTACCGAAACAAATATAATTAATTATAATAATATAATTCTAGATTACCTTTTTCCTTGTCTAAATTCAACAAAAAAATCTGGAAAATTTTTCGATTCCAATTCAGCAATTTTAGCCTTCCAATAGCTTGTATATTATCTTCTTCTCCGTCCAAACTCAATAGCAATTTTGGAAAATTTAGAAACCTACAATTTAAGAAAAAAGAGAAACAAGAAAAATGGTTAAAGAACATAGAGAAATAGGCAAAGTGATTAATAAGCATATTATAGCTTCCATAGAGTGATGAAATTATAGGTGTGTATATAATTTACATTGTGCAAACATGTAATTTAGTTACTTAGTTATATTAGTAATTATATTGCTAACTTAGATTCTTATATATATATATATATATATATATATATATATATATTGTTAATTATATTTATATTGCTAATTTAGTTGAAAGAAAATTTCCATATGTTGCTATCTGCAAAAATGCAAAATTCATATCTAAAAATATTGAAATCTAAATAGATTGTATCTCAAAACATTTAAATCTAAATAGATTGTATTGGTAAGCTTTATTATGATCTTTGAATTCTTATTATATGCATATTTATCGAAAATTTTACCTCATTTCCACAAGAACTCTAACAAATTTTGGATTATTATCCATGTTTTTATATTATTCTATCAAATCTGAGCATCCATGTTTTCGTACTACTCGATCAAATCTTAGCATTTAGTTATTGTTCCTTCCTCGTTTAGTTATTCTTGCTTCCTCTTTAATTCCTTACCTTTCCCAGCTTCTAGTCCTAACTTTCCCTCATTTATTTATCCTTCCTGCCTCTTTAATTCCTTACCTTTCTCAACTTCTAGCCCTAACTTTTCCAGTTCGTTTCCTAATATCCTATATCCTAGTCGACATCCCTACCTTTACCTGCTACATTATATCCTAGAGTGGGCAGGTATTCCATCTTCCATCCAGACTTGTTTACATATTGTTTTAAAGTACCTTGGATAGTATTACCATGAGTGAACATATTTTTGGAAAGGATTTTAAAAACTCAATATTTTTTCAAACCATTTTTTTACTAATGAAACATGTCTTGATTGGACTCTGCAATTTAAAAACCTTTTCTTAATAAAAAGATCCGGTGATGATGAGTGAGAATGAGGGCCTTTTGACCCTCCCCCTTGGAAAGTGAGGGCTAGTATAGTCACATGAAAGGGGATTTACTGTGAAAGAAATAATGAGAGATATCAAAACTCTCAAAAGGTTGCAAAAATGTGGGTACCAGTTGAATCAAAAAGTGGGAACGCTTCTGCAACTGATAAAGTTGTATCCGACTCCCATGGAATTGAAGTTTTTTTTAGATCATGGCAATAATAATTTCCATGATTGAACTAACATACATAAGGATGATGACCAGAACCTAGCATATTTTTTGGGATTCTGCTTCCCAATTCAATTTATGATGAGGTAGGCATGATTGAGGGTAGTGCATAGAGAGTTATTAGAATTTGGATGCGATAGGCTCATCTGCATTAATACCCACCTGAGTCTCCATTGAAAATGACAGCACATATTAAAAATTGGAGAGAGCCACTGAACACACAGAAATAACACACAAACAATTAATTTCTATATTTAATAATCAGAGATACATCAAATATATATAGTTAAACTAATGCTAATCTTAGAGAGAGAAGTTGAGAGAATCTCTCAACTTCCTCAACAACCCAATCTAAACTAAGTAAGCAAAATAATGGAGGCATTATCTCAAACATGCCCCTTTAATGCCTACATTACAAAAATGGAGAAAATACTAATTTAATACAAACATTTGTCTGCCCTGGTCTTCATTAACATTTGTACCCACTCTGAGATCTCATAGGAAACACTCTTTTCTCCACCATTTTCTAGCTACCATTCAACCCATTTAAAATACATTTGTTTCTGACCAGCAATAATGAACTTTGCAAGATCAACAGTATTGAAAACTCGACTCGTTGGGGCTTTTGCGATAAGAGCTGACAAGTGATGAACCATCCTATGGACCAATCACCATCTGTCGGATATTTCTCTTTCGGCTATCCATCAGTGGCTAGGCAAATGGTCTGAATACTGAATGTGTTCAAGAACTAATCTAACAACTTGACCTGCTTCTTATACTGTAACCTGTAACTGATGCTCCTTGGCCCATAGCACAACAAGATCAGCATATAACAAATTCACACAATCAAATTAGTCAATTGTTCTCTCGTCCCTATAGGACGTCAAGAACGACTAATTTAAATAATGCTAATTTGTTCAATAATTGGTTCTCTAATACAATAAATAAATATAAGCTTAAACTCCACACTATATTCCACACACTTGAAAATTACTGACTTCTGCTTTGAACAGAAAAAAAAAATATCGCTCGATCCTGAACTGTCCACACAAATAGCGTTGAGATTGAACAAAATTTGCCCCAAAATCGAGGATTAAATAAATAGATTATTTACCGGCACTCAATCGTGCTAAAACCGTTAATGGGAGGCTGGAACAGACTTGATTTGTTCTTTAAGGTTGTTGAACACGTTAAGACTTCACTGTATCTCTTACAAACTGAAGTCACCGAAACGTTCAGACTCTGCAATTCAGCAAAGAAATCATGGACGGCCTAGCAGCAGACAGGCCATAGGTCATAAAACACATACGGTGCCATCGCAATAACCAACACACGGTCAAATTATGTGAAAGGTGCAAATGACGTCATGAAAGGTTTAATGTCGAAATGATATGGGGTCACATCAAAGGTTAAACAAGGCTTCCATGTGTATACAATGGCGAATGCATGAAGTTTGTTCGTAACGAGTGGCACTTTATACACATTGATGTCGGAGGCAGGATATCCCAAAAGAAAGCCGAACTTGAATTGCTGCAGAGATTGTACAAAGCGTTCCCTTCTTTATCTACACTGCCACAATAATCGCGATTCGTTTTACCAGTGCAACAAGGTTTCAGAAATGGCTCGTTGAAGTTGCCTGCGCAGAGAAATTTTTCCACATATTGTTGTGGATGCGACAGAATCGACATGAAAAAGGAGTATTGGTCCAGAACCACCAAGCTTAAACCTGCAAACTTCATTCTAATCCTCTGAACGGTTTTCTGTAATAATAAATTGTGGAACACAGCCACTTTGTTTGATGTTTCGTTACAACGTGTATAAGAATAATCAACTGTAGAAAATGGCAAACATCCCAACGATTCCATGGAGGAAACTGCGACCTTCCGGATCCCATTTAGCATTGAGTTCCCCTTCACTACGACTCTTGTTTTTCTGTAGCAGCTCACTCATGCAATTCCAATAAATGCCGCTAACAGCAATCCTTGCATGCACAGGTTAACCAACTATGATGCCTGGCAATATGATCCTCCTCGAACAGCAATAGTGGCAACGGAAAACAAATTTGGACAACACTTCTACAATACGTTGAAATATTTAACATAAAACAAAATAACAAACACACAAAACTTCACACTGCTCTCACATCTTCCTGGCCATCCTACTGAGCACTACCGTGAGGGATTAAGCTCAGCTTGGCTCCGATACCATATTAAAAATTGGAGAGAGCCATTGAACACACAGGAATAACACACAAACAATTAATTTCTATATCTAATAATCATAGATACATCAAATATATATAGTTAAACTAATACTAATCTTAGAGAGAGAAGTTGAGAGAATCTCTCAACTTCCTCAACAACCCAATCTAAACTAAGTAAGCACAATAATGCAGGCATTATCTCAAACAGCACATTGGTTTGAGAACCTCTTAACGGTTGTGCACCTTGGGATACTGACTATGGTTGAACATAGAAGTAACGAATAGAAGGGGCTAATGGTGGACTCCATAAGGGGGATATGACTTAGATCAATGGATCTAAGGTACACAATGTGTGCAAAATAAGAGATGGAATATGAATTTATATTCTTATATGGGCATCTTGTAGAGGGAAAAGTGGGCATGAAGGAGGTAGACACAAGTATATAGTAGGTTTGGGAAACTATGGACGCAAAGCGGCTCTCAGATGAAACTCAAACTTGGGTGGCCATAGCAACACATAGACTGAGAAAAAAAATTCATCAAACTAAAACTATAAGAGATTGATGTTCAATTGATCTTGCATCGGTCACATCTTGAACACGTAATTCTTGCTAAACTGATGAAGTAGGTAGCCTTTGTAAGCTACATTGAAAATGACATCTAAAACAACACTGCACCTCAAATGTAAAATATCATTGAAAATATTAAGCCATATATTTGCAACAATTTCTCAACAGGGACATCACCATTATAGTGGCACTTGTTTAGACATACATATTATAGAGTGAGGTTCACTTTTATCTCTCCATAAAGTCGTACACCAATTTTTTTTAGAAATAAAGTATGTACCCAATACTTTCTTGTCATTGATCAAAGGTGGGATTCTACATCTATCATATTTTATGCGACTCTGAATTGAGAGAAATGTTGTTTTCCTCCCTAACAAGGTTAAAGTCTCACATGTGACATGGAGGTTTCTATCATATTTTATGCAACTCTGAATTGATAGAAATTTTGTTTTCCTTCATAACTAGGTTAAAGTCTCACTTGTAACATGGAGGTTAAATCCCTACCATCCACGTAATAATGATTCATACTTAAATTAAAATTATGAAAACTCTATTCGAAACTCAGTGCTCAATGTGACAAGTTTTACATAACATTTTGTATTGGTTTCTTAAAAAAAATGGTGTGGAGTTAAAAAAAAAGAAATAAACATCAAAATTAAAATGGTATCTATATATGTGTGGGGGTAGGAAGAAACAAAAATAATATGCCAAAAAATAGAAAAAACACATCAAAATACAAACTAAATTTTAAAATTAAAAAAAAAATTGAGAAAATTTGTTTATTGTGTTAACTTGACATTGTTAAGCATCGATATGGATCAAATATATTTTTACTGTAAAAGAGGTTTTCATCTCGAAAGAGATATTTGATCCCTCAAGACTTCGTAAGAAAAAGAGAAAATCAATTTATTAATATAAAACTTTAAAATGTTCCCTCTAAAAGCTTGGTAAAAAAACTAAAAAATTAATTTATTAATATAAAACTTTAAAATTTTGTAAAAACTATTTATGATAGACATAAAATAATACAAAAGTCATAATCATTATATTAAAAAAATATTAAGATAAATATTTTTTTATAATTTAATTATTTAATTTATAATAAGAAGAAGTTGATGTGAAGTTAAGCCATACAGTGTTTTACTCTACCCATTTGAGTTTGAAACTATACTATTTTAGGAAAAAAATAGATACACATATTTTAACCTATAGAGACATTTTTAACTACTATATTTAAGATATATTATTTTTTGGAAGTTAAAAATACATTTTAACATAAAACATAATTTTTTGACAATTAATTAATTAATTGAGAGAAACAAAATTATAAATATCTAAATTCAAATAAATATATTTTTAAAGTTATATTCATTTATATTTATATTCCTAAAATAATAAGTAAAGTTTTGTATTTAAACATGGTGTGGTCAAAACATATAGTTTAAAATAAATTTAATCTATCAAAATTCACTTATTCTTCATATTCAATAGAATCACTTCTCTCAGTAATATTCTATATGTCACAATTTTTCTCAAATTTATATCTTACAGCTTTTCCTTTGCAACATGCTAATTTTATTTATTATCACATATATGTGATGATACAATTTACAACATACAATCATACACTTTGATAGATTTCCATTTATTTCAATTTTGCATTTATTTATTATTCTGCAAGTACATCACTACATTACCATGTAATCTTGTTTAGCATGATGTTCTGTTCACTTTAGCGCCGCTTTAATAAGCATGCTAAACAAATTTAATTACTTTCTGTTATAAATAATTAGCTTCGTTTTGATGTTAATAAAAAAAAACAAAGTTTTACTATAAGTCCTTACTCTTCCATTTAAAAACCATATTATTAAATTCTTGCCTTGCATTAAAACAACGCTTTATTTAGCAGGATGTTCTTTTTAACTTCGCATCCCTTTTATAAACCTGCTGAGAAATTTTAAGCAATCCATAGTTGAGTAGAGACGGCGAATTTTAAGCAATCCATATTATATATATTTTCCCCTGACCTCTACGTACAGTGAATTTCTAGAAGGTCGAGACTCAACCACCACCTCCACCTCTACTTACGTTTGTAGCAGCGAAGGATCTCGCGGCCTTTCCTGCCACATTCATGTTCCGACATGTCCACCCACTCGCACAGAGAAGGAGCAGCGGAAGAAGGTAGATGGCAACGCAGAGTTAATGAGGAGCTATGATACTTCCATTAACGGTGGAAAACATGCATCAGTATATCATATTTACTGACATGACATTTCATTTGGACGCGGCAGGTTTGATAATCCCCAGCAATTCAGTTCCCATCTAAACCCGAAGCCTACTTCCTCGCATATAGTTTTACGTTTATCGTTTAAACTTTTGTTCTCATATATTAATATAAGAGGATTTGGATGAAACATAAATATAAATAACCATTCATCCCATCAAATGCAGCTGAGGGGAAAAGTTTGCCTTGCTGATGTATTTTCCGGAGTAAACTGCATAGTTCTTAGCAAGTGTTCAGGAGGGAATCTATCGATTTCTCCTTTTAATCCTTAAAATAAAACCATTTGAACATCGACAATATAAGGAGTGTTTTTGACAAAATGGGATACATATTATAAAGTATTTGAGTATCAATAATATAATATAAAGAAGTTTCCTTTGCAGATGAATAATCTGTATCAAACAAGAGTATCCCTAGACATAGAGATTTCCAATTATTAAAAATGTATTTAAAATAAATATAATCTCCCATCTCAGATATAGATGTCAAATGTACCTTTTATTTTTATTTATTTTTATCATGACGAGTATAACATGTTTTTTCTTATTAATAAAAATAAATAGAATAACATCCATATTAGAAAATATTATTTTAATTTTCTATTATATATTTTTTTATTATATTTTTTTTAATAAAAGCTTAGTTTAAAAAGAGAAAATTAAATATAAATGAGTTAAATTATTAAATATAATTAATTTTGTGTTAATGATCTTATTAATAACATTATTATTAATATTATTAATGTTATAAATATTTTTAATATTAATCATCATCATTATACATTTTAATATTAATTATTAATATTATTTTTAGTATTTATTAGAACTTATAACTTATTAATATCATTGTTATTATTATAGGATTTCTAATATTAATGTTATAATATTTTGTAAATTATAAAACCTTATCTTATAAATAAAAAAACCTAAAAAGTTAAATTTACAAAAATTTAATATTATAAATTATAAAATGATCAAATCTAAAAAAAAAAAACATTATTTGTTAATATATATATATATATATATATATATATATATATATATATATATATAATTATTTGTTAATTAGTTATTAATGTCAATTTCAATCTATATTATTAAATTATTAATATTATTATCAATTTCAAATATTAATATTAAAATAAAAATTTAAATTTTAAACATTTATGTTTATTAACATTAATAAAAAGAATAAATATTGAAGTTAATAACAAACATAAATATTGAATTTCTAGTGGTAGATTAAAAAACTAAATTGAATCCACAAACAATTAAAAATATATAGTTTATACAATTTAACCAAATATTAACTGGTACAATCTATCTATATATATATATATATATATATATATATATATATATATATATATATATATATATATATATATATATTCCAAATCATTGATATATTTTGATGTATTTTTATTTTTATTTTTTGTTGAAGAAAATGATTTTCAAATATAAGAGTTGTAGTGGGAATCTGAAGAGCTTATAATTAAAAATATTTCTTTATTGGAATCTAAGGAGCCAATATCTATTTTAACTCAGGGTTTACCAATTAATTAAGAGATCTCAAATTGAAGTTCTTAACTAATTAAACAAAAAATTAATAATTTATAATATAAATATAATATATCTAATAATAATAAATTTATATAATAGTAAAAATATAAATTTGAGCGATTAAAATTCTAAATAAAATCAAATTAATGATTTTAAAAATTAAATATTTATATAAAAATTTATTATACATTCTTCTAAATAGTTTAATTGGTTATTTTATAGTGTCAAACTCTTACTCTTCAATCATGAAAATGGTATTGACTTCAAAGAAATATATTATAACGAACTCCAAGTTTCAAGAATTAAATTTTTAAATTGTATTTTTCCTCAATTTTACAATTTTCGTTCGAGCAGTCTATAGTGTGACTTTTTGAAGTTTTTTACGGTAGTTTCTTCTGGCCTAATTTCTCTAAATTCTGGCAAGAATTTATTTAAAATAGAAGTTTGATGGGCAACCTTGCACAATTGAAGTGCCCTAAGGGTTTTTTAGGGTGCTGAATCCATATATATTGTAAAAAAACCAATTCCAAGATTTTACCTCAATTTTTTTCACCAGATACAAAGTCGACAACTCCAATTTTATTGGCCTACTTTAACCTTTCCCTCGACGGGTTGGCCCATTTTAACACCTCTCTCGAGGGGTTATATTTGACGCCCATTTACCTATTTTCCTGCTTTTTACAACTAAAATATAGTTTATTACGAAACAAACAGGTCAAGGTTAACACGTATATATAAAAATATTTGATATATTTTTATTTATATATCGTTGATAGTCGGATATGTGGTCTTCTCACAACCTACTTGGTAGGTTCCAGATAGCATGTAACTTAATAGAGTGACTTAGTCAAATTACATTAAAAAATAAAATTAAAATTAAGATTAAAACTAAATAAAATAAAATTATAAACTGAAATCAGATTAAAGTAAAATAGTCAATTTACCATAAATAGTTTTTGTACTCTACATTTTGAATATAGTGTTTGAAAATGTAATATTTGTATTTTAAAAAGCAATAAAATATTTTTTAATATAATAATTTTTAGTTTTTTAATAAAATTATTTATTTTTGATCTGAGTGAAAATAAAATGAAATTAAATATGTGAAAACACTTTTATTTGTTCAATATAGATTAAATTAATAAAAAAATAACGTTAAAATAAAAATAACTTCATGGTATTCACCCATGGTATGACAACCCATAGTATTCATGTGGAATGGTTCATATTTAAAGGGGGAATTACTTATATACATCTTAACTCCGAATCTACTGGATTAAATTTCCTTCCGCTCTAAAGAGGTTTGGATCTCAAGATATTTCATCTGTCTCGGCCCTTGATATCTCTTGATTTAAGATGGATCTAGGTTCAAGCAGCAAAGAGATATCAGAAATTTGAACCCTTTTGAGGCTTGGAGGATCCAAAGTTAAAATGGATTTACTTTGGTCACATTTGGTAAGCCTAGATGATGCTTTAGAGGTGGGTAAGTTTTTTATGTTATACATTCCTAGATGGGGCTTTAGAAGTGGGCATGTTTTTTATGTTATAAATTTTATTTTAAAATATTGTTAGGAGCGATAAATAATTCATTTCCCCATTAAGCTAGATATTTAAAGATAATATGGCAATTGACATTATGGATTGTGTGAATTTGAACATGATGTTTATATAAATAGTTGTTTTCTTTATGTGAGTGAGTTACAGCTTAGTGAGAGTATTTATATTCCAATTTCTTCATCAAGTCTATCAATATGTATTTGGTGAGTGAACATGCATATGCATAATTTAATAAAGTCTTGATTAGTATTTTGTGTTATGACGACTTGGTTAAATATTTGATGAATGCTTCAAATTAAAAATCACTTGGACTATTGTTCCAACCCTATAATGTTTCAATCACGAGCACTAAAATTTCCTCAACCTGAGACTTCACTTGAACTCAGGTAAGTTTGAGTAGATTTTAATATATTTGAATAATTTATACATGTAAATTCTGATATCTCGATGTAGACATTTTTTAACAAAATATTCTTGTAATTTTCTCAGAATGTTCGATTTCATGGAATATTTTCCTTCCTCCATGTAATTCCTGCAAGAGGAGAATGTTCGATTTCATGGAATATTTTCCCTACTCCATGGAATTCCTGCAAGACAAAGACTCCTCGTTTAAGTGAGCCTCATGAGTAGTAGACTCTTGTCTAGGAAAATATTCATCTTAACTTCAGTAAATTCAAATGGATTTTACTTTTTTTTTTTTTTTGTAAGTTTGGTAGTACCTTTCATTTTTCTTTTCTTTTTTCACTTTTTTTTTTTTTTTTACTCCATCTTCATCAACATGTCCACATACATCACCCTGATCGAGGACAAATGGATTTTACTTTCATTTTAATACCTTTATTGACAATATATAATATCAACACGTTTAACAAAATTTGATTGAAATTTAAACTAAAATATTATATTTTCTGGAAGATAAATCTAATTAAAAATGAAACTTTGGAAATTTATTTTTAGCAATCACACATTATTAACGTATTTGCTTCAATATTTGTAGATATACATTTTTTGTTTTCTTTTAACTTATATGAAACTAGTAAAAGTTAATACTAAAAGTGATATGAGGAGTTGTTTAAAAACAAGATCTTCATAAAAAAATTCAATGATGGGTAGCAGGACCCGGCAACTTGAACCCGTGCCTCTCTAATGAAGTCGACCCTATAAAAGACCTATATCACTCTATAATTTTTTGCACAGGCTCTCATAAAATTATCAATAATTACAAATTATCAAGAATTACTCACATTCTCCTTCCTTTGTAATATCTGACCACTGTCAAAATCGTTGGACTCTATCTTTTCTCGCTTCTTGAAAGATTTTTTTTCTTAGTATAAGCATTCTATTTAGGTCTTATCTATCAACTGTTTTACTGGGCTCTAAGTTTTCTTTTTTTTTAAGAACATTTCTTTACATTTCCCTTAGCTACACACCTATAACATTACAAAAAGAATCTCTCAACAAGTATTGTAAAATTTGAACCATCTGTTAATACGAAGACTTTGGAGGGATATATAGAAGCTACACACATATTTCTATTGTGTATATTTGAATGACAAGCACATAATTTTAGGGCTCACATTATTTTTCCCTCGAATTAACGATAACAAAATAAAATATTCAAACCATCGATATATTTTAATGTGTGTGTGTGTATATATATATATATATATATATATATATATATATATATATATATATATATGAAAATGATTTTCAAATATAAGAGTTGTAGTTGGAATTTGAGGAGCGTACAATTAAAAATATATGTTCATTGGAATCTGGGGAGCCTATATCTATTTTAACTTACTCTTTAATAATCAAGTGAAAAATAAAATATTTGATCTTTTTCTACACTCTTAACAAATAATAAATTGATCATCTTAACTAATTAGGCAAACAAATTAATAGTTTATAATATCAATATAATATAATATAGTAATAATAAATTTATATAAAAATATAAATATAAATTTGAGTGATTAAAATTCGAAAATAAAATAAAATTAAAAATTTTGCAAATTAAACATTTATATAAAATCTTATTGTACATCCTTATAGATAATTTAATTGGTTATTGTCTAATATCAAACTATTATTCCTGAATCTTAAAAAAATGATACTTACTTGGAAAAATATTAAAACCTCAACTCTAAAAGTATCCACCTCTCACCTAAGGTTTCAAAAATTAAAATTTTAAATTGTATTTTCCTTCAAAATTTACAAATTTAGTTGGCCCATTTTAACGCCTCCTCCCTGAAGTCAATCCTATAAAAAAGCTTAGATGAAGTCAATCCTATAAAAATCCAGGCCTATGTTACTCTATAAATTTTTCACACACACTCCCATAAAATTATCAAAAATTACTCACATTCTTCTTATACTATCTTACCCCTCCGTTGTGTCTATGAAGTTCTACCTTTTCTTGTTAGATGGTCTTTGTTCTGGAAATTTTGTTTTATTAGTATAAGGGTTCTATTTGGGTCTTATCTACAGAGGGTTTTACATCAGCTTATACAACTTAGGGCCTTAGAGATACATACACGAGAGACACATATTTCTATTGTGTCTATTTGAATGACAAGAACAAACTTTTAGGGCTGGCATTCTTTGTCTTTTAATGAATTCATAATTAAGGATAATAAATGTAAAATTTCAAATGATTGATATATTTTTATGCATTTTTATATATATTTTAATTATTATTATTTTTTGAAAAAAAATGGTTTTCAAATATAAAAGTTGCAGTTGAAATTTAAATAGCTTATAATTAAAAATATAATTAAAAATATATTTTTATTGGAATTTCATGAATCTATATCTATTTTAAATTAGAATTTACTAAGATAAGATATTTCATCTTCGTTTACATTGTTAATAAGTTTATGTCTTAATTAATTAGACACATAAATTAATAATTTATAATACAAATGTAATGTAATATAATATGGTAATAATAAATCTATATAAAAGTAAAAATGTAAATTTGAGTTATTAAAATACCAAAATAAAATAAAATTAATGATTTTAAAAATCTAAAATTTGTATAAAAAATTATTATGCAGTTTTTTAGATAATTTAATTAGTCATTGTCTAGTGTCAAACTATTATTCCTTAATCATAAAAATGGTATTGAATTCAAAAAAAATATTAAAACTGAAACTTCAAAAGGTATCAACCTCTCACCTAAGGTTTCAAAAATTAAAGTTTTAAATTTCATTTTCTCTCAAAATTTACAAATTCAGTTGCCCCATTTTAATCCTTCCCATATGAAGTCAACCTTATAAATGGTATCTCTCTCACCTAATATTTCAAAAATTAAAATTTTAAATTGTATTTTCTTTTCAAATTTACAAATTCCTTTGGCCCATTTAAATCCTTCCCTTCCGTGATGAAGTCCATACTATAAAAGGCCTATGTTACTCTATAAATTTTTGGCACACGCTCTCATAAAAGTATCAAGAATTACTCACATTCCTCTTGTAATATCTTACCCGTGCATTGTATGTTGGAAGTTCTATAATTAGTTTCGCATCTCACTCTATCTTTTCTAGCTAGATGGTCTTTTTTCTGAAAAGTTTGTTTTCCTAATATAAGGGTTCTATTTGGGTCTTATCTCCCTAAGGTTTTACTGGGTTTTATTAGGCTCTGATATTTTTTCTTACAAAATATGTTTTTGGCCTTAAGTTGGCTACACATTTATAACATTACAAAAGGAGTCTTAAAATTTGAACCATTTTTTGATACTGCTTAAGGCATTGGAGAGATATATACATGTGAGACACATCCTTAATTTATAAAATTAATGATTTTACAAATTAAAAATTTATATAAAAATTTATTATTCCACTTTCTAGATAGTTTAATTGGTCATTGTCTAATGTCAAAACTATTATTCTCAACTTCAAAGAAATATTACAACCACAACTCCTCACCTAGGGTTTCAAGAATTAAAATTTTAAATTGTATTTCCCTCAAAATTTGCAAATTATGTTGGCCCATTTTAACCCCTCTATGTTGAAGTGAACCCTATAAAAGCCTTATTTTACTCTATAAATATTTGGTACAAGATCTCATAAAATTATCAAGAATTACTCACATTCTTCTCTGTAATATTTTACCTCTGCATTGAATCTTTGAAGGTTTATAATTCGTTTGGCATCAGACTCTAACTTTTCCGGCTAGATTGTCTTTCTTCTTGAATGTTTTTATCGTAGGAGAAGGGTTATTTGGGCCTTATGAGGGTTTTACTGGGCTCTAAGATCTTTTTTGCATATATGTCTTTGTTCTTCCCTTCCACACAATTATAACATTACAAAAGTAATCTCTAAGCAAGAATTGTAAAGTTTGATCCATATGCTGATACGACTTAAGACCTTGGAGGGATACGTATAAGTGACACACATCTCTAATTTTTTCAAAAAAAAGTTCAATGGTTGAAATTTCTTCACACCTTTTTGCGCCCCAAAAAATGTTGGCAACCAAATCTCTATATGAAGTGGGACCTGCAAAACCAATGTAAGGTAATTGAACCTCTACAAACCTGCTAGCCACAAGCAATTTATTAAAACTTAATAACATTAAAAACATAATAAAATTATACAACAAAAAATGTAAAAAGAAATAAATATACAACGATAAACCTACCAAAACTAAATGCCAAATTGAAGAAGGGGAACCTCGTCTTTGTGATAAAGTGCTCAAATTCTCTTCAAAAAGTTGTGTATATGGTTCCAACCAAACCTAAATGCCAAATTGAAGAAGGGGAACCTCGTCTTTGTGATAAAGTGCTCAAATTCTCTTCAGAAAGTTGTGTATATGGTTTTGAAGGGAATCTTGGCTTTGTGAGAAAGTGCTCAAATTCTCTTAGGAAAGTTGCATGGTTTCACTTGATTTATATTCCTTCTTGAAAATTGTGTGGTATTTTAGATATAACTTTTCAAACTTTCAATATTTTGTCTCTAGTCATATTAAGCATTTTGTTTCAATTTATTATTCTTCATGAAAATATATTGTATCAAACTTAGTTTTCGACTGTATACCTTTCATGAATGAACAAAACTATGAAGTTTATCATTCTAAATATTATAATTGGCCAAAGGATTCATACTTATCAAATTCTTTTGAAAATAACTAGCTCCTAATCCTTCTTGTGAATATTTTGATTCTAATTATTTTCTTCGTGGAAACAAATATCCTCTTCAATGTTAATGAATTATTTTGTTACTTGTTGAATCAAGTTCCTCTTTTTCATCTGCTACATCTTGATTGGTTTAATGTGTTTTCCATATTGGCATTCCTTTTTAATGATTATGATGCCAGTCCAATTTGTAACTAGACACAAGTAGATGGTTTTTCACATTCAACATATGAGTAAGATGATTCTTTCATTCAAATAATTTGTATTTTCTTTCGAACCGATCTATATTTGTTGTCTCCTAGCCGAGAATATTATGCCTTAATCATCCCATCTAATCATGGTTGTTGTTCTAACAATTGTCATTCATTTGATCATTTTCCCAATAATGTACTTAATGATGGTTGTTTTACATAAGTTGATCTTTATGGTTTATCATCTCAGTATTTAGACACTTATCAACTAGTTTAAGAATTTCATCCTTCGTTGATCGTTATGTCACGTCGTCACAAGATTTTTGAATATGATCAGATTTATTTTCCCTCGCAAGATTCTCATCTTGATTCGACACTAGTAATTGAAATTTCTTTCTCTCAAGGGCTTCAGGATATTCAAGAGGATTTTTTTTTTAGTTTCATTATCCAATCTATCATCAGTTGGAATCATCTTCCATAGCAAGCCCATTTGTTAAAATCAAGTTCTGATCTACCTTGATGTGTTCTAAGCAAGATAATATAAGTATAGGTATATTCATAAGGAGCCATCAAGGTTTATTTGATTATGGTTTACATCGAGAAGGCAAGGTGGATTCTTGGGTAAATTTAGGTGATATGAAACATCTTTCTCCTTATAAGAAAGACCTTTAATTGTTTGTGCAATTTATTAAATATTCTATATTTTCAGTTTCACATTACCATATATATGTTTTAATCGATCGTATCATTGTGATTATAAGTGAGGAACAATGGTGGCTTCATTGGAAATATCATTACACTTAGGCTTGATATTCTAGCTGGTTAGGTTAGAATTAGGTTTAGTTACATTTGGTTTCCCTTGCATTACATCCACCCTTTGTCATGCTCTCCATTTAGTCTCTTCATTTATTTTTTTTCTTATTGTATACTCTACATGTTGTTTTTACGTCCCACCCCCATTTTCTTTGTTCTTTTGGTTTTGTTTTGTTTTTTTTCCGATGTATTTTATTTTTTCCTTTTGTTCAATAATACTTTGCATGAAATGTTCCTTTTTGCTCCAAAGGAAATGTGGAAAAAACTTGAAAAGCGAAATTGTGATGGGGAACAACGCTTGGCTAATATGTTACCTTTTCTCTATCTTTGGTTTACATATATTTAAATTCAATGATATCTAAATGGGAAATATGATCCATTTGAATGGAAAGCCTTTGGTAAAACTATAAATCCCATATTTATTCTAGGATCCTCATTCGTGAGATCATAATTGTGATAAATAGTTTTTTTTATTATAACCAATCGAGTAGAGAAAGGTAGGGGAAAATCAATTAGCACTCAAACATATCATCAGAGGTAAAGTTATGCTTCTCTGAATGAAATACCTCTCATAATCTCAATAAGTGAGGATCCATATTCCACCCATCAAATAAATAAGTTGCTAAGAAAATTTATATAAATAAAATAAAAAAGAGGGTGAAAGATGAAGAAGGCTTCCTGTGTGGAGAGGTGAAGCAATCAATTTCCTCAAGGTATTGTTTAGGCTTGCTAGTAGTGAAGAGATGCTTGTGTTGTTGTAGTGACCCCATTGGGGTACTATCTAGGCCTACTGGCAGTCGAAAAATACTAGAGATGAAAAATCATACTCTTATTATCTTAAACTTGCAAATATATTTCCATTTCCTATATCGAAACAAAAAATTTTCAACAAGCCTTGATATGTGTTCAACCGAGTATTGGAATGGAGGGGACTATATATCTAAATGGGTTAATGAGGGAAGATAAGGTAATCCACAATATGAATCAATACTTCTTGAAATATTGAGGCCTTGCAATCAGATAATTAAACTTAAACAGAAAAGTTGGAGTTATACTAGTCTGTCGCCAAGTTTTGTGATTGCGACAAAACCCTCAAATGTTTTCCTCCACTTCAATTTTGGAGCCAACTATAGACCTTGTGATCGTTCATTCCATAATAGCTTCATGGTTGACTGATGCTTTCTTAAGTGATTAAGTATTCTTCTTAAATTTTAAGTTTCAAAGTCAGTTTCTCACACATGCTCAGTCTGTAATGAGTTCATGAGTGCATTCCTTTGCACAATATTGAACAGGCATAACATAGTCTGTCAAGATAGTGTTTCTGCAATGCTCAACCTATGTCGATAGTGAGTTGCACACTTTCAATTGACACTCGTTCACTTTTGGTTGTGATTCTACTTCTATTTTAGTGCTTTTTGAATTGTCGCTTTTACACACCTTCGCTTTCGCAAGTTTTACTTTCATATTTACAGTTGTCTCTTTTGCTTACTTTCACTTTAATAAGTGTGATTTTCATCTTTTCTTCACTTTGACAATTGTCTCTTTCAATATCGTTCACATTTGCAAGTGTCATTTTCAACTTTGTCTTACTGTCACAAATGTCGTCTCTAGGGCATGTGAAGTGTTGCATGATGTAAAACTATAGTTATAGTTCCTTTCACAAGGAAAATTTGGTGTTTATGGGTCCTCTTTACCATATAGACATGTATTAGACTCATTCCTAAAGTTTTATCCATTGTCTCTTTGGTATCATCATTGTCATCGCAAAGTCTACCTTAATTTTCACACTTGGAAGAGAGTATTTTTTCACCGTCACATTAAGGGGATCATCTTGTTTCTAAAGTGCTAAGTTTTATATGTTTTTTCTTGAATCGTTTCCAGTGTGCGGTCATGTTCAAGTCTTACCTTGGTTTCATATTTGCTTCACTGATCTCACACTTAGCCAAATTTGAAAGATATTATGCCTCACCAAATTAAGCTCACATTGCACAGTAGCAAGCCACAATCATGTACCCTTGAGTCCTAGAACTACACAATGTGAAGTTCCTACCTCCAAGGACTTCGTACTGAGCAGTCATAGTGCTCAAAGGATTTCCTCCCTACCCTCATAAATTGCGCAATATGTCCTCCTAGTCAGTTATTGAACTACACAACTACGCAATCCACTGACTAGTCTCCCTCTAGAACTGCACATTTGAGAGTCTCAAGGCTTACTATTTCCTCACTGAGCTTCTCAACTGCACAGTCATCTTACCCAGGCCTTCATAACTGCACATTTTTTAATATCAAGATTTAGTCCATCACTCCTGTAACTGTGCGTTTTTCTTTCATGGTCTGCCTGTGTCGGGAAGAATCGCTGTTGAGTCAGATATACCAGCTCCGGTTATGGATTTAAAGCAGTCAATTCAATAACAGGAAGATTCAAATAGTTGAGTAGTTAGGCAATCCATATTAAGTAGATACTGCGAATTTTAAGCAATCCATAGTTGAGTAGACACGGCCAATTTTAAGCCATCCATATTATATATTTTATCACGTGTACTCTGCATACGGAGACTTTCGAGAGGGTCGAGACTACAATTCATTTGAATTCAATTCGATATTATCGGATCCCTCTGGGCTCGGATCCTTCTCCGCTCCACCCCTCTCTGGCATGTATTTATAGAAGAGTCCCCCCTCTGAATATTGTATGTATGCATAAAATAGTTCCCCCACAAGTGCAAACCACCCATTCATAGCGCTTCGGCAAAAAGTTTGATTACGTCTAAGAGTTTGTGAACCGTCCATCGTCGTTAACCAACCTATCATTCAGCTTTTAGGGTTTACCATTCCACAGATATTGTTTTCAAGTCACAAAAGTACATTGATAATGGCAGTGCCCATGAAACTTAAAACCAATGTGTCCTTTCTTGTAATTGTGACTCTCGCCTTACTTATCACGACGTTGTCGTTTAAAAGCATTAACGTTCGCTCTTCAAATGAAGCGCTGGCGGCAGCAGGAGGCCGCTTAACATTCTGGAAATCACTTGAAACTGATCAACTCAACGAGCACGTCCCGAATCCGCCACCTCCACATAAGTTTCTAGCAGCGGCAGCAGAAGGATCTCCCGACCTTTCCTGCAACATTCATGTTCCGACATGTCCACCCACTCGCCAAGAAAAGGAGCAGCTGAAGAAGGTAGATGGCAAAGCAGAGTTAATGAGGAGTTATGATACTTCCATTAACGGTGGAAAACATGCATCAGTATATCATATATACTGACATGACATTTCATTTGGACGCGGCCGGTTTGATAATCCCCAGCAATTCAGTTCCGATCTAAAACCCATTTATCCCATCAAATGCAGCAGAGGGGAATAGTGTGCCTTGCTGACGTATTTTTCCGTAGTAAACTGCATAGTTCTTAGCAAGTGTTCCGGAGGGAATCGATCGATTTCTCTTTTTAATCCTTAAAATAAACCATTTGAACATCGATAATATAAGGAGTGCTTTTTTACCAATGGCATAGATATTATAACTTATTTGAATATCAATAATATAATATAAAGAGGTTTCTTTTTCACATTTGAATAATCTGTATCAAACATAGGCATAGAGATTTCCAATTATTGAAAATGGATATCTAAAAAATATAAATCGATGTTAATTGTATTTTATATTTTGTTGTATCATGATTAGTTTCACATTTTCTTCTTCAGTAATAGAAATAAATAAAATAATATCTATTATATTAAAACGTATTATTTTAAAAAAAAATTGTAAATATATAGAAGTTAAATTAAATTAAACTAATTTGTAATAGTGAAATAGTGAAATATTATAATTTAAATAAAAATTATATATATATATATATATATAAAAGATTGCCCATCATGAGAGGCTCTTAATTTTTTTCTTTTGGAATTCAAATAAATCATAATTTTATATATATTAAATCAAAATTTAAAAATATTTCAAATTATAATTTTTTTTAAATTAAAGCTATATCTAAATTTTAAAAAGCATAAAAAATTAAAGGAAAAAATGTTAATGAGATTATTATATTATAAATTATTTAGTTTTCTTATATATATATAGTGATTATGCTAGATTTGAATTATTATATTTATATTTATATTTAGAAATTTAAAGTTAATTATAAAAAATATCTCATTATTAAAGAGTATTCAATCTATTTTTTTGTCGGTCAAAGTCTAGATTATATTAAAATATCGAAAACAAAATTTACAATCGGAGCCAGCCTGGTTGTATTAGATTCAGGCAAATCAGAAGGCATGTAGTGCCTAGAAGGACTTGGGTGCTTTCCAAGGAAACTCATGCTCTTGGTTATTAGCTGCACAAAATTACAAAACAAACATAACAAAATTGTCATCATGGGGTAGGGTGCACGGGACCTGCCAGAGGAGCTACGAAGAGACGACCTTGATTGTGCATATGGTAGCTAATATGGTCCACATGGGCCTCTAGAGCTCGAAGATGGTCCCGAGAGCGTCTCAAAAGACAACACAGACTCTCCAGAGCTTCGAGGGTCTCATTCTGTAGGTTTCAAACAACGTTAATGTAGGCCACCAATTCATTATGATCATCATACCTTTGTTCACGTAGGGTGTCCAAGTTGAGTTGGATTTGCTAGAGTTGAGTGAAAATTGCTTCAAGGGTGGGAAATGCCTCAACCTAACCTGGTGACTCAGCCAAATTAACTGCCATGGCCGCCACCGAATGTTGACTCTTAGTAGATTCTGAGTGTGAGCTTGAGTCCCCGGGTACCTGGCAATTTTCCATGTCGCTTATAAGACCTCCACGTCATGCCCGACCTCGCTCGTGCAACATCAAATCGTCTAACACTCCCTCTCCCTTTTCTCGGTTGCAGGGCCAAGCACGCTCGGTCTAGCAACCCCTAAAACCCATGCACTATCCCTGCACCCTCGCTTGAGTTTATCACTGACCACATCTTGAGCACCATGGATGAGAGACACAATACCACCACCAGCCGCAACATTGTCCTCAAATGAGGTGCGGAAATGCCATCCCTTGCAGATGTGAATCACAGGAGAGCCTCAGTTCTCAGTAAGCCGAAGGCAGAACCACCTTGGGGCTTCGCCAGTGACGACCCCTTCCTGCGTAGTCCGCGAACTGTCCGTTGGCGCCCAGGCTAAACACCAGAATCACCCGTTCAAAGACGCTCCCTCCATAGCTAGTTCTCCCGCACCACCTTTGTCTTCCTCTTGTTGCATCATTCTCATTTCGTTACCAGGACTCCTCTCGGATGCTAAACACTCGCCATTGCTACCCTACTGAGCTTGCACCCACCTTGTCTCCTGCTGCTGAAGCTCAAGCCAAGGATTGAAAACCACCTTCTGCTCGTCTGCGAAATCCAGAGCACCAACCTTCACCATCGTCCGTAGATACGGAATGTTCTCTCATTTCTAATGCCCCCTTAACTGCATTCACCATTTTGGTAGGATCGCGTTCCCCAGGTCCCATTACTGTTCGAGTGTGGGAGGGTGGTGAGTCGGCGAGTGTGTGTCTTAGGGCCGGTCCAGCCTTAACTTACCATGACCCACTTGTCCCAATGGTTGGACACCCCCTGCAGGGAGAAGCATTCAGTCTATTAACTCAAACTAAATGTTAATATCTATTTGGAACATCATAACACGCCCTTTTTTTGGAATTGAAATAAATCATAATTTTATACATATTAAACTAAAACTTCTGATAATAGATTTTTAAAATATTTCAAATTATAGTTCTTTTTAAATTAAAGTTACATATAAATTTTTAAAACATAAAAAATGAAAACTTAATCTAAATTTTTAAACGCATAAAATATCAAAATTAAAGATAATAATGTTAATGAGATTTTTATATTATAAATTATTTAGTTTCTTCTTCTCAGATTGTAAGTTTTGAAGTCACTTGTTCACACATGCTCAGTTTGTAATGATTTTATGAGCACATTATTTTACTCAAGCTTGAAAAAACATAACATAGTCCATCAAGATTGTTCTTGTGCAATGTTCAACCTATCTCAGTAGTTACTTCACACCTTATATTGACTATCTTTCAATTTTGGTTGTGATTGTACTTCTATTTCGATGATTTTTTCCAACTACTACTTTAGCACAACTTCTCCTTCGCAAGTATCACTTTCATGTTTTCACCTATCTATTTTTCTTTCTTTCACTTTAATAAGTGTCATTTTTCATTATTTATTCTCTCTTACCTACTCCTCTTTCAATTTTTTTCCCATTTAAAAGTGTCGTCTGTACCTTTATCTTACTGTGACAAGTATCGTCTCTCGGGCATGGGAAGTGTCACATGATGTAAAATAAAAGCTATGCTTCATTTTAGGAGGTAAATTTAGTGTCGATGGGTCCTATTTACCATATAGACATGTATTAGACTCATTCCTAAATTTATATACATTGTCGCGCTACTGTTGTCATTGCCATCACAAAGTGTACCCTAAGTGTTGCACTTCGAAGGGAGTATTGTTTCGTCATTGCATTAAAGGGATAATGTTGTTTTTTAATTGATGAGTGATCTATGTTATGTCATAAATGTTTTTTACTGTGTGGTCATGTTCAAGTATTAACTTGGTTTCATATATACTTCACTAATCTCACACTTAGCCAAATTTTGGAAGATTTTCTTCCTCGCCAACTTAAGCTCACTTTACCCTCTTGAACTGTGGATTTCATAGTATCAAGCATCAAGCAACTACCACTTCCTCCTATAACTGTGCAATGTGTATTTATTTTGTCCAAGGACTATGCATTTAGCAATCACAGTGCTCAAAAATTGCCTCCCTACCCTAAAAAAATATGCAATCCTATGTCCTGGTCAGTATCTTGTTGTGCATCATATAGTCTCAACCATAAAGTTGGCTCTCTAAGTCCTTGAAATACACAACTATATAATCCACTAACCAATCTCCCTCCATAAATGCACATTGCACAATCTCAAGGCTCAATATTTCATCATTGAGATCCTCAATTGCACAGTTATCTTTCCTAGGCCTCTAGAACTACACAGTATGCAATCTCAAGATTTCGTCCGTTACTACTGATATTTGGAATTGCACATTTCATAATCCCTAAGTCTTCCTCTCATTTTAGCACCTATTTCCATCTCAATCATCATTTTCATGAAGCAAGTTAGACTAGGATATTTCCGAACTGATGTTTTCTAGTCATGAGTGTATTTCACTTTTAGGTACTATATCTTGCCATGACAATATGATGCCCAGAGAGGAGGATAAGGAGACTATGTTAAAATACACTTATGAATCCAAAACCATGGATAGGTCATCCAGAAATAAGATGAAGGAACACGAGTTTACGATAGAAGACCAAAGATTAGGACCACATGAAGACTCCATATCATTCAATGCCTCTAAGGGTGAATATGAAGAACAAAGTAGATATGTCATGAAGATGAAGTACCGAACAAACCTATCACTAATAGTGAACACAAATAATCAAGAACAACAACCTGGCATTGTGACCTCATCATGGAGTCCATGTCATCATTGTCAAGTTGTGACTTGTATCAGTTTCATCACAATGTCATATGTGTCCATGTATCTTGCCACATCATTTGTGCATGTAATTTTCTAATTATAAAATTGAAGGAAAAAATGTAATGTGTGGAAGTCTGAGTCTCATATATGGAATATGAAAAGTTGCGTAGTCATATATGGAAAAAAGAGTCTTTCATAAAAGTCCAAAATTCATATGGAAGTCCAAAGTTCACATTAGGTGTCGAAGAGTCATGAGGGAATCTCAAGATTCATGGGGATATGAAAGGTCACTCCTGTTTTTATAAATACACCCTCATATCTCAAGAAAAGGGTTTTTGGAGGCTTAGCCTTTGGAGAGCTATCCTTCACTTCTACAACTTAGCATTAGAGAGAAGATCATTCTTTTGAGAATCAAGAAGTGACTTAATGTTTCAATATTGGAGATAATGGCTCTTCGTTGTAACTGTGTGCTTGGATATTTCACCCAATAATTAAAAGATCATTGAGGCAACACACTTCCATGTGTATGTTGTAAATGTTTTAAGACAAGTCTCTTAATGTTTTCGATATATGTTGTTCACATATATACTAGATAAATCGAACTATTTCGATGGATTTGGTTCTTATTTTGTTGAATGTGTGTTGCGTTTGCTTTAATTTTCATTTTGTTTATGTGAACTATTTCCCTATATAAATAATGGATATTTCCTTTATCTCATGTGTATCTTACGATAATACTATAACTTTCTTTCAGAGGCTCACTTTTATTTCACTCTCGTAAGAGTCTCTATTTTCACATTGGAATTAGTGTTTCACAGTGTCAACTTTGTTGTTGATTTCAAAGGTTATGTGCATACTCTCTTATGTTATTCATTGCAGCTAAGAAAAACAATTAAGTTATGGTGGTCAGGTTGACACCCCAGATGGGGCTCCTACTCCAAAGAGTGTGAGGACTAATTGAAGCTTCACATTGGGGAGAACCATTTGTTGGAATATTTCTAGCACCATTAATAGTTGGTGCTAGGAGGGACATATGGAAAGGTATGCTTGTTCAATCTATTTTGAATCTCTTATATTTAATGTCTCATCCTCAAATCATATTCCTAGGGTGTTTTTCCAATATATCCAATGGTCAAATTTTAATCCTCATTGATCCTATTTAGGATGTGTCTCAACAGAATTTTGATGGTGAGAATGGAACATCCATATCCAAACACATTTATGATTTTCTTAAATTTTGTGAATATTACAAAATTGATGATGAATCTTTTTCTTATGTTATTTTCTTCGTCACTCTTGAAGGTCGTGTTAATAGATGGTGTCATACCTTACCATCTTCTTCTATTCATTCCCTTGATCAATTTATTAAGGAGCTCCATAAGGCTTTTGATTGATATTATTACCAAGATGTTTTTAAAAGAATTAATCATCTTAGAATGGGACCTAATGAATCAATTGAGGATTTTTATAATAGATTTATTTACTTACGTTTTCAAATTATTGAAGAAGATATGGATTGGGATTTCCTTAGGAAAAAGTTACAACATTTGTTTAGGATCTCTTTGAATTAGTTTGAATATAAACCCTCATACGTTCCTGTTTCCCAAACATTTGTAATGTCTAAGACACCTTCAATTTAACAGGAGAAACCTACTATTCCTTTTTTTCCTTGTCCTCATCCTTTTTAAGTATCAATTTGGGTGCCTCCATATGATAATGTTGAATTTGGGAATTTTCAAATAGATCGTTGATCCGCCTCTTCAACCGTCATTCATTTCTCATTATTCAGGTCATATGGAGGAAACTTTGGAATGGTTCGTGAACCCTACAATGAAGAATAATGCTTCCATTCCTCAAGATGTATTTTTTAGTTAGATCTATAGTCTTGAATATTATTTGGATTCCTATCATCCTCTATCGTCTCATTCTCATAACCCCTTGTGCCTTGATCATCCTGATTCTTAATTTTTAAATCCAAACAGTGATCAGGTGTAGTGAAGTCGCTCTTCATAGGTAGAGGAGTAGGAAAATGAGGATTATTTCGATATTTCTTATATTTTTTTAAATCCTCCATGTAAATATGATGTTGTTCCACCACTGGTTTATTTTTAATTCAATAATATTGGTGATGAGTCAAATGAAATTGATTTTCCTAATCAATCTAAAGTCTTGGATAACCTTCATTCTCACGATTCTGATTCCATTATTGTATGTAATGATAGTTTCACAAGTGAATCATTTTATCTTTCAATATCTCAAGAGAAAAAATTGAAATATATATATCTTGAATCCAATCTAGTTAAATAAAATGTTCTTATTGAAATTTCCACTTCATCTCGCTAACCCTTCTGTTCTACGTTTTGTAGTGCAGATACTCCATTCTCTCCATGTTCATCATCTAATGAGTTTTATTTTGAATTCAAAAATATGTATGAGATTATTATTATTATTATTATTATTATTATTATTTATATCAAGAGGGAAACCGGTAACGAGAACCATACAATAATATCTGCCAGACAAGCTAACATCGCGTTGCTGCCAATGAAAACCCTACTGGCTAGCATCATCCCCTGCTGACAATACACAACAAGGTTCGGAGGCTTACGCCTGATAGGCATCCATGGGGTTTGAGCCGGTGACCTTTACAAATGAGTGCCTTAACAGAACACTCAATCACCAACAATTTGCCACCCTGTGGGTTAATATTTATGATATTATTGATAATGAAAAGGAAGCTAAATAAATAACTGGATATCCATTGCATTAAATTTTGCATTAATTAAATTCTGCTATCCATGTTACTCATGACATTTTGCCAATCAATCTATCCTTAGATGTGCAGTTAGAAGAACCTTACGACTCGGGAAATATGTTTGTTAAAGATATAAATTCTAATCAAATCAATAATGTAAATGATTTACATTTGGATAGTAATAATAGTGTTACAATTATTAGTGGTATTTTCCACACACCATGCATGATCTAGTTCAACCTTCACAATGTAATTCTAGAATTCTTGAAATTTCTAGGACTCATCACGAATTCAAGGCACTTACACTTTATTTGATGGTTATATCAGGTTTTGTAGACTTTTGTAAGTCCCCCTAAATAAATAATATTTGGAAATTCTCGCCTAATCCTTTCCTTTGCATGGTTTCACTAGATCTAAATTCCTTCTTGAAAATTCCATGGTATTTCAGATATAACTTTTCAAACTTTCAAGATTTTGTCTCCAGTCATATTCAACAGTTTGTTTCAATTTATTATTCCTCATGAAAATATCTTGTATCAAACTTAGTTTTTGAGTCTATACCTTTCATGAATGAAAAAAAAAATATGAAGTTTATCATTCTAAATATAATAATTGGCCAAAGGATTCATACTTATCACATTCTTTTGAAAATAACTAGCTCCTAATCCTTCATGTGAATAATTTTATTCTAATTATTTTCTTCATGGAACCAAATATGCTCTTCAATGTTAAGGTATTCTTTTGTTACTTGTTGAATAAATTTCCTCTTTTTCATATGCTACATCTTCATTGCTTTCATGTGTTTTCCATATTGGCATTCCTTTTTAATGATTATGATGCCAGTCCAATTTGTAACTAGACACAAGCAGATGGTTTTTCACATTGAACATATGAGTAAGATGATTCTTTCATTCAAATGATTCGTAATTTCTTTCAAACCTATCTATATTTTTTGTCTCCTAACCGAGAATATTATGCCTTAATCATCCAATATAATCATGGTTGTTGTTTTAAAAATTTTCATTCATTTGATCATTTTCACAATAATGTACTTAATGATGGTTGTTTTACATAATTTGATATTTATGGTTTATCATCTTAGTATTTAGACACTTATCAACTAGTTCAAGAATTTCATCCTTCGTTAATGGTTATGTTATGTTGTCACAAGCTTTTTGAATGTGATCAGATTTATTTTCCCTCGCAAGATTCTCATCTTGATTCCACACTGGTAATTGAAATTTATTTCTCCCAAGGGCTTCGGGATATTCAAGAGGATTTTTTTTAGTTTCATTATCCAACCTATCATCAGTTACAAACATCTTACATAGCAAGCCCATTTGTTAAAATCAAGTTTTGATCTATCTTGATGTGTTCTAAGCAAGAAAATATAAGTATAGGTACATTCACAAGGAGCCATCAAGGTTTATTTGATTATGTTTTACATCGATAAGGTAAGGTGGAAGGTTGGGTAAATGTACGTGATATGAAAAATCTTTCTTCTTTTAAGAAAGACCTTCAATGTTTTGTGAAATTTATTCAAGCTTATATTTTTCAGTTGCACATTACCATGTATTGGTTTTAATCGATCGTATCATTATGATTACAGGTGAGGAACAATGGTGGCTTCATTGGAAATATCATTACACTTAGACCTAATCTTCTAGCTTGTTAGGTTGGAATTAGGTTTAGTTGCATTTGGTTTCCCTTGCATTACATCCACCCTTTGTCATGCTCTCCATCTAGTCTCTTCATTTATTTATTTTCTTATTGTATATTTGTAACACCCCTATTTTATGTTTTTCTTTCAAAGCTAGACATTTGAATTTTAATCCTGAGGGGAGTGAACCCCAAATGGACAAGTATTTTGTGGATGTAGTTAAATATTTGATTATGAAAAATAAATAAAATAATTCTGTGTAGATTGACTAAAATGAGAATTATGAGATCACTTGCTAAATCCATGAGGATGGAAAGAGGCAAATAATTCCCCAAAAAAAAATCTTTCAAAAAAGAAATCCTTGAAAGAATTTATTTCCAAATTATATTTTGAGGAAAATCCAGTTTCCCCAATGATGTGGAGAGTAGTTGGGAAGAGGTAAAAAGCTGGGAAAAGCAGAAAGCAGCTTTAAAAATCCCTAAATAAGGGAAGCCTAGGCAAACAAGAAGAAAAGCATCCTGTAATTCTGGACGCGGAATTAGAAATAGGTTTGGGGAGAAAAAGCTTAAATAAGCTATTCCTGAATAGATTAGAGGTTGGTCTGTTCTAGGAGGTGATCTCAGCTCAGGGGTGAGTTCTGGAGATAGAGGGACTCTACAGTTGGGAGGACTGGTCAATTACCAAAGCGGTATGCCCACAGTAATTGTGAACAATTGAAAATTTAATTGTGCTATGAATGACTGTAATTACCTATGTATATTTTGTTTTGTAATTTATAATAGTGTTCCATACATTTACAGAGTTAAGAAGGGATTAAACCCTCTCAGTTCTGCATGGTTGTAGGAACTAGAAAAATGAGGAAAAATCATTCAGAATCTCTAAACCAGCCTTTGTTTTAAATATGGAGATTTATGTTACCTCATAATTCATAATTATGTAACTTTAATCTGCTTCTGTTAATAATAGCATTAAACCAGTGGACACTAGAGACAATTGAAAGATGTGGTAAGGAATTTGTTAAAATTAGTAAGTAAAGTACAGGCCTGTAGGTTTCCAAAATAGAAATACATGTTTATCTATAAGTTGCATTCCACCATAAGGACAGATTGGAAGAACATAGATTTATTGCTTTATAGAAATTCAGCTAGTAAAGAGACCTAGCTAACCATAGTTACCAAATCTTCAAACAATTGTAGTATGAGAAATATATACATAACGGGGTGTGACTAACATCCTTCACAAAGGAATGGCCCCAAACAAAACACTTATTGGAAAATAAGATGAGCATGTGAATTTCTATATAATGCATGCAACTGTAAAAGCTGTGAAAATTAACACATATTTCACCCACCAGATCTATCTAAATTAATAGTCAAGAGTATTGGCTTAAACAATATAGGTACTGAAACTATTATACTAGAAAAATTTATAAGTGTATAGTTGCAGAAACATTATGAATAACATAAGTGATTATTATTATGAAACCTCAACTAATGAGTATACATAGAGTCCACTGGTGTGTTATATAATGTACATGAATTTATAGACTCTGTGGGCATGGAAATTTCTCATGCACTGAAAGATTTAAACTTGAAAACTGAAACAAAAAATAGAGATTTAGATGCATTATGCTAGTACAATACGGAGTAACAGAAGAAAATAAAATAAGACTAGCGAGCTTATAAATTTATCCAGTCTAACTTATAGAGATAGATTTATGGGAGAAACAATTCATATGAGTATTTATACGAAAATGATAAACTGAGACCCATCAGAGAACATCATTTATTGGGCATGAGTAACAGAGGCAAATAGTAAATAGATAAATATATACATATCAATTTCTGAACCCGTATGAAATCAAACTTTCAAGGGTCAATAGTAATACCATAGAAATTAATCATTCAGAGAATGTCATCACTGAAGAAAATTTGTTAACAGTCCTATTGTCTGGCGTAAAGGATTACTACAATAACAACTTCTGCGAAAACAGAAAGAAAATTTGAATTATCTGAGTAAATTTTGGGATAATAATAATGAAAGAGCCTGGTCACACACCGAATTAGGAGGCATTGATACTGACCTGAAATCCCAGATTAAAACATATATCAAGTTGAAGGAATTTCAAATCCACCCAATACCACTGAATAAAAACCCTCGACGCTATTCGAACTTACCTGCAATCAAAGGAGGGAAATAGGAGAAATTGTTACCATAAGACGATAGTAGGACACTCCGAACATAAATTATTCAAAGGGAACATAAAACAACTCTGGTTACCTTGGGAACACAAGGTGTTTTAATAAAATACGACCTGTATGAAGAACACAGGGTATTGTCAAAAATATTCACCAAAATGAAAATAAAAACTCCAGAATAATATTGTTCCAATAATACGATGGTTTACCGAGGATAAATTGCCCACTACGAGCCAGGATAATTTGGAAAATGGAATAGATGACCTTAGCCAAGTCACTAAGGACGAAAAGGAGTAAATCCTAACAAGAAATGAGGGGATAATAATGTTAGATATTGTCATTAGAAAATGAAAATTTCATACTAGAACAGAAAATTATTGTGAGATATTTGTGCAATCAGACCAAAGCAAGAAAATACAACGCCACAAGTTCTCGACAGTAAACGCGACCCTAGAAAGAAATGGTGTAAATTAGAACATAGGTCTCGCACTGTAACTTTAATGTATTAACATACATATTAATAATCAAAGCCTCACAGGTTAAAATAGTGTTGTGCTCATATGGTCATACCTGCCTTATGAGGCGATGAGAGATGAATACGTTCGCGAAGCCTGGAATAACTAACGCCGTGCTTCTCCAGCATGCAGAGGCTCGTCACCGAGAGGAGAGAAGAACAAATGAGAAACAAAAGAACAGTCTCGAAAATGAGCTCGAGATTTATAAAAATGCCTCCAAAATCAACAACAACAAAACCCTAATGGGATAGGGAAATCTCCTCCGTCCAAGTGGCAAAGAATCTAGGATGGGTACATGGATCGAATTGGCGGAAATTGCAATTAAAACATGGTCATTCAACATTAAATTGATAATATATGCAATCAATCTCATGGTACCTCTGCCCAAGTTGCGTGGTTTGCATAGTTACCAGAGCAGTCTGGCATGGCAAATAAAAATGCAAACGTGGATACATACCACTTGAGCATGAACGAAATGAAACCCAACACAACTAAAAACAAATCAACAAAGAGCCTTGCATAAATTTACATGGAGACTGGATATAACGTTTCAATTCCCAAAATACATTAACTCGCCTTTGCCAAGGACGCAGTACGTGTACTTTGAAGTTAAAGGTGTACATCTATACATAAATTTCAACATAAATAATATGTACAAGAAATGTATTCGATGACATTGGAACACGCATTATGAATTGTAAACATTGACCACAAATTCATGGAACTAACCAAAAGATCGACATACGAATAGACCTCTTAAGACATAGAAGAAGTCGTAATTCGACTATAGGACTATAACTATTGGGGTTATATAAATACGTTTACACCACGAATACCATTCTCGACCCCATACGAGAATGCCATCAAACTTTAAAATGTTAGTATAATGAGCTTACAAGTGTTGGGAAAAAAAAATAAAATTGTAAGGAATAAATTAACATGTATGAGTCCCATATAGGTAGGATAGTCTGTGTTGGTAATTTACATGATGCGTAGATAGATGTGAATAGGAGCAAGTGCAACCATACAATAGATATGGGAACATATATACGTGTAAATTCTATAAGTCACAAATTATGAGTGAAAGAAATCAATGACACTATAACCACAAGAGTACCAGATCACAATTGACGAAATTGGAAGTAGAATTGAATAGCTGTGGCAAATAGAAGCACAGTACTAAACCACAAATAGAAAAAAAAATATTTTGTTTAAGGGGAAGGAAGAGATGTTACAAATGGTATCAGAGCCCATGTTATACAAAACTAGGCTGTTGTTGTGTGTGCTCACTGTATAAATGAATTACTGTTGAAAAAAAAAAAAAACATTTTTTATTTATTTATTTACTGATCTGTGTTATGTAGTGTATAGTGGTGCTAGAATGGCAGAAGGTGAGGAAATTTATGTCGATCTGCGTGATGAAGATAATACACTAGATCCCAACGCTCCAATGATGGCTATGTTGCACAGTTTGCAACGAGAAATGGCTGAGCTAAGAAGCCAGAATGACAGATTGTCATTAGCTAGTGAGGAGCAGGAAAAGCTCATTAGAGAACTAACTTCGCGGAACAACCAAGAAGGTGAAGATTCCGGAAAGAGGAAGACTGATGAGTCTGAGGAAGATGATGCTGTTAGGAATCAGTATAAGCAGAAAAAGGAATTACAGGGAGAATTCCGAAAGATCAAGCCTCCCTCCTATGATGGGGAGAAGGAGGAAGATGCTGAAGCCTGGTTGTTGAACATGATTAAATATTTTCAAGTCTATGAATATGAAAGCAATCTGAAAGCCATAATAGCTATCTACCAGCTACAAGGTAAGACTACCTTGTGGTGGGAGGAGACAAAAATGGTTCATGCCATTGATGAAAAGACAGTTACTTGGGAAGATTTCCAGGTTAAGTTAAAAACCGATATTTAAATGAGCGTTATTATGATGAGAAAGCAAAAGAATTTCATGAGCTTAGACTGGGACAGCTTACTATTTATGAGTTTGTCACCAATTTTACCAATCTGTTGAGATATGTCCCTTACATTAGGGAAGAGAAGGCCAAGGTACAAAGGTTTTTGAACTGTTTGCCTGCTGTGTACAAAGAGAAGATCAAGTTTGATAACCCAAACACTATGGATGAGGCAGTGAAGAAAGCTAGATTATGCTACCAGCAGTTTAAAGGAAAGGTTGAGCATGGAAAAGGCTGGCTAAACAAAGGTGAAATTAAAGGAAAGAAACAGAAACCAACTTACTTAAGGAATTTTGGTAGGGACCATCAGAGGAAAAAGTTTAATAAACCAAAAGAAAGCCAAACAGCTCAGTCTCAAATTGGTTCCAAACAATTAGATGAAGGAAATAAGAAGGAAGGCATAGTCAAAATGAGGGAACCTTTGAAATGATGGGGATGTGGAGAACCCCATCTTTTGAGGGATTGCCCCCACCGAAACATTCAAATGATTATGAGAGATCGAGAAGCTACCACAGTAAATGACATAGCAAGAAATATACCCACTATCAGTGCAGCCTTGGAAAATCGAAAAGCAGAACACCAAGCTACACTGGTTGAAATGGAGGGTAAGATTTCTGACCAATCTGTTACTGTCTTGATTGATCCAGGTGCTTCTTTGAGTTACATTAGTCCAAAAATTGTAGAAAAATGCAATCTCAAAACTGAAAAATTTCAGAAATCTTGGTTGGTCCAGCTAGCCACTGGCACCAAAAGGAAGGTAACCCATAAGTTACCTCAAACACTAATTAAATTAAATGATTTTCAAACAGAAGTAAATCTAAACATTCTTCCATTAGGTTCATATGAATTGCTGATAGGAATGGACTGGATGGAAAAGAGAAAGGCGATGATGAATTGTTGGGATAAAACTCTGCATTGCATAGATGAAAAAGGGAAACCTTTTATTCTCAAGGGAAAACCAAAACCCATCTCTGTAAGACAAATATCTGCACTGCAATTAAAATGAACAACTAGGAAAGGATACCAAGTGTATGGAGTTCATGTAGAAGAGACAGAACAGAAAACTGAATAAAATCTGATGGATGCTCTGCCAGTAGTGAGAGAGTTTAAGGAAGTCTTTCCAGATGAGATTCCTCATCTTCCCCCCAAAAGAGAGATTGAATTTTCAATTTATTTGGTGCCAGGAGCAACACCTGTTTCCTGAGCCCCTTATCAAATGAGTCCCCTTGAACTCATGGAATTGAAAATGCAATTGCAAGAATTGCTGGATAAGGGCTATATCCGACCGAGTGTGTCTCCTTGGGGAGCATCAGTTCTATTTGTGAAAAAGAAGGATGGAACCTTTAGGATGTGCATTGATTATCGTCAACTGAATAAGTTGACCATTAAAAATAGATACCCGTTGCCCAGAATTGATGATATTTTTGACCAAGTCAGAGGGGCTTCAGTATTTTTCGAAGATTGACTTAAGGACTAGTTATCACCAGCTCAGAATTAAAGAAGAAGACATCAGCAAAATAGGCTTTCGAACCAGGTGTGGTCACTACGAATTTGTAGTCCTACCTTTTGGTTTGACAAATGCCCCTACCACCTTTATGTGCTTAATGAACAGTGTATTAAATAAGTACTTGGATAAATTCGTACTTGTGTTCATAGATGATATTTTAATTTACTCAAAAAGTGAGGAAGAACACAAGGAGCACTTGAGGATAGTGTTGCAAAATTTGAAAGAAAACCAGTTATATGCCAAATTCAGTAAATGTGAATTCTATAAGGACAAGATCCAATACTTGGGTCATATTATTTCTGAACAAGGGTTGGCTGTTGACCCTAAAAAGATAAAGGCTATTAAAGAATGGCTTGTGCCAACAAATGTTTCAGCAGGGAGATCATTCATGGGGATTGCAGGTTATTATCGCAGATTTGTGGAGAGCTTTTCTGCCATAGCATTCCCCATAACCTCACTACAAAGGAAGGGTGTCAAATTTGAGTCGACTGAAAAGTGCCAAAACAGTTTTGAACAATTAAAATTAAAACTCACCAGAGCCCCTATATTGGAAATTGCAGATCCTGATAAAGAATTTGTTGTATGTACAGATGCCTGTAGAGAGGGGTTGGGAGGAGTCATTTTGTAGGAAAATTCAGTTATTGCATACGAATCTAGGAAACTGAAGACACATGAACAAAAATATAGTGCATATGATTTGGAGTTGGCAGCTGTTATTCATGCCTTGAAGATGTGGCGACACTATCTTCTTGGAAAGAAATTTACATTGATGACAAATCATATTAGTCTTAAATATTTCTTTTCCCGAACTGATTTGAATGCTCGACAAGCTAGATGGCTATCTTTTGTGAGTGAATTTGATATGGACATAAAACATATCAGAGGGAAAGAAAATAAATTTTTTGATGCTTTGAGTAGAAATACTTGCCAACACATAAACAACATTGGAAGTAGTCTAAAATTGGAGCTAGAAGATTTAGTGAAATAGGTAGCAGACCAGGATCCAAACTATGAGAACCTACAGGTGAAAATACTAAAGAAGGAGATGGCTGAATACACTAAAAACCAGAAAGGATTGATCTGCTACAAAAACAGATTATACATCCCCAATGTAAAAACTTTGAAAAGAGAGATTTTAGATGAATATCACAAACAATCGTATGTAGGGCATCCTGGATATCAGAAAATGTTAACAGCTTTGAAAAAGAAGTTGTTTTGGCCAGGAATGAAAAGAGATGTAGCAGAATATTTAGCTAGATGCATGGAGTGTCAACTAGTTAAAGTTAAACATCAGCATCATGCTGGTCTTCTAAATCCTTTTCCGATTGCAGAATGGAAATGGGATACAGTTTCTATAGATTTTATAACAGGACTACCCAAAACCCAATACCAACACAATTAGGTGATGGTAGTAGTGGACTCTCTAACAAAAGTTTCACACTTCATACCAGTGAAATCTACTTTCGGGATAACCTAAGTAGCAGATGTGTTCCTGAAGGAAGTAGTAAGGCTCCATGGGGTCCCAAAGGTGACTGTTTCGGATAGAGATGCTAAGTTCACTGTAGCCTTTTAGAAAGGTCTGTTTGGGGGCATGGGACTAAGTTGAATTTCAGTACTGCCTATCACCCTCAGACTGATGGTCAGACAGAGAGAACTAATCAGATTTTGGAGGATATGCTGAGAATGTATGTGATGGATAGACCATCAAAGTGGGAAGACTACTTACATTTAGCTGAATTTTCCTATAATAACAGCTATCAATCCTCCATCAAAATGAGTCCGTTTGAGGCACTCTATGGAAGGAAATGTCATACACCTTTGAGCTGGAGTCAACCTGAGGATAAGCTAATGTTGGGACCAGATGCTTTACAAGAGATGGAAATAATTGTTAAACAAATACAAAGAAATATCAAGATAGCACAAGATCGACAGAAAAACTATAATGATAAGAAAAGAACACATCGAGATTTCAAAGTGGAGGAGCATGTGTACTTGTGTATTAAACCCAAAAAGAGCACACTCTATTCTGGAAGTTGTGCAAAATTGGCTCCTAGATATTGTGGGCCTTTTGAGGTGTTAGAAAGGGTGGGACCAGTGGCTTACAAGCTGGCCTTACCACCCCATGTTAAAGTTCATGATTTGTTTCATATTTCATTATTCAGAAGATATGTACATGATGCTTCTCACATAGTTTATTGGAATGTGATACAGGTGGAACCAGAAGGGGAGTTCCTTCCAGAACCGCTTCAAATATTGGATCGGGAAGAAATTGAATTGAGGAATCGGACGGTAGCAAGAGTAAAGGTGCAGTGGAAGCACTTTAATGCTGAAGAAGCTACCTGGGAAAGAGAAGATGAAATGATGGAAAAATATCCATTTTTGTTTGAAAAAAAAAATGAACTCTAGTATTTAAATAGCAACACCGAGGACGGTGTTTGCTTTCAAAGGGGGAATATGTAACACCCCTAGTTTATGTTTTTCTTTCAAAGCTAGACATTTGAATTTTAATCCTGAGGGGAGTGGACCCCCAATGGAAAAGTATTTTGTGGATGTAGTTAAATATCTGATTATGAAAAATAAATAAAATAATTCTGTGCAGATTGACCAAAATGAGAATTATGAGATCACTTGCTAAATCCATGAGGATGAAAAGAGGCAAATAATTCCCCAAAAAAAAATCTTTCAAAAAAAAAATCCTTGAAAGAATTTATTTCCAAATTAGATTTTGAGGAAAATCTAGTTTCCCCAATGATGTGGAGAGTAGTTGGGAAGAGGTAAAAAGCTGGGAAAAGAAGAAAGCAGCTTTAAAAATCCCTAAATAAGGGAAGCCTAGGCAAACAGGAAGAAAAGCATCCTGTAATTCTGGATGCAGAATTAGAAGCAGGCTTGGGGAGCAAAAGCATAAATAAGCTATTCCTGAATAGAATAGAGGTTGGTCTGTTTCAGGGAAAATCACCCTAGAGGTTCGTTGGGTTACAACCTCCACAGAGCAGGGGCATGCTACTTAAGAAGGACTCACACAACCATACATGTTCATGACAAACTAAATAGAGTAGATCGAGGAAGTTACACGTAGGTCCTACGGTTGAAGCAGATCCCGCGGGGTCCAAAGCCCCAACAACCGTCCTTCCTTCTTAACCTGGAAGACAAGAAGAAACAAGCATGAAGAACTAGTTGCACATCATATATCTACTCTAAATGTTAGTGAAATCCATATGAAACATTAAATAAACCATAATGAATGCTTAAATAACAATTTTATCATATATGTAAGCAGACACTAACTCGTATATTTCAGGAACAAGATGGTACTTATGTATTATAAATAGCATGTACAGAAATAACGAGTGGAGAGATCACCTGAATCCTTCCACGATCTTCGAGCAGACCGTCGTCTGGATCCGTCCCGCCCTTGCCTCACTAAGATTCCTTCCAAACTGGTGCATACGAGATGACATATAGGGAGATGAGCATCTCAAGGAAACAAGGGTTTCCTATAATGAACTGGGAAAGTGCAGGAGGCACGGGGAATCAGACTTGGATAGGGAATACAAACAGAGTATAATATCAATAATTCTCTCTCTCCCTTAGGCCATACACATGAGGGGTTTTTATACTCCCTCCAAGTAGTTTCAACAGTTGGAAACAGTTGGCCACGTGCTGGGGTGGTTGAACTACCTGAGTAACCATCAACCCAGCCCGAAAATAAGGAATTTTTATATATTTTTTCATAATTTTAATGGCATACGCGGAAAAGTGCAGCTGGACTCGCGTATACACGCGGAAAAGTACGGGCATAGTCGCGTATGGGGATTTTTACACTATTTTTAAGTGAATTTGTCCAAGTCTGTAGGAATGGGTGCCCAAAACCATCAAAGAAATCATGAATCATGTCAAGGTGAGAAATGATGCTATAACAGATGCCCCCTAATATATGAGGTCAGAAGGGGTACATGATGGCCGAAATGTATTATGCACATAGAAAGAACTTCGCAAGGACAAGAGAGGACTTCACTAGATTTTAGCCTGCCAAAAACCAATGAAAGAAACCAGAGAGTCAACTCATGCTGAGGCGGGCATACCCATGCTCAGTCAAAAATACATCATATGGAAAGTAATGAATAGATCCAACATGTATACAAGTATAGCTGAACTGAAAGTACACAATGAATCATCTGAGCATGGCCCGAAAATACAAGTCTGAATCAATGTCCAAGTATCACATATAGAAAGCTGATCAAGGATGGTGCAACTGGATGTCTGATCATATAAGTAACTGAATCTCCAAGTACCGAATCATAAGAGGTGGAACAAACGGTACAATCACGCAACTCGGGAGCCAACATATAGGATGCTGCTGTACTGAACTGCAACATATAAGGGTGGACGACATCACTGGCAGAACTGAATGGGCTGTCAAAAGTGAACCGAGAAATGTTGATGCAACCCGAGGTCTTCACCGATCACTATGGCACAATTCTACACAATGGGAATAAATGAGCTGAAGTCGACCATGTGAGAAATCGTTGGATTACCGTCAATGATGTATACCGTTAACCAACGCGAGACAACTCACCAATAATGAAAATGAGCGTCAAGGTGCCCCAGTACAATCTAACAAGTGTGAATGAATGAGTTGAAGTCGAACACTTGAGAGAATCTACCAATCAGGAGGCAATGATGAATCCCCACTATCGATAGCGAAGAGTCTGCCACTGATGACTGCAAACCCTAAGGTACTGACAAAAAGACTCTAGACCTTATTCCCAGAGCAATGAGTCGGAGTCGATGGGAAAAGATCTGCTGGAAGGAAGGCATTAAGGCATCCCACATTAGTCCAGCGCGAGTGTAACCCGCAGGCCAAGATTTGGAAGGAATCGGACGAAGTAGAGTGATGGAACCAAAACCGAAGTACGTTTTCGACATGCACAAGATGAAGCTAGTGCACGGAAGAAACCCTCTGAACCAACCAATAATGAAAGCTGACACAGAGGCAAGAAATCCACCGATAGGGTCAAATGGAAATCAAGGTACTGCACGAATCCCAAGTGTGATAATGTATGCTGACGTCGAACACATGGGAAACCACTCAGTCAAAGACCCATAATGATGATCAAATGCTGAGCACAAGGTCACCTATCAATGATGGAAATAGGGCCAGGGTGCGGCTCTAGGTTTGCTCTCAGAGCAATGTGTCGTAGTCGATAAGAGACAAACCCACCTGCAAGAAGTCAATGGGGACCTTCTCAAACCAGCACGAGCAGAAGACCAAAACATCTGATGTGATAGAACAAGATACTGACCAGACCGGGAAGGCCGACTGAATAATGAGTCAAGAGACACCATAGAATGGCCGACTCTGGTTAAACTTCCCTTGAACAAAAGCACGACTCATGATGACCATGGCAGTAAAAGTGACACTGTATAAGTCTGTTATGTAGGAGGCAAAAAAAACTCTCCATATGATTGGAAGAGATAACCAACCGGGGGAGAACTGAGAAGTGAAACATGGTAAAGGCTGAACCTAGGTCAAAAACTAAAACCATCCCAAATGTAGGAAATATATATAAGTATATGTGCTTTGTTCAAGGGCGACAAACTCACTCTGTACTGCCATCAAAACAACGAAGATACATCCCATTCCCGCTCTTTTTTTTATATTTGATTTTTTTGTCTTTTTCATATAATAAGCCTGAAAAATAATAAAAGAATGCTATGGTACAATGGATAGAACGAGTATCAAAAAATCAGATGCACTAGTTCCTGGGATTGGAACAATCCTATGCTCAATGCAAGGTGGCGAAAACTGGTAAGCGATACTCAGAGGAACGTTCCATCCATGGGTAAAAAGGTGTCAAGTCGTGATAGCTAAGTGCATGCAGTGGTTAATGTGTACAGAGAGTCAAGGTCAAAAGTTGGCTTAAACATCGAGTCCAAATGAATCCGGCTAAAGGCCAGGATAAACAAGTAGCCAATATGAAATGCAGTAATACAACTTAACGACACCATGGAGCCTCTAAGGTAAAAGCCAGAAAAAATGATAGTGATGAAGAAGAAGAATGAAGCTTCAACACATAAGACATGGCGGGACTAAAGAGGACTCCCGAGCCTACATAAAACGCAGCATGGGCAACAAGTGATAGCAAGGAACTAACTAGGAAGCCCATGTAAAGGAAGGCTCTACCATCAAGTCATGATTAAATAATCGGCGAGTGAAATGGGTGTAATACTCATGACCTGATGGGATCGACCCTATGGCAAGTGATTAGTATGGAGGCTAGTATGCAAGATGCAAGGGAAAGTGATTTCCCTAACCTATATGCCAGTGAAGATCATATACCTGCCGCGACGAGTCAATAATCATAGATCAAAAACCGGGAAAAATCTCAAAATTGTCAAAATGTACCTGAAAACATACCAAACTGGGCACTTCCAAGCGTCCGAGTTATGCAGCTTAAGATAGATCAAAAAAATAAGCATAACGAATTTTTGCGAAAATTTTCAACTTTTTAGCCATAAATAGACAAATTACCTCATATTTGGTTCATTATTGCATTGCTTATTTGGAAAAAAGTGCTTTGGACCAAAAAAACTTCTTTCATCAAATCAGGAACAACCGACCGTTGAAACGCACCGAATTTTCAGGTAGGCTCCTCAATCATCCTTGCAAATCATTTTGTCCATTTAGAAATTAAAATTTAGGGAATTTTACCATTAAAACCCTTGCTAAAAAATGCGGACTTGCGCATACGCGGGTTCATAACAGGAAAGTCGCGTATACACGCGACTGTGCAAAGAAAAAGTCGCGTATGCGCAGGTCCGAATCAAAAAATGCGTGGCTAATGCATTATTTAGTGAATTTTTACAGGATGAAAATCTCATGGAGAGAGCGTGAGCACAGTGCAATTTATCAAGAGGTCATGCAAGATCGAGCAGCGCAAAATATCCTTCAGAATTGCGGATTGTTCAAATTCTTCAAAATGCCAAATATGAAAAGCAATGTTCGGTTGCTAGAAATGCTCGTGAATTACTGGGAACCAGATCAAGATTGCTTCGTTATAGATCAGATGCCAGTACGCATTGAAGTGGAAGACATATATTTCATCACTGGACTCTCCCGGAGGGGAGAACCAGTAGACTTGCACGGGAAGCCCCTGGGAGGGTTAACCGTGGAAGATTATGTCCACGTGTATTGCGTAGAGGGTTCCAAAAAGGTTGGAACTCAGATTGCAATTAAAGATTTATGGGATTTGCACATGAAAATCCTCCTTTTCACCATCGGCAGAGTGGCAGGATCTACCTCCCTACATCAGGCGTCCAGGACGCAAATGAGCATAGCAGTAGAATGTTTGACTCATGTGTATGATTGGTGCACAGCCCTATTACTGAACATGAAGCAACAGTTGACCTCAATCCGCCAAGCAAAGACCAAACACTTTGGCTACGATACCATTTTGACAACATTCTTCTTTGAGAAGATACCAGCATTGAGACCCAGAGTCATCTCTACCATCAGTAGCCCGCGGGACCCAAGAATTGCCGGTTGGGTGGACATGATGAAGAGATTGGGGGGTAGTGAAGTACCCTGGACCACATGGGACGATGATTTCTTCCTTTGGTGAGGAGAACAAATCATCGCGGTGGACGACTACCCCTATGCTGGGATGGACTTTCGTGGAGATCCAGATCTAGTTCTTCCACCGGGCACAGCATGGGGCACAGTTGGTAAGCTTGCAAAAATTTTTGACTTATATAATTTTTTTTGGATTTTTTCAAATATATATGAAAAAATGAAAAACAAACATGTTTTTGATTGGATTCATAATGACTAACAATTTAAAATGATCATGATTCAGATGTTGGACCAGTTCGACCTGAGGGTCTCCCACGCCACAAGCATCGCAAGGGCGAAGCAGATACAGTGGATTCAGACAGGACGCTCCAGGCTGTGCAAAAGGAACTTGGAGGGGTTAACCTGCCAAATACCTATGGCTGCCGTGGAAGACCTGCCGGAAGCCATCCAGAGACGGGTGGTAGGAGTGCCCCGAGACTGGGTACGATTATTCCGTCGAGTTGCCACCGCGGTCACGTTCTATAGGAACACGACTTCTGGGCAGGGACCTCAGGAGTAGACAGATATTATGTATTAGATGACTGTATATTCTTTTTTGAGATTGAACATGATGGGGGCATAAGCCCAAGTTTTGTACGACATTATGGATCCAAATTTTGTAAAGTTTTTGAACACTCCGATGATATATATACAGCGATATTTGATGTGATGTGATAAATGTATCAAATGTATGATGTTTTTGATGATTAAAAATTTATTGTATGGAATGATTAATATGCCAATCCAATGCTTGATTAGCTAATGAGTCAGCAAACCAATTGTTAGCTCGAGGAATATGAATGAAAGTTAAAAATTGAAATGACCTTTGTAACAAACGTACCCTCAAGAACAATCGTAATAAAAATGGATCTCGTACCCGATAAGTGTTGTTCAACTGCGACACCACCAGCTGGGAGTCCAAGAAAACTACCAACAAATCAACACCCAAAGATATTGCCTCCGAGAGTAGATGAATGACTGCAGTGTATTCTGCTACGTTATTGGAAGCAGGACCAATGCAGACCCCTCTTGATACCAACAGCTGACCGGAAGGATAATGAATCACCCAAGCCGCGGAAGCTAAGTTCCGGGTGTGTCTACTAGCACCATCGCCGAAACCAAAATGACTCATGACATCAACACAACCTGCCAAAGCAGATCAAAAACATCACCATCTCATCAAAAATCGAAAATCAAACAGATATGTACAAGACAAAAAACTACTATATACAAAAGCAACATGCCAGGCCGAAGCCTAGGCATAATACTTCTTCAAATAGAGCCCATTTCGAGGCTTCGGCAACTCGTTCCCTTTGAAATCAACCAAGTTATATGCTCCTTTCTTAAGGACTTTTTTAACGATATACGGGCCATACCACATAGACTTAAACTTTCCTGCCCCCAAGGCATCTTTTTCTTGGGCATAGACCAAAACAAGGTCACGTTCCGAAAAAACCCTGGGTTTGACCGCCTTATTGTACTGAACTTTAACTCAGTTTTTATGCTCTTCATTCATCGTGGCGGCATCCCGACGCTGCTCATCGAGATGTTCCAGATGAAGAAGCCATTCTGCCAGACTAGAAGTGTCAGGAAGAAGTTCAACAGCTAATTTAAGAGAAGGAATCTCGCATTCAATAGGAAATACTGACCCACCCCCGTGCACTAGCCGAAACGAGTAAAGCCGCTGCGCGACCGACATCCCGTATGCCCAAAGTGCGTGATATAGCATAATATGCCAGTTGGATCTAGCTTTATCAATTGTCCTTTGAAGAATTGTCTTCAAGGATTTATTCACGGCTTCCACTTGCCCATTGGCTTGAGGATAATACAGAGATGAATACTCCTGCCGGAAACCCAATTTGAGAGCCAACTCAGTCATCATGCTATTCTAAAAATGACTGCCATGATCAGTGACAATCTCTCTAGGAATACCAAAACGAGCAATACCCTGGTTGAAAAGAAAAAGAGCTGCAGTCTCACCATCATTCCCAAAATTAGGCATAGCCTCGACCCACTTCGTAAAGTAGTCTACTACTACAATAATGTACTTGTGACCTTTAGCCAAAGGCGGGTTACATGTAGTATAATCAATACCCCACTTTCTAAAGGGACCGACAGTAATGACTGGAAAAAGTGGAGCTGGATGAGCGCACATTTTTCGAGTATAGACTTGACATGGATGACACTTTTTGACTGACTCCATACAATCTTTGAAAATCGAAGGCCAAAAGTACCCAGCACGCAAAATATTTTGGGCTGTAGCAAGCCCAGATAAATGACCACCACAAGCTCCACTGTGGGAATCATTCAGCACAGCCTCAGCTTCTTCGAGAGTAGTTAAGCAGCGTCTAGGATTGAATCAACCCTCGATCAACCCCTCGACGAGATAAAGCATCACCAATAATCAAATAATTCTCGCCAAGGACGTGTACTACGATGCTCATCTTTCGAAAAGTAGAGGGAAACTTCTGCGTCCGGAGATACACAATGATACCCCCGTACATCAAGGATCTCCGTGAAGAGATAAGAAACAAGTGCTCATCTCAAAGGACTCATCATAGATCATCTCTTTCTCCACATGGCAATCTCTGAGATCAATTCTGCGAAACTAATGATTTCTCGGGATTTGGAGATATAAACTCAAGATAAAAATTTCGTAAAATCACAATCCATCTATTGTATTTGCCCCCAATCACTCGCCTACTGAGGACAAACTGAAATGGATTGGCAGCTGCCAAAACATAAGTTTTGCGAAGAATAATGTAATGCCAGAGTTGCTGCACAACATGAACTGCTGCTAAAGCTAATTTTTCTATCGGAGTGTACTGGAGTTCAGGTCCTACCAAGCCTCGACTAAGGTAGTAAATAACATGCTCTGCAAGAGCATCATCCTCCTGAACCAGAACCATATCGATGGTAGATTCCGCTGCTGCTAGATAAAAAAGGAAATCCCTGCTATAATCAGGTGGACTCAGTAAAGGAGCAGAGGTCAATGCTTTCTTCAAAGCATCGAATGAGCGTTGAGCGTAGTCGTCCCAAAGAAAAGGGACTCCTTTCTTCAACAGTCTCATAAATCCCTTTGTAACTTCAGCATAATTGACGATAAACCTCCGAAGAAAATTAGACTTTCCTTGTAGACTTTGAAGCTGACGGATAGAGGACGGGGGAGGCAACCGAAGTATTTCCTCAAACTTGAAGGGATCTACCCTTATCCCTTCCCTAGACACAATTAATCCCAATAGCCGACCGGATGTAACCGCGAAAACGCACTTGTTAGGATTCAATCTAATCTTATAAAAACGACATCTTTCAAATATTTGCCGGAGGTGACTAGGATGATCCATCCTCTTTCGAGAGTGAGCAGCTAAATCACCCAAGTACGCCTCGATAATCTTTTTGATGTCGTGAAAGGCATATGACATGGCCTGCTGAAAGGTAGCCCCAACATTTTTAAGACCAAAAGGAATCTTCTTCAACTCTAAAGACTTCGGTGGACAAATTATGGACAGCCTTATGTTGATCTTCGTGGATGGATAGTAATTTGATTATATCCTGAGAAACCGTCTGATGAAGGAGAAAATCTCATTACCGCGGCACACCCGTCAATGATATGATCGATAAATGGTGTGGGGTAATTATCTTTAGGACATGCTTTATTTAGGTCTCTGAAATCAATGCACACTCGAATCGTTCCTTGCTTTTTATCTACGAGAACGGGATTTGAAACCCATTCAGTCAAAGGAACAGGGAAAATGAATCCCGCCTTAAGCAGCTTCTCAACTTCAGCTTTGATAGCTGCTGCCTTCCTAGGATTGACCAGACGAAGTTTCTGCCTCACCGGCTTAGCGTTTTCATACGTCTTGATCTCATGCTGGACAATAGATGGGTCTATTCCAGGCATTTCCTCATAAGACCAAGCGAATACATCCCTATACTCTTTAAAGAGCTCGGTGTAAATTTGAACCTCTTCACGAGAACATTCAGCTCCGATGAAGACATTCTCAATAATATTGGGATCCCCGGAAATGTTCACCGGGATAGTAGGAGAAATCATAGCCATGTTCCCTTCAGCATAAACCTGTGTTGGTGCTAAAGGGTTCAAGACTGGGTGAACAGGACCAGGAGACTGAGGACTTGGAAAACTTGTTTCAACTTCGCTCAAGTCAGGTAGGAAGTAAGACCGATGATGCAAATCATCCCATGGTCTATCTATACCAGTCATGGCTTCCAGGATGGCCTCTTCAGATGGAAGAGTGGTATCAAGACAATCCTGGGTAGAAGAAGAACTAAGTGTCCAAGCCAGAGCCACATCACCATCCAAATCTTCTGGTGAAAGAGGAGATGGGATGGTTTTTGCAGAGTTAACAATAGACTGATACGCAATCTCAGCTGCAGAAATCGGTAATGCCATTCCACCCACTTGAACTTCCGCTAATGTGGCATTAGGGGAAGGTAAGGTCCAAGGGTCTGAAAAATAATGAGTTCTGAAGAACTCTCTTCGAAGAGGAGCCTTGGAGGATGAAATAGCATTAATATGAACCGTAGGAGGAGGAATATCGAAAGTACCCATCAAGGAAGAATACATTCCAACTCCTAAATTCTCAACAGGCGCGTTAGTATTATCCAACTTAGGAATAGATGAGTCAGAAGACGCATTCGAGTCTACAGGAGGACAGTCCAGTTGATCCACTGTGACGATCCTCCCTTCGTGGGGGAAACATATAATTCAAAATAATGAGGATGCAATGGCATCCATCTCATAAATCCAGTTCCTCCCCAACAGAAGGTTGTAGTCCAAGCTTGCATCCACTACCTCAACCTCTATATTGACAGTTTTGCCCCCAGCACAAATGGGCAAAGCTGGGATAATACCATGGGGTCTGTGAGAATGACCATCGAACGCAGTAAGAACAGTGTTAGATGGAACAACTTTGGGAGATCCAAGTGTCTTCCAGCATGCGAGAGACATCACGCATGTGGAAGCACCCTCATCAACAACCGTTCGAAAGATATTGCACTTCCGATACGATGATTTAATATGAAAAGCCATGTGATGAGGAAGTCTCTTCTTAAAATTAGTCATATCAAAAGTAATCAGAAGAGAATTTTTCGGATCAATAGCCCCAATGGCAATGAGCAAAGCACTGCGCTGAGCCGGACAAGACTGGAGTACCTCTAAAGCTGACATAGCACAAGGACTCTGCGCCAGATCTTCTACAATCGAGTAGTTCGGGGCAGCCCTCATGTTCGGATTAATCGTTGACCGCTTAGAAGATGCTTTTGGCATCCGAGGCATAGACTCGACAGTTGGCTTCGTGATGTGAAGCGGCTCAGTAGCATCAAGAACTTCCTTAGCTTTCGAAGATTCCTCTCCGCCATAATCACGGGATCTCGTAGCGACATCCACGTGAGCACTCATCATAAAGATATTCGATGGAATTTCCCCTTCCTGGGCACCTCCAGAGGAAGCCCCAGGATTTTGGTTCGCGCCAACAACTAATTGCTACCCTTGGGGAAAAGGGTTTGTTAGCACAGCCTGGGAACTAGAAGAACCCTGCTGGGATAACAGGCGCTGAGCATCCTGAATTTTAGGGCAAAGGTGTGTGAGATGGTCTCCAGTACAAAGCTTGCATGGAAACTTCACTTTCTTTTTCTCCTTTTGACCCTCACCAACACGCTCGTTGGTTTTATTTGCATTACCCTTCCCGTTCTTGCCCTTCTTCTTGTTATTTTGTCCCTTCTTCTTCCCATCGGATTGTTGATTTCCTTTGGGATCAGAAGCTTGGACAACATTTATGGACAAAGACTGGGAAGGCGATGACTCAGTAGGCACAGCCTGACTAGAAGGATCAGATTGCAAAGACAACTGATGTAGTTGAGTAAGCAGGCTGGCTGCACCACTATTGATTGATCCGACAAGCCCATCACCATGAGGACCGGGCTTAGTTTTCGATAAATCTAATTTGGAGAGAGGAGCATTGGGAAAATATTTATAAAGGACCCCAGACTGAGAATAGATCAGTTCCAGCTGTTGGGCCCTAAAAATGGCCTGCTCCTCAGAAAATACCCTAGATAGGGATACATCTTTTGAAATGTCTGACTGCAGAGATTTCAGAAACCATTCGAGAAGGAATTCTCCTAAAATATGAGCTTTAATCAGCCTCTTCCTTCTTCTCCATTCCTGAATGTGATCAGAAATGTGGGTTGCCTCATCCTGCTTAAAATTAGCCAGGAGTTCAGTCCCAGCCTCATATCTGACAGGCAACTGAAAATGGTTTAGAAATGTGACAGCCAGTTCTCCAAATGTAGCAAAACTGCCCCCAGTTAGCTCGATATACCATTTGGCAGCGTTTCCAGTTAGGGTGCGTTGAAATAATCTCAACCTAATCGAATCATCGATCAGGGAGTTCGAAGAACACCATAAATGGAAGGTAGTGATGTGGTCAGCCGGATCTTCTCCATTCTTGCCTTCAAAATTTGGGATGTCTGAAGGAAGTTTGGTGGGAACTGGAGGCCACCCCGGACCATAACGAATCGGATCATTAGTCAATTTCGACAGATCTGGCAAGTTTAACGTTGCCAGAAAAGGTAAGTGAGGTGGAGCCTGAGGATTCCATCCTTGATGGGATGGAGTCCCAACATTCTGAAAAGAATACCCTGGATTTGATGAGGCACCAGGTTGCCAGAAAGAATTCGTAGAAAAAGGAGAAGAACCTCCTCCCCACGCCGAGTTACCAAATCCCAGACCAGTTCCCCCCGCTGAAGTATTAAATGAAGAGGAAAGCCCCTGATAGGGGTTCCAGGCATTAGAAAGAGGAGAAAAGGTCTGATAAGCACTCGACGAAGGGAAAGAAGTATTCCCTTGATGACCTACGTAAAACTGATTCCCTGCCCCCGCTGTAGTGAACACAGGGTTCCACCCTGTAAAAGTAGTCGAACTTTGCCCCCCAGACCAAGGGTTGAAACTCTGGGTCTGAGAAGTAAATGGAAAGGACCCTAAAGAAGGATTCGAACTAGGAATGTGTCCAGTTCCGAAGGGGAACCCTTGAAACGAAGCTGATCCACTAGCCATGGAAGACATGGGCGTAGATCCAGCTGAAGCAGCGGAAAAGGAAAAAGAGGGATTCCCACTAGTGGGCATCCCTGAACAGAAAGGACCAGAATGATAAGCATGTGCTTGGGTGAAACTAGAGCGAAACACAGCAGCACTAGAATCAATCGAAGATGAAGCAACAGTGCCCCCTGCTTCAACAGAGGCAGGAGTCTGAATGCCTGCAGCACTCACAGCAGAAGTCGCGTTCCCAGTCCTGGCCATCGAAAGGTAAGAATGATACGGAAGATCTTCCGGTCGCTCTGACTCAGGTCCGATGTATTGAACAACGAACGAATAATCAGGAGGAAGAGGAGATGGACCTGACGCAGGAGGTTCAGGTACTTCTTCAATTTGAAAATCTTCTTCCTGAGGAAATAAAACTCGCGAGGTGAGCGGAACGCTCCTCTCGAAACTGACACCAGAATCAGCTATGAAACCTTCAGAACTTTGTGGAGGATCTCTCTCCACTATGTCAGATGCCACAGGGTGGTAACCACCTGCTAAATCACTCCTACGCCTTCTCGAAGAGGGCTCTGGACTCTCGGGAGATAACCCCCGGATTCTCCTCGATCGACAAGGCGCTTGATCAGCCACTTTTATAGATTTTAAATTAGACTCAAAAAGGTGAAAAGCTAGGTAAGTTAGGGGCAAAGAGCACTCACTAAAAGAAAAATCCTTGAGATACAATCAAGCAAACAACCTCCAAGTATTTTCGCTCCGGGTGATGAGGACCGAACACCAAAATACAGGAAAGCGAAATATAGGACCTCCCGAAAGCAGTCTGGGATGATTCGGGCCCAGAAAAACTAGCGAACGTATCAGAAACAGTTACGCTGACCTCCTAACGATAGCCTTTGCCGGCTCAAGCACCCAAGCTTCGCAAGGGCACCCCCCAGAAGTATTGTTGAAAGTGATGCGATGTCTGCCTCAGGTACCACGGGTATTCGCCCCCGCAGTCACCTGTGTGGAACCTAGGAGTTGCAACTATGGGCACCAATCCGTATCAGAAGCCGGGTGGAATGGTCTTGAGGTCAGATTCAGCTAATCAGAGAGGGGGTATCCCTCTTCTCAGCCTTCACTTCCCCTCGCGCTTGACTCTCTGGAGGAGAGCTTTCCCGGTCCACCTAACGGAGTTGGATTTTGCTCAATTAATCAACTTCTATGTTTTTTTTGAGCGGCCTTGGAGAGTTAACTCTCCACTCACCTAATCCAAGGCCCTACAACCTAGCTAGTTGGTGTATGACACTTAGAAAACTTGCTAGTTGATTTTAAATTATATCGCTTATTTTAATGGGCTGTTATGTTAAGTCACAACGATGCGGAGATGAAACTTATGGTGTTTTGACGTAGAAAGAAATTAATAAAAACCAAACTACATCCAAATGCAGCTATTGTCTTTCGATGAAAAGCAACTTCTATACAGGTTCTATGAGACTAAAAATTGTATTTTTCTTTTCAGATAGCAAACTCACACTCATAAAAACTACGAAAATGACTAAATGCTTAAGTGCACCTAATGCAAATCACTACAAGCATGAAAATTCTAAGATGCAAAATCTCCTAAAGCAGAGTGAAATTTCCCAAAAACTCCTTCAGTTTTAACTCTTTTTGGTTGCCCAGAACGCTAGTTCCCGAAATCAAGAACTCTTAAGATGAAGACACCAAAAACGCTTAAAAAGAAGAGGAAGAAATCAATGACAACTCCTCCCCAAAATCAAGCGAAAAACCAAAAGCAGGAAACCTCACAAAAGCTTCAAAAGATATAGCAAAACGAAAATGCAAAAAGAAAAGCAAATAATAAGACAAAATGTTTTTTGAGCCTTTGAAATGCAAAAAAAAAAAGCAAAGAAAATGTTTTTTGAGCTTTTGAGTTTTATAAAGAAAGAGCTCGAAAAGACCAAGCAAAAATATCAAATTCCAAGCCAAACACCACTGAATTTCAAGCAAAAACTTCAACAATGCTCCAAACCTTATAAGGCTAACTAGTAGCAAGATCAATAAGAGAAAAATAAGACAAGAAAACTCAGCCACTCAGCCTAGAAGAATAGTACAAACTTGCCGCAAACAAAAACTCCAAAGAACCAAGAAAGACTCTTCAAAAGCTGCAACAAGACCTAGCCAACTGAACTCAAGAAAACCAATCAAGAAACAGGAAAAAATCGTAGTGCCAAGAAAAACACAAATATAGGAAAGAGTAAATGAGCAGGAGCTCTCTGTTCTGATAAAGCAGAACAACCAAGAATGCCCAGAAAGCAATCTTGGTACTCAAACCAGAAGTGCCAGCACCAGAAACAACACTTTGCCAAAAAGACTAGTTTTCAATCAAACGAAAGAGAGAAAAGACCAAAGACCACCTTCTTCACAATCTAGAGAGTACAAAGACACTGTAGGAACATGTCTCCACAGCCAGAAAGGACTAAAAAGTCAAGAAATCCAAAAATTCAAAATCTTTCTAGGTATACGCTACTTCACATTTTAGCAACAAGCGTGCATACGCAACTGTGCCAAAGGAAACACGTGTATACGTGACTTCCTTTAGACAAACTTGCGTGTATATGCGACTGTTTGCGTAAAAAAGTGCGTATATAAAGGTAAATAGTGAAAAAACAAAAAGGATCAAGCCTGGATAAGAAACCAGGACTTCAGACTGACTGAGAAAAAGTAAACTAGACTGCAAATGAAAGTTAAAACTGCCGGCAACCTATCAAATAGCTGAAACCATCCAATAGGGGAGTCACAAGAATGTGATCCCCAGCGGAGTCACCAGTTCTGTTTCGGGGAAAATCACCCTAGAGGTTCGTTAGGTTACAACCTCCACAGAGCAGGGGCATGCTACTTAAGAAGGACTCACACAACCATACATGTTCATGAAAAACTAAATAGAGTAGATCGAGGAAGTTACCCGTAGGTCCTACGGTTGAAGTAGATCCCGCGGGGTCCAAACCCCCAGCAACCGTCCTTCCTTCTTAACTTGAAAGACAAGAAGAAACAAGCACGAAGAACTGGTTGCACAGCATATATCTACTCTAAATGTTAGTGAAATCCATATGAAACATTAAATAAACCATAATGAATGCTTAAATAACAATTTTCTCATATATGTAAGCAGACACTAACACGTATGTTTCGGGAACAAGATGGTACTTCTGTATTATAAATAGCATGTATAGAAATAACGAGTGGAGAGATCACCTGAATCCTTCCACGATCTTCAAGCAGACCGTCGTCCGGATCCATCCCGCCCTTGCCTCACTAAGATTCCTTCCAAACTGGTGCATACAAGATGACATATAGGGAGATGAGCATCTCAAGGAAACAAGGGTTTCCTGTAATGAACTGGGAAATTGTAGGAGGCACGGGGAATTAGACTTGGATAGGGAATACCAACAGAGTATAATATCAATAAATTCTCTCTCTCCCTTAGGCCATGCACATGAGGGGATTTTATACTCCCTCAAAGTAGTTTCAACAGTTGGAAACAGTTGGCCACGTGCTGGGGTGGTTGAACTACCTGATTAACCATCAACCCAGCCCAAAAATAGGGAATTTTTATATATTTTTTAATGATTTTAATGGCATACGCGGAAAAGTGCATGTGGAATCGCGTATACACGCGAAAAAGTCTGGGCATAACCACGTATGGGGATTTTTACACTGTTTTTAAGTGAATTTGTCCAAGTCTGTAGGAAAGGGTGCCCAAAGCCATAAAAGCAATCATGAATCATATGAAGGTGAGAAATGATGCTATAACAAGGAGGTGATCTCATCTTGGGACTGAGTTTTGGAGATAGAGGGACTCTACGGTTGGGAGGACTGGTCAATTACCAAAGTGGTATGCCCACAGTAATTGTGAACAATTGAAAATTTAATTGTGCTATGAATGACTGTAGTTACCTATGTATATTTTGTTTTCTGATTTATAACAGTGTTCCATACATTTACAGAGTTAAGAAGGGATTAAACCCTCTCGGTTTTTCATGGTTGTAGAAACTAGAAAAATGAGGAAAAATCATTCAGAAGCTCTAAACCAGCCTTTGGTTTAAATCTGGAGATTTATGTTACCTCATAATTCATAATTATGTAACTTTAATTTGCTTCTGTTAACAATAGGATTAAACCAATGGACACTAGAGACAATTGAAAGATGTGGTAAGGAATTTGTTAAAATTACTAAGTAAAGTACAGGCCTGTAGGTTTCCAAAATAGCAATACATGTTTATCTATAAGTTGCATTCTACCATAAGGACAGATTGGAAGAACATAGATTTATTGCTTTATAGAAATTCAGCTAGTAAAGAGACCTAGCTAACCATAGTTACCAAATCTGCAAACAATTGTAGTATGAGAAATATATACATAATGGGGTGTGACTAACATCCTTCACAAAGGAATGGCCCCAAACAGAACGCTTATTGGAAAATAAGATGAGCATGTGAATTTCTATATAATGCATGCAACTGTAAAAGCTATGAAAATTAACACATATTTCACCCACCAGATCTACATAAATTACTAGACAAGAGTATTGGCTTAAGCAATATAGGTACTGAAACTGTTATACTAGAAAAATTTATAAGTGTATAGTTTCAGAAACATTATGAATAACATAAGTGATTAATATTATGAGACCTCAACTAATGAGTATCCATAGAGTCCACTGGTGTGTTATATAATGTACATGAATTTATATACTCTGTGGGCGTGGAAATTTCTCATGCACTGAAATATTTAGACTTGAAAAATCAAACAAAAAATGGAGATTTACATGCATTATGCTAGTACAATACGAAGGAATAGAAGAAAATAAAATCGGACTAGCGAGCTTATAAATTTCTCCAGTCTAACTTATACAGATAGATTTATGGGAGAAATAATTCATATGAGTATTTATACGAAAGTGATAAACTGAGACCCATTAGAGAATATCATTGATTGGGCATGAGTAACAGAGGCAAATCGTAAATAGATAAATATATACATATCAATTTATGAACCCGTATGAAATCAAAATTTCAAGGGTCAATAGTAATACCATAGAAATTAATCATTCAGAGAATGTCATCACTGAAGAAAATTTGTTAACAATCCTATTGTCTGGCATAAAGGATTACTACAATAACAACTTCTGCGACAACAGAAAGAAAATTTGAATTATCTGAGCAAAGTTTGGAATAATAATAATGAAAGAGCCTGGTCACACGCCAAATTAGGAGGCGTTGATACCGACCTAAAATCCCATATTAAAACCTATATCAAGTCGAAGGAATTTCAAATCCACCCAATACCACTGAATAAAAACCCTTGACGCTATTCGAACTTACCTGCAATCAAACGAGGGCAATAGGAGAAATCGTTACCATAAGATGATAGTAGGACACTCCGAACATAAATTATGCGAAGGGAGCATAAAACAACTCCGGTTACCTTAGGAACGGAAGGTGTTTTCATCAAATATGACCTGTATGAAGAACACAGGGTATTGTAAAAAATCTTCACCAAAATGTAAATAAAAACTCCAGAATAATGTTGTTCCAATAATACGATGGCTTACTGAGGAGAAATTTCGTGCTATGAGCCAGGATAATTCAGCAAATAGAATAGACGACCTTAGCCAAGTCACTAAGGACGAAAAGGAGTAAATCCTCACAAGAAATGAGGGGATAATAGTGTTAGATATTGTCATTAGAAAATGAAAATTTCATACCAGAACAGAAAATCGTTGTGAGAGATTTCTGCAATCAGACCAAAGCAAGAAAATACAACGCCATGATTTCTCGACAGTAAACGAGACCCTAGCAAGAAATGGTGTAAATTACAACACAGGTATGACAGCATAACTTGAATGTATTAACATACATATTAATAATAGCGTTGTGCTCATATGGTCATACCTGCCTTATGAGGCGATGAGAGATGAATACGTTCATGAATCCTGGAATAGAGAACGCCTCGCTTCTCCAGCATGCAGAGGCTCGGCACCGAGAGGAGAGAAGAACAAATGAGTAACGAAATAACAGTCTCGAAAATGAGCTCGAGATTTATACAAATGCCTCCAAAATCAACAACAATGAAACCCTAATGGGATAGGGAAATCTCTGACGTCCAAGTGGCAAAGAATCCAGGATGGGTACACGGATCGAATTGGCAGAATTGGCAATTAAAACATGGTCGTTCAACATTAAATTGACAATCTATGCAATCAATCTCATGGTACCTCCGCCCAAGTTCCGTGGTTTGCATAGTTTCCAGAGCAGTCTAGCATGGCAATTAAAAATGCAAACGTGGATACATACCACTTGAGCGTGAACAAAATGAAACCCAACACAACTCAAAACAAATCAACAGAGAGCCTTGTGTAAATTGACGTGGAGACTGTATATAACGTTTCAGTTCCCAAAAGACATTAACTCGCCTTTGCCAGGGACGCGGTACGTGTAATCTGAAGTTAAAGGTGTCCATCTATACATAAATTTCAACATAAATAATATGTACAAGAAATATATTCGATTATGTTGGAACATGCATTATGAATTGTAAACATTGACCACAAATTCATGGAACTAGCCAAAAGATCGACATACGAATAAACCTCTTAAGACATAGAAGAAGTCGTAATTCGACTATAGGACTATAACTATTGGGGTTATATAAATATGTTTACACGAATACCATATCAACCCCATACGAGAATTCCATCGAACTTTAAAACGTTAGTATAATGAGCTTACAAGTGTTGGGCAAAAAAAAATAAAAAAATTGTAAGGAATAAATTGACATGTATGAGTCCCATATAGATAGAATAGTTTGTATGGGTAATTTACATCATGCGTAGATATATGTGAATAGGGTGTAGATAGATGTGAATAGGAGCAAGTGCAACCATACGATAGATATGGGAACATATATACGTGTAAATTATATAAGCCACAAATTATGAGTGAAAGAAAACAATGACACTATAACCACAAGAGTACCAGATCACAATTGAAAAAATTCGAAGTAGAATTGAATAGCTGTGGAAAATAGAAGCACAGTACTAAACCACAAATAGGAAAAAAAAAATTTGTTTAGGAGGAAGGAAGAGATGTTACAATATTCTACAGGTTGTTTTTACGTCACACCCTCATTTCCGTTGTGCTTTTGGTTTTGTTTTTTTTTTTTCCATGTATTTTATTTGTTCCTTTTGTTCAATAATACTCTGCATGAAATGTTCCTTTTGCCTCCAAAAGCAATGTGGAAAAACTTGAACATGGAAATTGTGATGGGGAACAAAGCTTGGCTAATATGTTACCTTTTCTCTATCTTTGGTTTACATATATTCAAATTCAATGATATATAAATGGAAAATATGATCCATTTGAATTGAAACCCATTGCTAAAACTATAAATCCCATATTTATTCTTGAATCCTCATTCCCAAGCTCAAAATTTTGATAAATAGTTTTTTTTTCTTCCTAAACCAATTAAGTAGAGAAAGGTGGTGGAAAATCAATTAGCACTCAAACATATCATCAGAGGTAAATTTATGCTTCTCTGAAGGAAATACCTCTCCTGATATCAATAAGTGAGGATTCATATTCCACCCATCAAATAAATAAGTTGCTAGGAAAATTTATATAAATAAAATAATTAAAGGGTGAAAGATGAAGAAGGTTTCCTATGCAGAGAGGTGAAACAATCAATATCCTCGAGGTATTGTTTAGGCTTGCTAGTAGTGAAGAGATGCTTTTTTTTCTGTAGTGACTCCATTGGGGTACTATCTAGTCCTACTGGAAGTAGAACAATACTAGAGATGAAAAATCATGCTTTTATTATCTTAAACTCACAAACATATTACCATTTCCTATATCAAAAAAAAAATTATTTGACAAACCTTGATATCTGTTTAACCGAGTAAGGGAATCGAGGGGACTATATATCTAAATGGGTTAATTAGGGAAGGTAAGGTAATCCAAAATATGAATCAATACTCCTTGAAATTTTTAGGCCTTGCAATTAAATAATTAAACCTAAACAAAAAATTTGGAGTTATAATAGTGTGTCGTAAAGTTTTGTCATTTCAGCAAAAACCCTCCAAAAGTTTTCCTACACTAGAATTTTGGAGCCGAATGTAGATCTTGTGATCATTCATTCCAGATTAACTTCATTGTTGACTGATGCTTTCTTAAGTGATTAAGTATTATTCTTATATTTTAAGTTTCAAAGTCAATTTCTCACACATGCACATTATGTAATGAGTTCATGAGTCCATTCCTTTGCACAATATTGAACAGGCATAACATACTCCATCAAGACAGTGTTTCTACAATTCTCAACCTATGTTGGTAGTTAGTTGCACACTTTCAATTGAAACTCTCTTACTTTTGATTATGATTCTACTTCTATTTCAGTGAATTTTTCAATTGTCGCTTTTACACACCTTCGCTTTCGCAAGTTTTATTTTCATATTTACAGTTGTCACTTTTGCTTACTTTCACTTTAAGAAGTGCCATTTTCATGTTTTATTCACTTTGAGAACTGTCCCTTTCAGTGTCGTTCACATTTTCAAGTGTCGTTTTCAAATTTCTCTTATTGTCGCAAGTGTTGTCTCTCGAGCATGTGAAGTGTTTCATGATGTAAAACTATAGTTATATTTCATCTCACAAGGTAAATTTGGTGTTTATGGGTCCTATTTACCGTATAGAGATGTATTATAATCATTCCTAAAGTTTTATCCATTGTCTCTTTGGTGTCATCATTGTCATTCCAAAGTCTACCTTAAGTGTCACACTTGGAAGAGAGTATTTTTTTACCGTCGCATTAAGGGGATCATATTGTTTCTAAAGTGCTAAGTTTTCTATGTTTTTTGTTCAATTGTTTCCAGTGTGTGGTCATGTTCAAGTCTTACCTTGGTTTCATATTTGCTTCACTGATCTCACACTTAGCCAAATTTGAAAGATATTATACCCGACCAAATTAAGGTCACACTTCCCTCCTAAATTGTGCATTGCATAGTAGCAAGCCACAATCTTGTACCATTGAGTCCTAGGACTACACAATGTGAAGTTCCTGCCTCCAAGGAATTCGTTTTGAGCCCTCATATTGTTGAAAGGATTTCCTCCCTACCCTGATAAATTGCGCAATATGTCCTCCTAGTCAGTATTACAGCACATTACGTAGTATCAATCATAAAGATACCTCCTTGAGTTATTGAACTACACAACTATGCAATCCACTGACTATTCTCCCTCTAGAAGTGCACATTTGAGAGTATCAAGGCTTAATATTTCCTCACTGAGCTTCTCAACACAGTCATCTTACCCAAGCCTCCATAACTGCACATTTTTTAATATCAAGATTTAGTCCATCACTCCTGACCCCTATAATTGTGTGTTTTTCTTTTATGGTCTGCCTATATCAGGAAGAATTGATGTTGAGTCAGATATACTAGCTCCGATCATGTATTTAAAGGAGTCAATTTAATATCGCATGTATGTATAAAATAATTCCCCCACAAGTGAAAACCACCCATACATAGCACTTCAGCAATAAGTTTCATTATTTCCAAGATTTTATGAACCGTCCATCGTCGTTAACCAACTTACCATTCAGATTTTAGGGTTTACCATTCCACAGATCTTGTTTTCAAGTCACAAAAGTACATTGATAATGGCAGTGCCCATGAAAATTAAAAGAGCAGATGAATTATCATTTCTCCGCATACAGAGATACTGTCGATCTTCTTTCACTTCCTGATTGCTTTCATTTTCAACTAACTTCTCTTGGTTGTTGTTGGGCCAAGGAGAAGGTACGTTTGACCCCCATATTTACCATGATTTGCAAAAGTAAGGTAGATTGAATTATTTATAAAAGGTGTGTTTAATAACATAAAAAATTATTTGTTGCTATCTTTATTGATAGGGAAGCAAAACAGCCAAACTGCAGACCAGGATGACCAAAAGATAACAGACAAGGAAGGCGAACAGAATCATATCAGCTCCTATGAGTCAGCGAAAGATATAGAGGAACACCTACTCTTGGAATGCTTATTCAATAGCCATGAAGTAGAAGGGTCTCATAATGAGAAGGATATGTTACTACTTTTGGAATTCACCTTTAAGCTATAAAAGGTCGAAGTCTTTTTATAGTCCTTCCAAGTAGTTTCAGCAGTTGGAAACAGTTGGCCACGGGCTGGGGTAGTTGAACTACCTGAGTAACCATCAACCCAGCGCGAAATTAGGGATTTTTATATATTTTTTAATCATTAAAAATGGCATACGCGGAAAAGTCTAGCTGTACTCGCGCATACACGCGGAAAAACACGGGCATAGTCGCGTATGAAGGATTTTCTACTGTTTTTAAGTGAATTTGTCCAAGTCTGTAGGAATGGGTGCCCATAAAGCCATGAAGCAATCATGAATCATGTCAAGGTGAGAAATGATGCTATAACAGAAGGTGAACAAGATGAGGGAGGGTGATTATATTATAATTTTCCTGTAATAAACGTATTCAGACAAAATAATTAAGTTCTTGCTAATGTATTTCTCTACGTATTAATGAAGAATTTGGTGTTTTTAGGATAAACAACTTCTGAGTATTCCTTAGCAATAGGCTTCTAGAGGCTTTGGGCCCAGCCCTGGGGGTTCTCCTGCTACTTTTGTGCTATACGTTTATTTACAGAATCTGCATTTCCAGTTATCCATTGTATTTCATAACATTATCATTTAATTGGTTAATTGCAAGTGTGAGATGTTATAACTTCATTTTCACTAGACTAGATTTATCATTCATGTCGTCTTATCTGGAATTGATGCTTTTACATTCGTTAGACTAGTTTCAGCATGGTTGTTGTTTAATTCTTCCTATAGTTAATGTTTGGATATTTTCATCATAATTGTGAGCGTTTGGTTGATATTTCATTCTCAAGGATGCTATTAATTGATTAAAAGAGAATTCCATTGCAAAATCTAGAATAATTAATTGATGTTAAATTTATTAGGATTATTGTTCAATTCATTAAGGTAGATGTTCAATTCATCAAAGCGTGTTTTTCAATTGTAATCTACTATTTTCAGTCTTGAGTGGTTACTTATGCATAAGATTAGAACATAATTAGATCCTTTGAATAGTCTGAAGTATTTCATAGTTCACTTTCAAGTTGATTTGATTGAACTTTGAGAATTAGACAATCTTCCTTACGGAAATCTAGAGTAGTTAACCCCTGATGTCACTTGCATATATTTTTCTTACACTTGAAATAAAAATAATTACCCTGGGTTGATAATTAACGTAAAGCATTAAGGGTGCTTTTAAAACAATCACCTTCATGACCCAACATTTTGGTATTGTTGTTGGGGAGAGTGTTTAAGAGTGATGTCTTTTATTTATTTTTCCGTTTTCTAAGAAAGAGTTGGGTATTGAAAATGAGAGGTAAGAACCTACGTACTAGCAAGAAAAACACTTGCTCTCCAACCCGCTTCTCATAAATTGTGCAGAGGTTAATAGGATAGGTGTTCTTATTTTTTATGACTAGGAAGAAAAATATAGAATTAGATCAAAATCCCCCACTCAAATTCACAAAACCCAAAGGATTGATGGTTCTTGGCAGAACAACATATATAGATGAAATCATTAAGAAGGTTGAATCCCATGCATATGTAGGACCCAAAACCATTCCTACACGGAGCTCTACTATGGTACCACATCCAGAAGCCTCACCATTTGCAGCCCACACTGAGATTCACAATGAAACAGAAGGGTCTGAACAAAGCCTTCAAACTCTTGAGCATGTAAGTCCCGACCCCTTGAGAGAGGAAAATTATTTCAATTTGTAGAAAGGATATGGAGAAACCAGTAGTGCAGTATAGGTAAAAACACCAGAACCTGGATCCCCTGATTGAGTGCTTGAGACAAAGACACCCAGTATTCCAGATCAGGGAAGTGTTGTAAGGCATCCTCCAAATCCACTCCTTAATCCCACTCAAATTATTACCCCAGATTAAGAAATCTCTAAATATTATTGGCACATCTTTGATTAGATGGAAAAAAACAAAAACCAAAGGAATACATAAATATTGGAGTATCCCATTGTCGATCCGGCTGCAAATGCCCCTATGAAAGCTGACCAATTAATAAAACATTACAAAAACATCCCCACCTTCCATGGGATGACCTCGAAAGATCCAGATGCATTCTTATTTGAATTTGATATCTTATGTAGAAGATATGACTACACCACTAATCCTCATAAACTAAAATGATTTCCTTCTACTTTGTAGGGGACAACATTATGTTGGTTTATGGGTCTCAGTGGAGGAACCATTAACAGTTGGGATCAGATGAAAAACTATTTTCTTAACAAATATCAAGAATACTGTCGGACTTGAGAACTAAAAGACAAAATATTCAATATGTCTACAAGAGACAATGAGACATTAGAAGAATTCATTGAAATATTTCAATATAATTTGCAAAGATCTCCATATACTACGTTGTCTAAAGATATTTTAAAAGAAAGAATTATTAAAGGAATGAAAGAAGAATGGGTCAAAACACTTAATGGGAAAAGGGGAGATATATCAAGAAGAATATGATGAAATTATTACATTATGCATCAAGTGTTCTCGAGTTAGTACGCGAAGTAGGCCAACTAGACGAAATTCAACTACAAGGAATTATAAATAGTCTGTGGCAATGTGACTAGAGAAGAATTCGGTAATATTTTAGAACATTTTAAAATAGCTATCTTAGGCACCCTCACAACATAACTAGATGTCCTGTAAGACAATTAGAAGCAAGCTTCAGCAGAAAAAAACTTGGCTATTTTTTTCCCACACCGTCGAAAGAAGCACAGCCAATGGGAGGGTCCTTTAGACATGCTCCAGGCATATGCTATTTGTATCGAGGACCATGCCACTGACCATTTCCCTTCACTTCTAGGGTTGAAAGTGGTTTTTAAATAGGAAGGATAAGAAAAAAAATAGTGTATCTAATGAATCAACATTGGCAATGGAAAGCATGACCAAGTATGCCACAAGACCCACCTTAGTTATTTTATCCTCCACAATTTAATTAACACAACCCTGCAACAACATGGAAGATCCAATAACCTTTTTCTGTCTGGCCATCCCAATCATTTTCCACACATACTTGGCTAACACAGCCCTATTCAAGTAATAATTGGTCAATTTTTCCTTCCCCCCCCCCCCTTACTAGCAAAACAATCCATATCAGTCCTAGTGGCATGCCTCCACTTCACAGAATACAAATTGGTCTCAAAATTTGCAGCGACCCATGGGAATGATCAATTTACCTATGGGAACAGGGGCTCAGAATCAACCCACATTACTAGCTCCATACCGAGTCCATCACAACCCTCAGCCTATTATGCGTCCTCAACTACCAGCTCAGCCCAATCCTAATCCCAATAACAGACCAGTTCATCTAATCCATATTGTTGAAAACCCAAACCCCGAAACTGAATAGAAGCAATGAAATGAACTTAAGCTGAGATTAGGGCATGTTGTTTCACCTGAAGAAGCTATGTCCCTACCACAACTTGAGTTTGGAATTCCAACAATACCTAAAACTATGACAGAAATAGAGATAGAGCAAGGGAAGGACACAGTTGACCAAAAAGACCCTAGAAAACTTATTATTTCCTCCCCTCCATTCCCTAAGATATTAACATTGGCTAAACAAATAATCTCTTTAGATTTTGATCTCCTCGGGTAATTTAAAAATGTTTGCATTAAAATTCCTCTCCTACAAGCTATACAAGACATTCATATCTATGCCAAGACAATTAAAGAGTTGTGCAGAAAAAAACAGGTGAGGAAAGAAAAAATTGTACCAACTGTTCCTATAGTGGGAGGACTATTAGACTTACTCTTGGTTAAAGAAACACCATTAAAATAAAAGGATCCAGGAAACCCCATATTCATAGTAAAAATATCTGGCCACACCTTGTCAAACACATTAGTTGATTTGGGGGTGATCATCAACATCTTAACTATAGAAACCTGCGATAAGTTAGGTATAAAAATGTTGGAACCCATATTTACCTTGATATAAATTGTTGATAGATCTGTTATCAAACCGGAAGGTATATTATAGGATATCCTGGTTTCTGTGGACTTAGGAGAGTACCAAAAATACTTTCTAGTTATTAACAAAAAAGGTAGGTTAGATGGACATCCCCTGATATTGGGACAACCTTGGTTAGAAACGGTCGATGCTTACATAGGTTGTCGAATAGGAAGCATGACCATTTATAGAGGAGATGCCATAAATAATATTTTCATATACCCCTCTACCAAACCAAGTCTTCCCACTGTAAATATTCACAAACTACCACATACATACTGAGAACAAAACATCTGTTCACCACTAACAATAGTTGAAGCACTCTAATTAAAATATCAAACTCAAGATAATGTAATCATTAACATCATGAATCAACCATCTAATTAAAAAATTTTAAAGTGCAAAATGTTAAAAGCAGTTCTTGATAATGAAGCACAAGAGGACCCCTTAGCAGGCATTGATAACCACCACATACCCATGACTGATATTCGCAACAACATGCCAATTGAAATTGAGCTAGGAAAAGTTTTAAATATCAATAGAAGTTTGGATAGTGACCAACAACAAATGCTCATTAAAATTTTAAAAAAATATAAGGGATCATTTTATTGGGACTACCTAGAAATGAAGGGTATATATTCTCAAATATGCACACATCACATTTACACTGACAAAGATGCTTGGCCTATTCGGCAGCCTCAGCGGAGGTTAAACCCACATCTGAAAGGAATTGTAAAAGATGAATTAATAACACTGCCAGATATAAAATTCATTTATCCTATCTTAGACAACAAATGGGTTTCTCCTCTGGTAGTCGTTACTATGAAGAATTGTAAGTGGCGAATCTGTGTGGATTACAGAGAACTGAATAAAGCAATATAGAAAGCTCACTTCCCCCTCCCTTTTACTTATCATGTCCTTGATACATTGGCACGAAAGTGGTTCTTCTCTTTTCTTGATGGTTTCAGAGGTTACTATCAAACCTAGATAGCCCCTGAAGACCAAGATAAAATGACATTTACCTGCCCCTAGGGTACATTTTCCTATAGGGTATTTCCTTATAGATTATGTAATGCCCTACCAACATTTCAAAGGGCCATACTCAACAATGTTCCTCATTTAATAAATGAAGGGCTCAAGATTTACATGGACTACTTTACTCCATATGGATATGATTTTCATCAAGCACTTCAAACAATAGAAAATGTATTAGAACGATGTATTGCTACCAGATTGTGTTTAAGAAATGAAAAAATTCACATGATAATAACCGAAGGAGTAATCCTAGGACACTACATCTCTGCAGCTAGAATACAAGTAGATGCAGAAAAAATAGAGGTAATTATTTTACTAGCCACACCTTGTACTCAAACAATGGTACATAGTTTCCTTAGATATACAGGGTACTACCATATCTTTATAAAGAATTTTTCCCACATTGTTGCGCCCTTGTTTGCATTAACTAGAAATAATGAATTCCATTGTTCTGACAAATGTGACTGCTTTTTCAAATTTGACGAAACTTGTCTCGACTGCACCAATCCTACATGGCCCCAATTGGGGACTGCCTTTTCACAATTCCTCATATTCATCTGACACAATGATAGGGGTAGTTATCAGACAAGAAGAAGAAAAAAATCCCTACGCTATTTACTATATCAACAAGAATTTCACTCCTATCGAACTAAACTATACAGTGACTGAAAGAGAGTTCTTGGCTGTCATTTATTCTATTAATAAATTTAGACATTATATAATTGGATATCAAGTATTCCTATATACCGATCACTCTACCATTAGATATTTAGCTAACAAACCTATTACAAATGTAAGAGTGACTCATTGGTTGTTGCTTTTACAGGACTTTGACATAACTATCAAGGACCACCTAGAGAAAGAGAACATAGTTGCAGATTTCTTGTCTACAGTTCCAAATTCAGACGACCCACTAGCATTGGTTGATCAGTTCCCTGATGAGCATTTGTTTTCTATAGCAATAAAAACACCATGGTACACAGATGTAGCGAATTATCTAGCAGTAGGAAAGCTTCCAAGACACTTGACATCAAAGGAAGGGAAGATGATTATTCAGCGCAGTGTTAGATTCTCTTGGATTGGTGGATATATTTTCCATACAGGATCTGATATGCAGATACCCAAATGCATCCAAGAAGATGAGATTTATGACATGTTAGGGGCCTATCATGATGAACCATGTGGTGGCCATTTTCCATATCAGAGGATGGGGCACAAAGTATTGCAAATGGGCTATTATTGCCCTGTAATTTTTAAATATGGCAAGAAATATGTCCAAGCCTGCGATAGATTCCAAATAATGGGCCGCCTTGGCCAATTTGATGAAATTCCATTACATCCACCATTAGTAGTGGAACATTTCGAACGGTGGGCACTAGAATTTTTTGGACCATTCAACCCGCCATCAAATTAGAATACCTACATACTTGTTGCCACAGATTAACTGACAAAGTGGGTAGAACAAATGGCTTTATCAAGAGCTACAAAAGAATCTATGATCAATTTTATTTTTGAGCTATTTATGTGGTATGGCTTACCTCGGGAAGTGATAATTGATGGAGGGGCACAGTTTGTGGGAAATACAATCATGGCCACTCTGAAGAACCACCATGTCACCGATAGAGTCACCTCTCCCTACCACCCACAGGCGAACAAGTAGGTCGAAAGCACCAATAAATTCCTTGAGGCTATTCTCACTAAAACAGTGTCAACACATTGCTAGGATTGGGCTACTAGACTATCAGAGGCCTTGTGGTCTTATCACACACCATGGTGAAACATCGCTGGATATTTTCCGTACCATCTGGTATTTGTAATAGAACCAATTTTGCCTATTGAGTTCGAAATAAAGACTTTGAGAACAGCCGAGGAAGTGGGGTTGGATTTGACAGAGGTCTAAGTTAGAAGACTCCAACAAATAAATGAATTATATGAAGCATGACTACTTGATTTACAACGGACTCCAGTTAGTCAACAACAACGAGCTAAGTGGCATGAAAACCTCATAACAAAAAAGACATTCCAGAAAGGAGATTGGGCACTCCTCTACGATTCCAGATTCCAAGACTTCCCAGGTAAGTTACAAACAAGGTGGATTGATCCATACGAAATTCAAGAAGTACACAGAAATGGTACCATTACCTTAACCACCATAAATGAATCTGGCTCTGCCTTTCGAGTCAATGGACACCAGTTGCGCCTCTATCATAAACCACTTACGAAAGAGTCTTTCTTCCTGCAAGTGCGTGACGACCCCACCATCCAAATTTTAGCTGCAAGGAGTGATGGCCTGACATCTTTAAGTTCATAAAAAAATTTTGTTTCCTCTTACAAATATTGTATATATGTTTCTTGCAATTTATAGTTCTTCTCATTATTGTACATTCCATCTCTTTTTCATTATTTTTATTCTCATAGCTACATTCTTTTTTCTCTTTTTCTTTTTTTCATTCTTTTGTATGTTCTGTTGTTCAATCTAATTGAACAGCTATTGTTCAGTTCAATTGAACGACTATGTTTTTTAGTGTGTTTATTTTTTATGTTCAAACCTTTGAACAACTATTGTTCAATCAAATTGAAAAGTTGTTGTTCAATCAAATTGAATAGTTGTTGTTCAAACCTTTGAACATCTGTTTTTCAATCAAATTGAACAATTGTTGTTCAACTAAATTGAACAACTGTTGTTCAATTCAATTAAATGGGTGTGTTTATTTTTTGTTATTCAAAACCTTTGAGTAGTTGTTGTTCAATCTAATTGAAAATTTGTTGTTAAATTAAAATGAACGGATGTGTTTTTTTAGTGTGTTCATTTATGCTATTGAAACATTTGAATAGTTGTTTTTCAATCCAATTGAACATCTATTGTTCAATCGAATTGAACAACTGTTGTTCAATTCAAATGAAAGACTATTTTTTTTGCATGATTTCACTTTTGTTGTTCAATCAATTGAACAGTTGTTGTTCAATTGAATGGAATGACTAATTTCTTTTCTAGCATGTTTTTTTGTCTTTTGATGATCTTTCTTTTCAAATATCCACTCTTCCTTTACACATCCTCGTCATAAAATCCATTTTTGGAAAACGAATTGGTACTTGAAGAGGAGAAAAGTAGTGATATTACTAATATGATTATCTTTTGAAATTTTTATGGAAATCTCTACTTTGGAAGCTGACATAGTTTATATCTACAATGAAGGGCTGGATATCTCCTGTTCAGACATATTATTACACAATTCAATTCCATAGTCTTATGCTGGTATATATTTCTACACTTTCAAGAGTAATTCTCTTTGAAATGAGGATATAGGTATAAGAGTATTAATTATATTGGCATTTGTTTTACTTCTTATACCATCCCTAACTCTTAAGGAGTTAATGAGCCTCCCTCCATTTATAAATAAAAAGAAAAAAACTATCTCTATGCGAAAATTTTAAGAGAGAATAGGGGGTCTCATCATGAGCCAACCTACCATTATCATAAGCCTTTAACATGTGACATTCCCACAATGGCCAACACAATATGGTAGCAACACTCTCGACAGCTAAAACTTATTGAATAATAGGAGGTCTCATCACGAATCGGCCTGATCACTCTGTTAAAATCCCCGTGAATGGCACTATGTCTATCTTGCCACCACACCAGCACAGTGGTCCCTCCATAAAACAAGAAAAATGCCTACTTTTCAAAAAAAAAAAATATGTCTATGTGAATTTTTTTTTAAGAGAGAATATGGGGTGTCATCATGAGCCAACCTACCATGATCATATGGATTTAGCAGGTGACATTCCCACAATGGAAAACACACCAAGGTAGTGACCTTATCGACATCTAAAACTACTTGAAGGACATGAGGCCTCATCACGAGCCAGCCTAATCACTCTGTTACAATCCCCGTGAATGACACTATGACTATCTGGCGACCACACCATCACAATGGTCTCTCCATAAAACAAGAAAAATATCTACTTTTAAATAGAGGATTCTGGCTCATTTCAAGGTTAAAATAGCGACCATGTCGGGCTTATAAATGCCTACTGGAAGTAGTGGCTCTTCTTATGGTATCAAGGTATTTTTCTAACAATAGCCAATTAATTTTATATGGCCTATTTCGTATTGACCCATTCCTGAAATAAACGCACAACTTGAACAAGTGTTATCACTACCTACCTGCATAATTAAATACAAGTGAATTATCTTTTTATGTTGAATTAATGGATGAAAGCATCAATCATAATCTGTCACCTGTCATGCTTCCATCATGCTATACCATCAAAATAAGACATCCTTTCATAATAATTTCTACTCTTCTTTTCTCCCCTTCTTCGGTCATTTCCACTTGATCTAAAGTTATGAAGATTACAAAATTCTGACCTTTGCTTCATGTGCATTCATGATTATTACAATCTTTCCTCTTTTCTTGAGCTTCAAGGCCATACATGCTTTTCTCTCGTACATTTGTGATGATTACCAACTTCTAACCTTTGATTCATGTGCATTCATGATTGCTACAATATTTCCTCTTCTCTTGAGCTTTAAGGTCGTGGACGCCCTTCTCCCAGTGGAGGGGGTACGAATAGTCATAATGAATAAGCATGTGAATTACCGATGTGCATCCCTTCAGATATGCTGATGGGACTAAAAGATCATTTCATTTATGTTATGAAGTTGCATTTTTTGTAATATATTCTAAAAAAAGATGCATGTAGTGTTTATAATGTTTTAACCAATAGAACTTAAAGAAACACATACATAAGAAGAAACCAATTTTTATAACATAGTAGTCATGGGTAGAAATTCTCTTCGCAATGAACCCAAAATTTTTCAAGCCTCAGAATTAGCTTGCACCATTCTCCAGCAAGCTGGCTGGATTCCATATCTACATAGACTACAAGGTTTTAATACAGAGATAGCAGTTGAATTCCTACAAAACCTATGTGAAGGGCATATAGTAGTCAAAGGGAGAATCATACTAGTCTCCGAGGAAATCAGCGCTAAGGTCTCTGGACTACCAATAGAAGGAGAAAGATGGATGGAAAAACATGTCCTTCTACAAGAAGAAATCTTAGTATACCAGGACCCCAGTGAGCCACTGGAATGAAAAGGGAAAGGAATTAACCCTACATCCTTGCAGCATCCTTGGAAAGAATTAGCAGTGTTCATTCAGAGATATATCACATGTGATGGATTCTAGGATGTGGTAAAGTCTCGTCAACTTAAACTATTAGTTGTTTTGAAGTGAAAATTTTTAGTTAATTTTCCCTTTTTCCTAAATTTTGCATTGCATAATACTTCTATTCGAATTATAAGAGCTAAAAATCCCAAGGAGTTTTTAGTCACCATGGCTTGATTAAGTCGATCATCATTCATGAGTTAAAAAAACATCATATAACTTGGGAAAAATTTGTTAATCCTACCCTACCTTCCCCTGAAGAAAACCCTGACAGAGTAGAGATTGAACTCCCTAGAATAGCCATACCTAGGAGAGAAAGAGGCAAGAGAACCCATGTTTTGACCATAGAACCAGGAAAACGCAGATGGTCTAAAACATTGTAACTATGGAAAAACACCTCTGAATTTCTAGATGAGGCAAGACCATCCCATACACCACCTTCAAGCCCTAAAAATATTTCTTTACAGGACTATGAAGAAGAAATGGCTCAAGTATTTAAGCAAATGAGAGCATCTCATGAAATTGGAAGTCCATATGAACAATCTGAGTATGCCCTAGCAGCTCTGGCCATATTGAAATCCTACCTGCCCATGATGAATTACAGGCTTTGAGGGTTTTATCTCCCTCTGATAATGAATGGGTGAGTAAGGAGGACCAGACAGAAAGAATATCTGAATCTGGAAACCATTCAGGGGACATTGTTCTATTGGATCAGGACATAAGTATTGAAACAGTTCGTCTAACACCTGAAGAAAATATCATTCCACCCACTCAAGACGTTCATGCTGAAATAACCTCTTAGATGCCCGAAGAAAACACCATTGCTGATAAAATTAGAACTAGCATAAACATTCCTGAAACTGAAGCCACTACTCGGGCTTCTCTTGCCAAAAACTTGCTAAAAGAAAAATTAGCTGAGATTAAGTTAAGGAAAATGAGCGGGAACTGCAAGAAATTGATAAAAATGTTAAAACAACTAAGGAAACAGTTGGAAGAAGAAGACAATGCTTGGAAGCTTCAAAAGGATTTGGCTACCATGGAAACCCAAATAGATTTTGTTACCCAAACAGTAGATACTGTCGAAATTTTTGTACAGACTGATTTAATATATAATTTTGAAGCCTCTTTACAAACTGTTTTAATTTATACCACTGAATTTCCTCTACATATTGATTTAATGGATAATGTCGAAGCCTCTGTACAAAAAGATTTGATACACACTCTTGAATTCTCTTTGCAGAATAATCTAATATTTACAGGAGATAAGGGGACTCAAACAGAGATAACATCTACCTACACTCCCCTGCTAGAAAAGCTACCAATAAAAAGCCTCGCAACAAATTAATTCAAGTCCAGCATGAATTGGCCCAGTGTAAAAAGGAAGTAGTACCCTTACAGGAACATCAGGCACTACTAAAGCGATTGAAATACCATTCTGCAACTGAGGAAGAAAGCTTTGCCCAACTCAGGGAAGAAAGGACAAAAGTAAATAAAGCACAAGATCAAGTGGAACAAGCTAACAAGGAAACCTGTGTTAAGTCCCTATATTAATAGTGCAGTCCCTTATTATGTTAGTGTATCCCCCCTTATTGTTATTGTTGCACCCTTGTAACCCCCATATTTTTATTATTGTGCATTTACATTATTATTGTTAGGTCGGCTAGGATTACATTATGGCCCCACTAGGATTATATTGTGGCCTCATGGACTCCTATATATAGAAGGAGGTTTTGGTCATTTTTATCATCCAAGAATTTTTCATTCATGTAATGTATTGGAGGTTTCCCCCTCAAAGTGGCTTATTTTTGAGGCATTGATATCACTTTTCTTCTATTTTTGGAGGTGGTTTCAAAACATTTGGTATCAAAAATTTGGATTCTAGGGTTTCACTTCTATAAAAAGGTCATTGTGGAATTTGTTCTATAAATTTTATTCTACGAATGTTCAGAAGCTGGAAATTTAAGAGTGCGAAGCCAAAATATTGAGGAACATCTTCGCACAATTTTAGAGCTTGGTTCACAATATTTTCAGAGATATGATCTGTGGAAGTTAGGGATTTTTGCAGGCTCCTGAATTTCACTTAAAAATGTCATCATGGAATTTTTTCTATAACTTTTATTCTACAAAGGTTCAAAAGCTAAAACTTTTAGAGCGCGAAGCAAAAATCTGGAGGAACATCATCACAAAATTTCAGATTTTGTTTCATAACATTTGCGGAGATATGGTCTGTGGAAGTTAGGTCTTTTGCAGGCTCTCGAATTTCATTTCAAAGAGGTCATTGTGGGAAAATATTCATAACTCTCTCTCTGAGCATCGGATTGGAATTCTTTAAAAATTGATTGGAATTACATTGACTATAGTTCCCTGTCTATACATTTTGGAGCCAAAGGAGCAAACAGTGACACGTGGCAAATCATACAAGTTTTTCCTACTGAACTAGTCCATAATTAGGTCATTGTGGAAGATTGGACATAGCTTTGTCTTGAAGAGTCCAAATAAAGTCAGACCTATGGCATTCGAAAGAGGATTCAGAGGGCTACCTTGGGGCTAAATTTCAAATATTTATGATCCGAAGTCACAAAGATAATTCAGTTTCAATATTTAGCTCCTCAAAAGCAAGGAAAAGGTGTGTTTTTTTCGAATAACATAAGTCTCGTTTGAAAAAAAATAGTTTGAATTTATTCCAAGGGAATATTAAAGAATAGATATTAGTATTGGGTTCTAAAATTCCCCCTAAAAATAATTCAACACCCATTAAGCCTTCAAAAGGCTATACTATGACGCACAAAGAGGAAGAATTGTAGTATGAGATACCAAAATTACGGTACTAAGTGCAAAAAATTTCAATCTTATGAAGAGCTACCGAAGATGACATAGAAGGTTTAAAAGCATAAATGGAGGCTAAGTTGGATGGTTTGAAGGATCAAATAATAGCTAATATGGATGATAAATTAGTGGAATATCACATCGAGCGTCAACAACAATTCTCCAACTATCAAAGGATACCCTAACTTTGGTGCAAAATCTAATGAAACAACAGGAAGATCAACATCGCATCGAAATAAGTTCTGAAGAAGTCATAGAAACAAGAACTTGACAAGTACAATCAATTTCAAAGTATCTCAGCAAGTGGAAGAGCTTTCCTGTAGAAGATTCCACATGGGAGGATGATAATTTTATACATAAGCATCAAGAAATAATCAAGTGTTGAGGACAACACTTGTTTGAAGGAGAGGGGCATGTTAAGTCCCTATATTAATAGTGTTGTCCGTGATTATGTTAGTGTAGACCCTCTTATTGTTATTTTTGTACCCATGTAACCCGCATATTGTTATTATTGTGCCTTTACAATATTATTGTTAGGTTGGCTAGGATTACATTGTGGCCCCACAAGGATTATATTGTGGCCCCATGGACTCCTATATATAGAAGGAGGTTTTGGTCATTTGTATCATCCAAGAATTGTTCATTCATGAAATGTATTGGAGGTTTCCCCCTTGAAGTGGCTTATTTCTAAGGTGTTGATATCTATTTTCTTCTATTTTGGAGTTGGTTTCACAACATTTGGTATCAAAGCTTTGGATTCTAGGGTTTTGTTGCTCCAAATAGGTCATCGTAGCATGTTTGATATAAATATTATTATACAAATGTTCAAAAGCTCAAATTTTGAGAGTGCGAAGCTGAAATCCTGAGGAACATAGTTGCACAATTTCAGAGCTTGGTTCACAATATTTTAGGAGGTATGATCTGTGGAAGTTAGGGAGTTTTTTAGGCTCCTGAATTTCAATTAAAAAGGTCATCGCAGAATTTTCAGTATAACTTTTATTCTACGAAGGGTCAAAAGCTAAAAGTTGTAGAGTACGAAGCCAAAATCTGGAGGAAAATCTTCGCAAAAGTTCAGATCTTGGTTCACAAGATTTGCAGAGATATGGTTTGTGGAAGTTAGGTCTTTTGTAGGCTCCCAAATTTCATTTCAAAGAGGTGATTGTGGGAAAATATTCATAATTCTCTCTCTGAGCATCATATTGGAATTATTTAAAAAGTGGTTGGAAGTACACAGATTGTAGTTTCTTGTCCATACATTTCAGAGCCAAAGGAGAAAACAGTGACACATGGCAAGTCGTACAATTTTTCTCTACTGAACTAGTCCATAATTAGGTCATTGTGGGAGATTGGATATAAATTTGCCTTGAAGATTCCAAATAAGGTCAAATCTATGGCATTCGAAAGAGGGTTTAGAGGGCTTCCTCACGGCCAAATTTCAGATATTGAGGATCCAAATTCATAGAGATAATTCAGTTTCAATATCGAGCTCCTTAAAAGCAAGAAAACGGTGTGTATTGTTTTTGAATTACATAAATCTCGTTTGAAAAAAAATATTTTGAATTTATTTCAAGGGCATATTTAAGAATAGATATCATTATTGGGTTATAAAATGACCCCTAAAAATAATTCAATTCCCATTAAGCCTTCAGAAGGCTATACTATGATGAATGAAGAGGAAGAATTACAGTATGAGATATCAAAATTATGGTACCAAGTGCAATAAATTTCGATCTTACGAAGAGCAACTAAATATGACATACAAGGTTTAAAAGAAGAAATGGAGGCTAAGTTGGATGGTTTGAAGGATCAAATAATAGATAATATGGATGATAAATTAGTGGAAGATCACATCAAGCATCAACAACAAGTTCTCGAACTATCAAAGGATACCCTAACTTTGGTGTAGAATCTAATGAAACAATAGGAAGGTCAAAATCACATTGAAATAAGTTTTTAAGAAGTCATAGAAATAAGAACTCAACAAGTATAATCAATTTCAGAGTATCTCAACAAGTTGAAGAGATTTACTGTAGAAGATTCCACATGGGAGGATGAGAATTTTATACAGAAGCATCAAAAAATAAACAAGCGTTGAGGACAACACTTGTTTGAAGGAGAGGGGCATGTTAAGTCCCTATATTAATAGTGTAGTCCTTTATTATGTTAGTGTCGCCCCCCTTATTTTTATTGTTGTACCCCTGTAATGCTCATATTGTTATTATTGTGCCTTTACATTATTATTGCTAGGTCAGCTAGGATTACATTGTGGCCCCACTAAGATGATATTGTGGCCCCATGGACTCCTATATATAGAAGGAGGTTTTGGTCATTTGTATCATCCAAGAATTGTTCATTCATGTAATTTTTTGGAGGTTTCCCCCTCAAAGTGGCTTATTTTTAAGGCGTTGATATTTCTTTTCTTCTATTTTTGGAGCTGGTTTCACAACAACTGGTATGGTTTGGTCTATTAACTCAGATGTATTGGCTTTTAGGGAACCAACCACTAATTATGATTTATTCTTAGTGGAAATATATTTATTGTTGAAAATAAAGGCTGTGAGGGTTGGGAAGCCCACTATTTTTAAAACTAGTGAGGAATTTTTCCAGTGTTGCAATGAGGAGGAGGAGCAGGTCCAACATCTTTTGTGCGAATTGTATTTATACAATTGTTTCTAGAGGAGGATAGGGATAGTAACCCCAGCCCCTTCATAAGGGATGTTTAGTTCCAAGCTTTTCTTTCCTTTGCCAAAAGCCAGACTAGATGGGCTAATGCCTACAACACCTTTCAGAAAAGAGAGCATGGCCTAGACCTATAGATCAGAGGAGAACCTACTAAACCCCTATACTTGCTTACCCAACATAAGGAATTCATGCAGCAGGAAGGAGTGATATCCAAATTGGGACCTATTCACAAGGATATTGTGCAGAATGGATGAGCATATTTCCAGGACAGTCAGAAAAAAGCATTAGCATCAGCCAAACAAAGATGGCTAGCCTCTACAAATAACGTTAAGAATAGAGAACAATTTGGGTATATGAACTTCGAAGAAAATTATTCTCGATTCCTTCTGTACAACAACCTAATTTTGAATGTGGGTCTTATGTGGATAGAGTGCAGATACAGATGCCCCATCATCTGGTACCGCCCTAAACACTATCATCATGATTATGAGTTACCAGAGGGGCACACAAACTTAGAATTTGCAAAGATAAAATAGAGACATGGTTTCAGACTTTACAAGGAAGAGGTATATCCTACATACTATCTAACCCAGCTACACTAGAATCAATTGTTTGCATGAGGACCTGCAAAAAGGTAATAAGGGGAGTATGTTGGGCCAAGGAGAAGGTACGTTTCACCCCCATCTTTACCATGATTTTTCATTTACTTTTACATATTTTTCCTTCGTCTTAGCAATAAAGTAAAGGAAAATAATGCAAAATTAAGGTTGAATGAATTATTGATAAAAGGTGTGTTTAATAACATAAAAACTAATTTGTAGTTGTCTTTATTGATAGGGAAGAAAAACAACCAAAATGCTGACCAGGATGGCCAAAAGACAGTAGAAAAGGAAGGCGAACGGAATCATAATGACTCCTATGAATCAGAGAAAGATATAGAGGCATGCATACTCTTAGAATTCTCAGTCGATAGCCACAAAGTAGCAAGGTCTGATAATGAGAAGGACCTATTACTACTTTTGGAATTCGCCTTTAAGCTATAAAAGGTCGATGGTGAACAAGATGAGGGACAGTGACTGTATTATAATTTTCCTGTAGTAAATGTATTTAGACATAATCAAGTTTGTGCTAATGTATTTTTCTATGGATTAATGCATAATTTGGCATTTTAGGATAAACAGCTTCTGAGTATTCCTTAGCAGTAGGCTTCTAAAGGCTTCGGGCCCAACCTTGGAGGTTCTCCTACTACTTATGTGTTATACGTTTATTTACAGAATTTTCATTTCTAGTTATCCATTGTGTTTCATAACATTATCATCTAATTGGGTAAATGTAAGCGTGAGATGTTATAACTTCCTTTTCACTAGACTATATTTATCATTATGTCCTCTTATTAGGAATTGATGATTTTACATTCGTTATACTAGTCTCAATATGGTTGTTGTTCAATTATGTGTATAGTTAATTTTTGGATATTTTAATCATAATTATGAGCATTTGGTTGATATTTAATTCTTAAGGATGATATTAGTTGATTAAAAGAGAATTCCATTACAAAATCTAGAATAATTAATTGTTGTTCAATTTATTAGGATTGTTGTTCAATTCATTAAGGTAGTTGTTGAATTCATCAAAGCATGTTGTTCAGTTGCAATCTATTCTTTTCATCCTTGAGTGGTTACTTCTGCTAATATTAGAACAAAATTAGCTCCTTTGAATAGTCTGAAGTAGTTCATAGTTCACTTTCAAGTTGATTTGATTGAACTTTGAGAATTGACAATATTTCTTACAATGCTCTAGAGTAGCTAACCCTTGACGTCACTTGCATATATTTTTCTTACATTCGAGAAATAACAAGACTTACCCTGGGTTGATAATTAATGTAAAGAATTAAGGTTGCCTTTAAAACAGTCACCTTCATGACCCAACAATTGTCATGACAGTTAACTTGAGAATGAAATTCATGAATTGCTTCTAAGATATCCTTAGGATGCAAATTTCCTAAATATTCATCAATATTTAAAGGGTATTGTATGAGATCCTGTTGTACGGTACAACAACCCTCCCCATTTCAAAATTTTAGAATAAATTTTACTTTAGAAATAGGTCCCCTTTCCTTTTAGATAGAAATAAAAAACTTTGAGGAAATCTGATTATTTTCAGTAAAAGAATAAAAATATTCATTGTTTAAAAGTCATACATCGCATATCGCATACCACAAATGCATGTGACCTTGAATATTTCTAACCCAATTAAACTTAAGTCTTATATCTCATCTGCATAAAGAATAAAAGTATTCATGTTAAAGAGTCTAATGCAATTGCAATCGCAAATCAGTAAAGCCTTATGCTTTCACATTTGTTTTGAAAAAAGTTTGATGCGATAGAACTTATCGGAAATCAAATTTTGAAAAGGATACCCTTCATTCGGTCTATTTCCTAAATGTCGATGCGATGTGATTCATCACAATCACATTTCGGAGGAACAACATCACATCTACTTATTCTGCAAAACTCCGATGCGATGGACCCCACCATCATCGCAATCTGAAATCGGCGGAAATCATGTACAACTTAATTCATTTGGAAATGTCTGATGCGATATACTATCAATGCAATCGCAAATCGGTGGAAAATATGAGATGTCATTTGATTCTCTTTCAAAACCTCTGATGCGATGGATAGTTAGTCTTTGTTTATCACTGTTTGCACTGCGCATATATTATTTATTAATTGCAATCGAAAAATTCAAAAGAAAAGTTTTAAGTTAACATTTCAATATCGCCGATCTCTTATTGTACGATCATTATTAATTATAAAATAAAACGAATTATGGTGATATATTCTATATGAATGCGTGAATGTGAATCTCATGGAAGGAATTTAAGTTTAATACGAGTTAATCAATTGGGATCATTAATAAACATTTTTTCACACAGTTGTTATTTTAACTTTGTTTCTTCTTGTTCTTAAAGGTTTTTCTAATTTGCAGAGCCATAGACCATCCAACCCTCTCATTCGCCGAGCCAGTGAAATGATACCAAACGAGAAAATTTCTAATAAATTTAAGAAAGGAAGGACCGCTGCCACTGCAAATACTGTTACTATTACCACAGTGCCAAAATAAAAAACACCCAAAATCAAGCTAGTTACAGATATGACATGCCAGGGTCTCGGGAAGCTTTCCTGGGAAGAAGTGTATAACTTGATTTAAGCAGAAAAACGCACTGTTACAGAGGTAAAAGGCGACAACACCAGATGAAGAATATTAAGATTTTAATTCTGAAACTCCTCTCAAAGCACTTGCAAATTCTTTTTTTCATAAAATTTCAGCTCGGGCAAATATGTTCCCCTATTATGATGTAATACGATGGGTGATAGGAAATATCACCATCACAAACAAAACATTTGTTTTAGCTGTGGGAACAAGTTTTGGGTCTTTCAGAGCAGAAGATATAAAAGCAATGTACCATCTGCCAGACCCTCAAAAAATATATAACAAAGCCTTCATTAAAGATTTCGCCGCGGGAAATGAAACTCAATCAGAACCATTAAGGGAATGGAGACGAGCTCCAAAAAAACACAAAAATGAAGCATCAGGTATGAACTTCGTGGAGTCTCTTGCACCCCCATATTGCTATGCTACTGCAATGATGTGTAGGCTTTTCAGAAATGATAATTCTGTAAGGTTTTCAATTCAAATGGTACCCCTAATTCATTTTGCTCTGAATTCTGAGATTATGGATTGGTCAGTTATCCTTTCTGACAATATAGCTAATAGAATTATGGAATATAGAAAAGATAAAGACACTGGAAGTACAAATCCTTTTCATTTCTGTGCCTATATCTGAGATGCTCTGTGTTTTAATTCCGAATTCCCTATTCTGGGTTGGAAATGGAATCCATAGGAACCTGTTCTGATTCACACTTACCATAAACTCTTGTGGAAGGTTCATTTCAAGCATCATGTATATAGAATCTGCCATGGTTTTATGTTACCCATTTACTAGATCATTTTTAACCAATTTCCTCCCCGGCTCTCTAAAAAAGAAAATAATGATATATCCCTAATTGGGAATTGGTTTGGAGAAGAAAGGTTTACCTATATCAGAGTTTTTCGAAAATTGTGGAACCCCATATCTTACCTCTATATGTCCCTAAAAAACTGTTACCCCAAGAAATTTCTTACCAGTTTATAGAAAGAGGGATGTCAAGATGTTTAAAGAATGCCAAGAAATTGATGTGGCCTACCTTTCCCTTTCATTGTGGAAATTATACTCTGAATTATTTCAAACATGTTGAAAAGGAAGTCATTAAAATAAGAGATCTTAAGCTTGCAAATATCCTAGGAAGATAGTATGATCCAAATAAAGTAGTTTTCGATTTCACAAATTTGGTTCAAATTGCTAGGTTTGAGCATGAGCCCGATGAATTTGATGATTTATCTGTCTCTATTGAGAAATTTTCCCAAGTTTATGACTTGGCTAAATCCAAGTTTCAATTAGAGGATATGAAAAAATTCATGTAGTTCAGAATTTAGAGATTGCTGAAAGCTCCCCTTGACCAGCTAAGGATTCCTTTACAAGAAGCTGAAAGTATAGAAATAGAACAAAATAAAAAGGAAGACACAACTAGCAAGACAGAAAAAGAAGTGTCTACAAGAAAGCCTGATGTACATATTGAGAAGGAAAGTATAGCTAGCAAGCTTGATATTTAGAAAGAGAAGGAGAATACAAGTACCAAGACCAATATGCAGTCTGAAGAAAGAAATACGGGTGATAAACCCAACGATCAACTTGAAAGAGAAACAACCACAGAAAGAGTGGTAAATTCTGCTGAAATTATTTTTACTCCCCAATTTCTAAGACAATATGAGCAATTTGAACAGTAAATTGGAGGACAAAATAATCCTCAAGTTGATAGTTTGAATAGTCAGGATATGGATATTATCCTTGAACATCCATCAGAAGAAATTGTGTTGAAAATTGAAGAAATCCCTCCTCTGGATATCTTTTATAGTCCCAATCATAGGGTTGTTGTTAAGAAAAAAAGGAAAATAAGGAGGACAGATCAAGAACCACTTTCATCCCCACAAGTTGAATTCATGAATATTGTCTCGAAGAATATTGAGGTAAATTATTTAGAGGATCTTAGCAAATTATCACAATATGTAGGTGCCTACAGTGCAACCACTATAGATAAAGCTACTGAAGTCAATCAAATTATGAAACAAAAAGACTTATAGATAGCAATGCTAGAAGAAAAGACAACAAATGATTAGCAAAAGATAATGTAGTTGGAGCAGCAGTTAGCAGAAGAAAAACTCAAATCCAAACAGCTGGAAGAACAACTGAGTGTGGAAAAGAAAAGGCTTGATCAAAAAGCTTTGAATAAGCAACAACAGTTGTCCCAAGAGGTGTCCAAGTTACAAACCTTGCTGCAAGATGAGAACACTGCCAAATAACAACAAGAGAAAATATTTCAAGCAAGATTGGATAAATTTAAGGATTATCCTAAAATTGACCAATTTAAAACTGAAACTCTGGAAACAAATAAGCTATTGTCTCAGAAGTTAGATGATCTCTGTTAAAAGATTGCACAAGCAGAGACTTTATGTGAAATAACATCTACCCTTATTGATGAATTAGTCAGTACCAGAATTGAATTTGAGAATGCAGATGATAAGATATCAGAGTTTATTTCATGGCAGGACTGAGAACAAGGAAGAAAAGAAAATCTTCCCAGGATCGAGGAAAGGCATAAATAAATTTTATTTGCTGAATGGGATACATAGTTAATTAAATAAGAACATGCTACATCAAGGGATAAAGCCATAATGAACAATCTGACACAATTAGTAAATGATAGCTTATATGCTACTAATTTGATTTCAGATTGTACTCCAGGTAAATTTCCAAGGATGAAAGAAACTGATGCCAGATGGAAGTAGGAAATAATCAACAAGAATAAAAAGATAAGCAAAATACAGGAAATTACATGGGATGTCCTATGGACATATTTGATCAAACCACAAAGTCAGCAGATGGCAATCAAATGCCTTTCTAATGCCATAAATTACATCATTCTAGAGTTATCCGATGCCACATACACTAGTCAGTTGCGTTCGAGGCTGAGTCATCCAACGAAAGTTAAAGATATGATTAAAATATGCCACCTCAACACATTGAATACAGAAGAAATTCAGTGAATCTGTTTTATTTGATATCGCAAGTATTTTTCAGGATCTCCGATGATAGTTTCTGGCATAAGTTATAGATAATATTTTTTGTTAATTTCCTATTTAAACCCCTTTCATGCATTTAGAAAGGGGTCCTGAATTTGTAATATTTTTGCTTCGATGATACATTTCTATACTCCATTGACTATTTTATTTTTATAAATGATCACATCCTATGATTTATGGCGAATTATCTTTAAGAATTGCATTTCTGTACCTTGGAGGTTGTTTTAAATTAAAGCACAGAATCTAGATATCGAATTTCATCAAGAAAATATCTCAATGAATCTAGTATTTCTATCGATTTACTATTATTTTCTTTATGTAATGAACTATTCTCTTTGAAATTTGCTATCATTGATATATTCTTGTTTTCTCAAATATTTCTTTGTCATATCATTTCTGAAGATATAGAAATATTTATCTATCATAGTATATGTAAATGATATATAGAATTATGAATGCGATGTGTTATTCTAATTCTATTTAATTTCTTAAACAGAGTTATCATTATATGATATTGCATCCTTCTATTAAATAATAATACATCTTCATGGTTATTTGTTTAATTGAAACAATCTTAAAAGTTGTATTCATACTTAATACCCGGGTTAGTATTAGAATTATTTTCAAGTTATAGTTTAAGTTAGATAGATTATTTTAGTCAGTTAGTTCCATTATTCACCTACACAAACACTCCATCAATCCATTTATTATTAGGAAACTGGTCCTATAAATCCAGTTGGAGCCACCACACCAAACGGAAAAGGAGTTGTCCTAAGGTCCGGACCGGGTGGTTTTCCCCCAATGCTTGAAGCAACGATTTTTGAGGTCTCAACATATTTGGTGCTAGAAGGAGGGCACGAGCTATGAATGACAAGTAAATCCAAATATACAGGCCATTCTAAGAGCAATTCACCCTCATCACCTTCCTCAATTTCCTCTGCATCTGAAATCACTAGGGAAGAAATTGAGAAGAACATCAATACACCCACTACCAAAACTTTAGATCTATCTGACAATCAACCTCTTGAGTACCCTGAAATGCAAGATTTAGTTCATAAACTCCAAGGGTTCTCATTATCATTAGAAGAGTCTGAATTATCCGAAGGTAGTGTTACTTCACAATTTTTTTCTTCCAGACCTCTCACTAGGTCACAAAGTGAAAAACTTGTTATTCCTCCAAAGTAATTTCCTTTACCTAGTAGAGTTAAGACCGAAAAAACATCCTCATAATCAGGCAGTGAAATCATTTCTTCATCTCAAACCCACGCATCTGCTTCCGAGACTCAAACCCAGAAGAACATAGTTATTCCAACAACCTCTACTCAAGCACCAGCTGTCTCTTCTAGTCCTTCAACTGTTAGTACTCAAACACCAGTTGTCTCCTCTAGTCCTTCAACCATTATCAAAACAATGGCATAGAGACCATGGGCTAGTCTAGGAGCCATTGCAATTCCTAGACCGTTACATGATTTACCAGATCATCCTGAAAAATGGCTGCCAAAATTTAGTCCTGACCTTAACATACAAGCTGAAGAACACATCAATAAATTTATGCTTGCTGTAAATTTGAATGGAGTTGAACATGAGGATGTTGTAGTCAGGTTATTCCCCTATACTTTTCAAGGGGAAGCAGGATCCTGTTATTTTTCATTACCTTCAGCATCTATTACAAGTTGGGATATTTTCCAAGAACATTTCCTAAGCAAATTTGGAGATGACAGATCAATAGCGACTTTAATCAATGATCTCTCCAATTTAAGAGTAGAACCCAAAGAACCTATTAAAGATTTTAATTTCCGATTCAACAAAATTTTGAACAAAATTCCCATAACCTCAAAACCTAGTGAGCAAGTCAGAAGTGAATCATAGGGACTTCACTCAATGAACCTCTGACCTATCACGTGCATTCATGGCATATTAAACAATACCCTTAATTTGACTACATATTGGGAAATACCCCTAAAAATCATGTTATTTAACCCCCTACAAATACAAACCCAATACAACTTCCTAATTCAAAAAACCCTTACTTACACTAAATATTGGAGGTATCCATTTTTTCCTCAACATTTTTTATACCCCTTTATATTTTTTCATTAATTTTGTGATCCATTGTGTATACATGCCAATATAAAAACACTTTACCCCCAATATATTATGTGATTTTTCCTCAATATATATCCCCCAATATGAACCCACGTGGTATGGTATTTCTCCCCTAGTGAAGTCCCCGTGAAGTGAATGGTATATAATAGATTTACCCTCAAATATATCAATTTTTGTTGATAGAGCTGCTAAACCTACTTTGGCTGAAAACACGAAAGAAGCAATTACAATGGAAAGACAGATTGTTTCTTTGGATAAGAAGAATGCTATCGAAGACAGGAAATCCAAAAAAGTCAGATTTAAGGATGATTCTAAGAAGAAAACACCAAGAGATCCATATGATATGGAAGGATTACATAAAGTTCTCAAAACTATGTCTAATGAGATGGTTGAGATTAAAAAGCAAGTGGTAGAGACTTCTACCAAAAGGCCATTTAGAAATTACAAAAGAAATCAAACTGCTGAATCAAAACCACCCAATTCAATCTCTAACGCAAAGTCAAAACTAGAAGAAGACGATGAGGATGATACACCTCCATTATCGGAAGAAGATGAAAAAGAAGAAATAGCTGAATTACATGGGATGTGGGATTTCATTCTTCCTAATTCAGACAGTAAAAAGGAACAAGAATCCATGCCAGTAAGTACAAGAAGTAAATCTACAGTAGAGCCTGTCCAAAAAGTTCCCAAGAATAAAAGTTCAACTTTGACTACTAAAGACAAATCCCCTGTAAAGAAAAATTCCTCTTTACCGACTCAAAATAAACCATCATCTTCTAATCCTCCTACAACAACATCCAAAACTTTGGTGGTATCAGATCCTATGGATTATAACATTGTTGAAGACATGAAGAAAACTAGATCGAATATGTCTCTACATGAACTCAACAAACTTAAACATCAACAAAAGCTGTTATTGAAAGAATTAAATTCAACACCCATTACTCCTCTACCAAGCGGTGTAGTTGCCAAAGCAACCAAAGGATCAGGTATGCCACCAGATAAAGTAGATGCTAATAATATTGTTCTTATTGAAGAAAGATCAAATTCTCAGACACCTCCTTTTCTTTTGACTTATAAAATCTATAACAATAATTTTCATAACTATTTGATAGATTCAAGAGCATCATCTAATATAATTCCTACTTCAGTTTGTGCAAAATTGAATATTGAACCACATAAATCTGCGGTTCATATTGTTCAATTAGATCGGACTAAAGTGCAAGTTGTGGGAGAATTTAATTCAGTCACCATTAGGTTAGCTTCTTATCCCAGGATAGTCCAAAGAATTGATATACTGATTGCAGATATTCCTGAGTTTTATGGATTAATATTGAGCAGGGATTGATTTGTAAAGCTTAATGGTTACATTGCCACTGATTAATCTCACATGTGGCTTCCTTACAAAGGGAAACCAAATCAAATCAAGGTTGAGCGAGAAAAACACATGATGCATACTGTAACTGAATTTTAACAACCAAATGAACCTGTAGCTTTTAATAACAACATTCGCGAAGGTTATTATGTTGAATCATTTCTTACAAATATTACAACACCACAATTTCCTTTTTCTATAAATACTTTTATTTCACAAATTAAAAAAATTTCATGAACTGATTCTTCAAGAATTGTTAATGTTTTTTATCAATCTGTAAATAAACCTGGAAATAAATCTTTATTTTGGTCTTTGTATTTCGATGGATCAAAATCTAGTGATGGCGCAGGAGCAGGATGCATTTTAATTGATCCAGAAGGAGACAAAACTATGCTTTCATGTAGGTTAGAATTTGAGTGTACAAATAACAATGCAGAGTATGAAACCTTGATCCAAGGGCTTTATAAATAAATAGGGTTGAATGTTAAGTACCTGAAAGTGTATGGTTATTTCGAAATTGTTATCAGACAAGTAAGGAATACTATCCATTGTCTTTCAGGGCATCTCAAACATTATCACACCCTTGTGCAAGACCTTACCACTCAATTTTTAGCATTTAATATCTCTTCCATTCCTAGAAATAAAAATACATCAGCTAATTTGTTAGCTAATGTTGCTTTCAAACTCCTCCCTACTGAAGATTATAGTCCAGATAGGTTTTTAGTCGAATTAATCTTTCGACCATCTGTTCCTGATAATATCACAAAATGGAGAGTATTATATCATGATGAAGATATCTTGAATTTATTGACTTCAGAGAAATCTTATGATGAGCAAATAATTGATGAAAATGATCATGATCTTCAAAATACCTCAAAAAGTAATGAAAATCCTATTTCCAAATCTGTAGTTAAAGTTGAGGATCTATATGATATAAAAGATAGATTCAAGAAAATTACTAATGCTAAACTTCAAAGTTCTACTTTGAAGTTTGAATTAGTAAACCTTGGTACTGAATCTAAACCTCAAAATGTTAATCTAGGACTCGAGTTAACTTCAGAGGAAAGAATCACTTTCATCAAAATTATGAGTAGCTTTAAAAATGTTTTTTCTTGGAATTATGAGGAGTTGAAAACTTATGATACTTCTCTTATTCAACAAACAATTCCAATGCTTTCTGATGTGAAACCTGTTCAACAGAAGTTAAGAAAAAATCATCCAAATCTAGAAAGTCAAATCAAGATATAACTCAATAAAATTTTGAAGGCCAAAATCATTTTTCCTGTAAGACATTCTAATTAGGTCTCCAACATGGTACCTATCAGGAAGAAGAATGGAGATATCAGAATCTGCATTGATTTTATAAATTTAAACAAGGCATGTCAAAAGGATAACTTCCCATTGCCAACGATGGAACAAATACTTCAAAAGGTAGCTGGTTCTGAACTCATGTCCTTTCTTGATGGTTTCTTAGGCTATAACCAAATATTAGTACATCCAGATGATAGGCTGTAAACTACTTTCAGAACTAAATGGGGAGCTTATGCTTACCAAAGATGCCTTTTGGTTTGATAAATGCAAGAGCTACTTTCCAGAGAGCCATGTATATAGCATTTAAGGGTCTGATTAATAGATCAAAATTTATCTATATTGATGAAATAACAGTATTTTCAAAGAAAAGAGCCAATCATCTACATGATTTGAAACAAATATTTGAAAGATGCAAAAGATATGGTATTTCTTTAAATCCAAATAAATCCTTCTTTACTCTCAATGAAGGAAAACTCTTAGGATTTTTTGTGTCAAAATATGGTATATATATTGACCCTGACAGAGTAAAAGAAATTTCTCATATTTCTTTACCACATAATAAAAAATCCATGCAATCATTTCTAGGGAAAATCAATTTTTAAAAAATATTCACTCCTGATTTTTCTCAAATAGTTTTACCTTTGTAGAATATGACTAAGAAAAATTCAGTTTTCAAATGGTTACATAAAGAAAAATAAGCCTTCGATGCAATCAAAAAAGCAATCATTAATGCACCTACATTGAATACTCCTAATTTTTCTAAACATTTTCTTCTTTATACTTTGGCTACTGAAACATCCTATGCTATTGTTTTAACACAGATCAATGATCAACAAATAGAAGCACCAATTTCTTTCTTTAGCTCAAATATGCAAGGAGATGAGCTTAATTATTCTGATGTAGAAAAACAAGCCTTCACTGTTTTTAAATCAATCAAACATTTTAGACCTTTTCTCCTAAGGAGACATACAAAAATTATTGTCCCATTCTCTGCAGTGAGACAATTGTTAATTCAAAAAGAAGTAGGAGAAAAGAGAGCTCATTGGGTAATAGATTTGCAAGAGTATGATATTGATATTAAGCAAGCCAAGATTGTTAGAGGACAAAGTTTTTGTAGATTGTTAACAGGAGCTCACAACATACCATAACATCAAGATCAAGCTAATATCGTTCAAGCAAATCAAATAAGTGTTATAGATTCTGAATCTGAATATGCTAATATAATATTTTACTTGAAAAATGGGTATGCTCCTTCTAATCTTAGCTATAAGAAAAAGCGTGCTTTAATATTAAAGGCTAAACATTATGAAATTATTGATGATGTGTTATTCAGAAGAAATTATGATTCAATTCTATTAAGATGCCTTGAAAAGACTGAAGAAAAAAAAGTATTGCAGGAATTACATGATGGACTAGCAGGTGGGAATTTTGGAGGTCCTACCACAGCTCACAAAATCATCCATGCTGGATATTGCTGGCCTACCCTTTTCAAATATACACATGACTATGTAAGGAAATGTGAGACTTGTCAAACTGCTAATGGAAGACAAAGGAAACCAGTTTTTCCTTTACAACCAGTAAACATTGAGCAATCATTTGAGCAATGGGGGCTTGATATTATTGGAGAAATAGTACCGCACTCTTCTAAACAACACAAATACATCCTGATAGCAACGGATTATTTCATAAAGTGGGTAGAAGAAATTCCTTTAAAGGTAGCCAATTCTGATGCAATCATTGATTTCATTGATCAATTAATCATTACCAGTTTTGGTGTACCTAACGCTCTTGTTTTTTACAATGCATCTTATTTTTCTGGAAATAGTATAATGGAATTTACAATCAAAAGAGGTTTCAAATTGAAATATTCAGCAAATTATTATCCACAAGGTAATCGTTTAGTTGAATCTACTAATAAAAATCTCATCAAAATCATAGAAAATACCATTGATCAGAATCAAAAGAATTCGCATAAGTCTTTAATTTTTGCACGATGGGCTGATCATATTACTCATAAAGCTTCAATAGGTACGTCAGATTTTAGTCTAGTTTATGGAAAATAAGTTGTGATACCATCAAATTTATTTCTTCCATCATTAGCCCTAGTTCAATTTATTGAAAAGAATCCTTCATCATCTATTTAGTTGAGATTTGATCAAATTATTAAATTATAAGAATATAGAGAGAAAGAAAAAAGTATTCATGAGAAACATCAACAACTTTTGAAATATTCTTTTGATTCAAGTTCCATCGGATCCAAAAATTTGCAAACTAGTGATCTTGTTCTGAAATGGGATAAAGCACACGAAGATAAAGGTAAGCATACCAAATTTCAAAAGATGTGGCTTGGATCATTTCAGATTGCTAAAAAGATAGGCTCATATACATTCATACTGCAAGATTTAATAGGAAAGAGAGAATCTCTTCCTTTAAATGGGCTTATTTTAAAGAAATTCCTTTCTTAAGGAGGTAACCCCTTCTTACTTGTAAATATTCCTTTCTAAAATTTTGTTTATTTTGTAAATAAGGTTGTTAATAGTCTTTAATTTACTTTTTACTATTTGAAAATATCTTCGAGAAAACACTATAAATACTTATTTTATGTAAATAAGAAATTTTATAGAAATGATTACAATTTTGGATAGTTAAAATAAAATATTAAACTTGGAAATTTGTATAAACATTTGCAAAATCTTTTGAAACATTGAGAAAATTGTAAATCATTATAATTTTATTGAGTAGAGAAAGGCTATCCATAAAAAGTAAATATTTTTTCAAGCTTTAACATCCAAAACTCTAAAAAATTGTCATCCATTGATTCTTAAGCAGAAAAATCATTTCACCCCATCCATTAAGGTAGTGATTTTTTAGAATGTAATTCTAAGAAATTATATGTAAAAATTAAGAAATAAGGGGTCTCATCATGAGCCTGCTTATCATGATCATAAGAAGTAATAAAATTGACATTACCAATACTGCATACCAAAATAGGGTAATGGATTATAATTACAAGAGAAGGGGTCTCATCACGAGCCAGCTTGTTCATTTTAATTACAACTAGTGAGTGGCATTGTTATTTACTGGCTACCAAACCAGAACAATGGCTTTTGAATTAAAAAATAAATAAAAGAGAAAAACAAGAGATAATATGTCTTATGAATTTATCTTTTAAAGAGTCATCATCTTATTTGGATGGGAGAATGAATGATTAATGGTTAAAAGGTAACCCTGTTGAGACTATAAACATTTGCAGGCTTCAGAGGAAATACCTATGACAATAGAGTATATTACAAAAGCTAAAATTGGAGAGTCCCCTTCATTATTATCAACCAATTAAGGCTTAGGAAAACCAAAAAATGTTTTTATTCTTGAAAAATTAGAAAGAAATTGTAAGTGATTTTTATTCTTTTTTAGAGTTAGATTTTATTTAAATTTCTCTAAGATAGTTTTCATTATCTTTAAAACTTTTTACTTACTAAAAGTATAGTGTTCATTTTATTTTTCAGAGATAAATGTTTCTTCCAGTTAATCACGAATTGTTGTAAGGTACAACAACCCTCCACATTTCAAAATTTTAGAATAAATTTTACTTTACAAATGGGCCCCCTTTCCTTTTAGATAGAAATAAAAGACTTTGAGGAAATTCGATTTTTTTAAATAAAACAATAAAATGATTCATTGTTTAAAATTCATACATCACATATCGCATACCACAAAGGCATGTGACCTTGAATTTTTCCGATACAATTAAACTTAAGTCTTATATTGCATCGGCACAAAGAATAGAAGTATTTATGTTAAAAAGTCCGATGTAATTGCAATCACAAATTGGTAAAGCCCTATGGTTTCAATTTTTTTTTGAAAAAACTCTGATGCGATAGAACTTATCGAAAAACAAATTTTGAAAAGGATACCCTTCACTCAATCTATTTCATAAACGCCGATGTGATGAGATTCATCGCAATCGAATTTCGGAGGAACAACATCACGTCTACTTATTCTGCAAAACTCCGATGCGATGGACCCCACCATCATCGTAATCGCAAATCGGTAGAAATAATGTACAACTTAATTCCTTTGGGAATGTCCAATGTGATATACTATTAATGCAATCACAAATTGGTGGAAAATATGAGATGTCATTTGATTCCCTTTCAAAACCTCCGATGCAATGGATAGTTACTCTTCATTTATTGTTGTTTGCGTCACGCATATATTATTTATTAATCGCAATTGGAAAATTCAAAAGGAAATTTTTACGTCAACATTTCAATATCACTGATCTCCGATTGTACGATCATTATTAATTAGAAAATAAATTGAGCTATGGTGATCGATTCTATATTAAAGCGTGAATGTGACTCTCATGGAGGGCATTTAAGTTTAATACGAGTTAATCAATCGGGATCATTAATAAAAATATTTTCACACAGTTGTTCTTTTAACTTTGTTTCTTCTCGTTCTGAAAGGTTTTTCTCATTTACAGAGCCATAGACCATCCAACCCTCTCATTCGCCAAGCTAGTGAAACAATACCAGATGAGAAAATGTCTAAGAAATTTAAGAAAGCAAGGACTGTTGCGGCCACAAAGACCAATGCTATTACCACAATGCGAAAAGAAAAATCAGCCAAAATCAAGCTGGTTACAGATACGTTATGCCAAGGTCTCGGGAAGCTTTCTTGGGAAGAAGTGTATAACTTGATTGAAGCAAAAAACCCACTATTACAGAGGTAAAGGCAACAGTACCGGATGAAGAAGATTTTGATTCTGATTCTAAAACTCCTCTCAAAGCACTTGCAAATTATTTTCTTCATAGAATTGCAGCTTGGGCAAATATTTTCCCCTATTATGATGTAATACGACGGGTGATAGACAATATCACCATCACAAGTAGAACATTTGTTTCAGCTGCGGGAACAAGTTTTGGGTCTTTCAGAGCAGAAGATATAAAAGCGATGTACCATCTACCAGACCCTCAAAAAATATGTAACAAATCCTTCATTAAATATTTCACCGCAAGCAATGAAACTCAATCAGAGCCAATAAGGGAATGGAGATGAGCTCCAGAAAAACACAAAAATGAAGCATCAGGTATGTACTCCATGGAATCTCTTGCACCCCCATATTGCTATGCTGCTGCAATGATGTGTAGGCTTTTCAGAAATGATAATTATGCATGGTTTTCAATTCAAATGGTACCCATGATTCATTTTTCTCTGAATTCTGAGATTATGGATTGGTCAGTTATCCTTTCTGACAAGATAGCTAATAGAATTCTGGAATATAGAAAGGATAAAGACACTCGAAATACAACTCCTTTTCATTTTTGTGACTATATCTTAGATTCTCTGTGTTTTAATTCCGAATTCCCTATTCTGGGTTGGAAATGGACTCCATAGGAACCTATTCCAATTCACATTTACCATAAACTCTTGTGGAAGGTTCATTTCAAGGATCATGTACATAGAATCTGTGATGGCTTTATGTTACGTATTTACCAGATCATTTTAAACCAATTTCCTCCCCATCTCTCTAAAAAATCAAAGAATGATATATCCCTAATTGGTAATTGGTTTGGAGAAGAAAGGTTTACCTATATCAGAGTTTTTGGAAGCATTGTGGAACCCCATATCTTACCTCTATATTTCCTTGGCAAACTGTTAGACCAAGAAATTTCTTACCATTTGACAGAAAGAGAGATGTCAAGATGTTTAAAGAATGCCAAGAAATTTATGTGGCCTACCTTTCCCTTTCATTATGGAAATTATACTTTGAATGATTTCAAACATACTGAAAAGGAAGTCATTAAAATAAGAGATCTTAACCTTGCAACTGTCCGAGGTAGATATTATGATCGAAATAAAGTAGCTTTCGATTTCCCAACTTTGGTTCAAATTGCTAGGTTTGAGCATGATCCCGATGAATTTGATGATTTATTTGTCTCTATTGAGAAATTTTCCCCAGTTTATGACTTGGCTAAATCCAAGTTTCAAGTATAGGATATGAACAAACTCATGCACTTCATAAGTCAAAGATTGCTAAAAGCTCTCCTTGACAAGCTAAGGATTCCTTTACAAGAAGCTGAAAGTATAGAAACAAAACAAAAGAAAAGGAAGAGACAACTAGCAAGAGAGAAAAAGAATTCCCTACAATCAAGCCCGATGTACATACTGAGAAGGGAAGTACATCTAGAAATCTTTATATTCAGACAGAGAAGGAGAATAAAAGTACCAAGACTGATATGCAGTCTGAAGAAAGAAATACAGGTGATAAACCCAATGATCAAATTGAAAGAGAAACAACCACAAAAAAAGTGGTAAATTCTGCTGAAATTATTGTTACTCCCCAATTGCTAAGACAATTTGAGCAATTTGAACAGCAAATTGGAGGACAAAATAATCCTCAAGTTGATAGTTTGAATAATTAGGATATGGAGATTATCCCTGAACATCCATCAGAAGAAATTGTGTTGAAATTTGAAGAAATCCCTCCTCTAGATATCTTTTATAGTCCTAAGCATAGGGATGTTGTCAAGAAACAATGGAAAAGAAGGAGGACAGATCAAGAACCACTTTCATCCCCACAAGTTGAATTCATGAATATTGTCTCGAAGAATACTGAGGTAAATCCTTCAAAGGATCTTAGCAAATTATCACAATATGCAGGTGCCTACAGTGCAGCCACTCTAGATAAATATACTGAAGTCAATCAAATGATCAAACAAAAATACTTACAGATAGAAATGCTAGAAGAAAAGACAACAAATAATCAACAAAAGATAATGCAGTTGGAGCAGCAGTTAGCAGAAGAAAAGCTCAGAGCCAAATAGCTGGAAGAACAACTGAGTGTGGAAAAGTAAAATCCCTATCAACAAGCTTTGAATAAGCAACAACAGTTGTCCCAAGAGGTGTCCAAGTTACAAACCTTGCTTTAAAATGAGAAAACTACCAAAGAACAACAAGAGAAAATATTTCAAGCAAGATTGGATAAATTTAAGGATTATCCTAAAATTGACCAATTTAAAACTAAAACTCTGGAAACAAATAAGATATTGTCTCAGAAGTTAGATGATCTCTGTCAAAATATTGCACAAGCAGAGCCTTTATGTGAAATAACATCTACCCTTATTGATGAATTAGTCAGTACCAGAATTGAATTTGAGAATGCAGATGATATGATATCAGAGTTTATTTCATGGCAGGACTCAGAACAAGGAAAGAAAGAAAATCTTCCCAGGATCGAAGAAAGTCATAAAGAAATTTTATTTGTTGAATGGGATACACGGTTAATTAAGGAAGAACGTGCTACATCAAGGGCTAGAGCCATAATGAACAATATGACACAATTAGTAAATGATAGCTTATATGCTACTAATTTGATTTCAGATTGTACTCTAGGTAAATTGCCAAGGATGAAAGAAACTGATGCCAGATGGAAGCAGGAAATAATCAACAAGAATCAAAAGATCAACAAAATACATGAAATTACATGGGATGTCCTATGGACATATTTGATCAAACCACAAAGTCATCAGATGGAAATCAAATGCCTTTATAATGCCATAAATTACATCATTCTAGAGTTATCTGATGCCACATACACTAGTCAGTTGCATTCGAGGCTGAGTCATCCAACGGAAGTTAAATATATGCTTAAAATTTTCCACCTCAGCACATTGAATACAGAAGAAATTTAGTGAATCTGTTTTATTTGATATCGCAAGTCTTTTTCAGGATCTCCGATGATAGTTTCTAGCATAAGTTATAGATAATTTGTTTTGTTAATTTCCTATTTAAACCATTTTCATGCATTTAAAAAGTGGTCCTGAATTTGTAATATTTTGGCTTCGATGATACATTTCTGTACTCCATTGACTATTTCATTTTTATAAAAGATAACATCCTGTGATTTATGGTGAATTATCTTTAAGAATTGCATTTCTGTACCTTGGAGGTTGTTTTAAGTTAAAGCATAGGATCTAGATATCGAATTGCATCAAGAAAATATCTCAATGAATCTGATATTTCTATCGATTTACTATTATTTTCGTTATGTAATGAAGTATTCTCTTTGAAATTTTTTATCATTGATATATGCTTGTTTTCTCAAATATTACTTTGTCATATCATTTCTGAAGATATAGAAATATTTATCTATCATAGTATATCAAAACGATATATAGAATTATGAATGTGATGTGTTATTCTAATTTTGTTTATTTTCTTAAAAAGAGTTATCATTATATGATATTGCACCTTTCTTTTAAATAATAATACATTTTCATGGTTATTTGTTTAATTGAAACAATCTTAAAGGTCATATTCATTCTTAATACCCGGGTTAGTTTTAGAATTATTTGCAAGTTATAGTTTAAGTTAGATAGATTATTTTAGTCAGTTAGTTCCATTATTCACCTACACAAACACTACATCACCAATCCATTTATTATTAGGAAATTGGTCCTATAAATCAAGTCGGAGCTACCACACCAAATGGAAAAGGAGCTGTCCTAAGGTCCAGACCGGGTGGTTTTCCCCCAATGTTGGAAGGATGATTTTCGAGGTTTCGACAGATCCTCAGATTTATCACAACAATTTTTAGCTAATGATAAATATGGAGAATATTCTTTATAATGCTCATAAAACACCTTGTAGAAATATTTTAGACAAAACAAACTACCAGGGTTCAAACCTTCATACTAGTCCCTCGCTTTCCCTTCTAATGTTACCATGAATATGTTCATGAGGAAATACTCATGCCATTCTACCTTCAATTTCCATGAATTTATATGAAATTTAATGAGATGTATCGAAGCATCATCAACATTCTCATCTTGAAAAATAGGAAGGTTTCTTTGCCAATTTACCCAAGGAATTTTATGTGGGAATCTAGGAATGTGATCTCTATTCATTGGAGCATACCTGCGTTCTATTCTTAGATCCATCTTGTCAACCATTCAGAGAGTGCGCATTAGGGAAATTTTGAGGTCTAAAATGGGCCTACTAAGAAAAATGTACAACGAAAATAACTTTTATAAGAACCAATAGGATTCAATATGATAATGTCAACCATGGGGGAGGATTCACCATTTTTGGAGTAAAAAAGTAAAATAATAAAAATTAATAAAATAAAACTACTTTTTCAACTCATATTTTTAATTTATCTCTCTATGGGTTTACTTGAAATTCAAGTGGGAGTACTTTTTGGATGCAAAATTAAATTCCCCATGCAAAGAGTACCCATGTTGCATACTTTCAATGGACTTTGTTACACAAAAAATGAGAAATACATGAAAAACATGATTACAATCATTTTTTGCATCTATTTCTCATTTTTTTTGTGGCAGGGTCCATAGAAAGTATGCAACATGGGTACTCCTTGGATGAGGAACCAAATTTTTCATCCAACGAGTGTTTCCACTCAAAATTTGAGTAAACCCATAGGGAGATAAGTTGAAAATATGAGTTGGAAAAATAGTTTATTCTTTTTTCCCTCTAAACTATGATGATATAATCAAATCTTATTTTATTATTTCCACTATTGTTTTACAATTTCCTTAGGAGGTCTATTTTAGACTTCAAAATTCACCTAATGGGCCATTGTATATTCACAACCAATCTGGATTCTTCTACTAGTGGAGTCTTTAGGTCAACTGAAAACTATGGAGTCACCAAGTGGATGATTTCAACTTTCTTGTGTCTGGATGTTGTCCACCATCAACAACCAAACACCAATCTTCAAACATACTTGAATCATACAATGTTTTGATTAGGGTTTCTGAGTTCTGATGAAATATTAAGATTTTTCAATAACTCATTCCCCAGTATGGTTGCCATTATGTTGTCACTTCATAATTTGTATATTGGCAAGAAAAAACGACAGAGCATAGCATCAAACCACTTTGGAGTCCAAGACCTAAACTCCCTAGACTTAGAGAGGGTTCTCTCTATTTTTTATGATTCAACTTGATAATTATAATTGTTGATATTAGGCAATTTATAGAGATTATGAGGGTTGTTTGTTTGATTGATTGTGTGGTTGGACAGATAGAGCTGCAGGGACTAATCCGTTGGGCTATGGAGTCAAAAGGCTGGAATGGCACATACACATCACGAGCGTCACAAGGCAAGCTAACTATGCTAAATGGATCTTAAGAGCTGTATGAATATGAGGTGAAAGAAATAGTAAGGTTTAGTAATAATTAAAGAGAAGTTAAGAATTATTTAATAAAACTTTAGCAGAAAAAATGCAGATCATAAATGCAGACATAATTAAGGTGCTCCAACAACAAATCTTAATCTAAATTTTCTGATTTACAATTAGATGAATAGATGCACAGTGAAGGAAACAATGGAAACATTTAAACAGAGAAATAGCACATCACCATTTTCACACAGATCAAGAATCTTGTAAATGGTATTTGATTATCGATGTCCAGCTCCGAAATTATAGTGCTCCAATATATTATTTCTTACAATGAAGAGGCTAACAATATCCAACCCGTCACTATGAAAATTTAAGTAGTATTTAACTAAAACTTGATTCGTTTTCCCTAATATACTTTGGCCAACTTCATTTATTACAAAAAACTGAAAATTAAAAAGCTATGGCCATGCAAGGCCCAAAAAAAGAAACTCTCTGACAAAACACTGCCTGTGGAATTAATATTGGTAAATCTTCAAGAATGAAAAACTCAGGTGGCTCTTCGTAAATCAAAAGTAGGCTCAAAGGTGGCATGTGATGATCCCGAAGAGGCAATGAATGATGGCTTTAACATCTAGCCCTGCTTTTCAAAATATCAACGTTGCGTAATTAAGTCTAGTGCAACGCTAGCCATTTTTCATAGACTAGTGACTATGCTAATGCTCTTTGATGGCTTTTCCATTTCTATTGTCATAACATAAAAAATTTGCATGAATGCCATCTACCACTCGACTCGACCTGTGGTGTTTATTTGCTACCTGAATCCTTCTTACTTTGTTTCAACCTTTTTTTCAAATAAAACAACATAAAAACTCATATAATCGGACCTGAAAATCTTAGATTTTAGTTCTAAAGCCGCATCTCATCCACACACTTCACAATATTTACAGTTTAAGTTATGAAGAATGTAATCGGCGATGTGATGTCAAGTGGGAGGTGACATGGAGGGAAGTTGGGACTGGACTACAGCCTAGAGATCGCAACTCTTAAGTTTTAGTTATAAACACGGAGGGAAACACTAAAAGACGTGAAGTGTGAAGTGTGGGGAGAACGTAAGTGACGTGGCAAGGGGAACGATGAAAGGTAAAGGTAAAGGCTAAAGAAGAAAGGAAGAAAAAAGGTAAGGTTTAATGATTTTTTAAGGGGATTGAAATGGAAAGGAGGTGTGATGGGTGAAAGGGTGAATGGGTCCCAATTCATCACATCGACAAAAAAAGAAGATTTGGCATAAGTCATAAGAGGTAAGGTTAAAAACCTGTGGGCTCCGAATTGTGGGAAACATGTACCCCTATTTGTGTGCCATGGGTGAATGGGTCCACCTTTATTGCAAATCACATTTTGAAAGGTTTGTAGGATAAGGCAATTGAAAAAATTTGCAATTTGGCTGATGCGAAAAGAAATTTGGGTGTATGGTGATGAAATAAAACTGAAATTACTTAGGGAAAAAATGTAAATGAAAAGGGATAAGTGATGGGGTGGTTTTTTATAAATAATGTGTTGGGAGATTATGAAAAGAAATGTAAGGAAATGTATGGAAATATCTGGAAACATATGAGTGGGGAATGAAATGTAAATAAATGGAAATGGAATGAAATGAAAGTATGGAGGGGATATATTGCTATGGTTAAAAGATTTATGATAAAAATTTATAATTAGGAATTAAACCTTACAAATGACCTTTTCCATAGGCATATTTAGACTAGCAGCCAAGAAAATATTTTAAAACATAAAATGAAGCTTTCCTTTTCTTGCTTTGTTTCTCTTTACCTTTGTCTTAATGATAGTTGTGTTGTTGTTACTTTGTGTTCATTTTCCTTCCCTAACAATATTTCTAACACATGGTTGTGATTTTCAATAACATTTAGTTTGATCACCATCACACCATATCAACAGCATTTTCCCCTTCTACTGAACTAAAAGGAACATAGGTTCTTTTGGAGTTCTTGACAATAAAGATTTCCAATTTTTCCTAAAAATAAATGATAGCCATGGAATATTATTTTCAGTATGAAAGACCAGAGAAAATAATAAGTCACCTAGTGATACTATGAAATATAGGAGTCTAATAGAAATCATACCGCATCATAAACTATACCCTTTGGGTTGGATAGTTAATAATGCAAATTTACATGTTTCAAGGAAATGCATATTTCAATTTTCTATTAGTGCAAATGTTCTGATGAAGTAGAGTTAGATGCAGTTCCACTTGACATTTCCAAGGTTATCTTAGAAATTCCATATTTATATGACAGGAAAGCGGTGTTTTATCACCATGAGAATAAATATCATTTTCTTAAGAATGGGGTGGACGATGTTGTGAGAGCTCATTGCAAAAAATTGAATATTTCTTTAGTTAATGCAGGGAAAATGTAGAGGCTAGTTAATGCAAGTAAATTTTGTCCTTCTCATGATCAAGAAAAAGGATGATACTCAATATGAATATTTTGAAGGATGTGATGAAAAATTAAAATATTATTTGTTTGATGTGGTAAGTTAGCATGGTTATATTCTTCAAGAACCAAGCGGGTTACCTCCCAAGAGGGGAATTCAACATGAGATTCAACTACAGCAAGATGTTCCACTTCCAAACATTGGTATGTATCGCATGTAAATTATGGAGAGTTTGGAAATCAAGAATAAAATCCAAGAATTTCTAAACAAAGGTATCATACGCCCATATACATCGCCATGTGGTTCACCAATTGTTTTGGTACCAAAGAAGGACAACACTTGGCCGCATCTCCGTAGATTTCCGTGCACTGAATAAAATCACGGTAAAGAATCGCTACACACTCCAACGCATATATGATTTTCTAGATCAGTTAAAGTATCCAATATATTTCACTAAGTTAGACTTGGCTCATGGTTCCAAGAGGGTTCCACCTTATCAAATCAATGCCAAAACAAAATAACAAGCAGAAGCTTAAGAGGAATATGATGAAAACTAATGGATGATGATCCAACAAGATGTTAGTCATAGTACATGGTCATAAGGGGCTGATAGTTACTTCCCAAGTTCTTATCAGACTACCTAAAGTAAACATTGAGAACACATCACAGATGAGTGATAAGGAAACATGAAAAAAGACTTAGCACATTCTTCAGGGTGTCAAGTGACAAGTTGGTGATGTGGATTCCATAATGGAATGGACGTTGACATATAAATGACATGGAACTTTGAGGTGAGGACACATGGCAGGTGCATTTGGAATTTTTTTAGTGAAAAATTGGCCCTTCTTTATGAGAGTGACATGGCATGATAGGTGGTAGAGATATGACATGGCACGTTCAAAAGATAACACGTGGTAGTGACGTGACATAAAGTGATGTGGAAGATTATGTGGCAAGCCTTGGGAATCATTGTAGGAGTTAGTTTGGTAGTGTTATTTGACTTTGGAATGGTAGTGGGCTCGATAGCCATCAACCATTTCTCATGCCCAAATAAAAGCGTTGTGCATGGATGACAAGTGAGGCAATGGGAAACAAACAAAAGGTTTCATGTCAGTAGAAACTAACAAGAATGAGTAAGTCATATCTACTAGGTCAACCAGATATTAGAGTTACGCACTTGTATGTGAGTGGTGAGAAACAAGTGACAAGGAAATTTTCACAACACTTGGTCATAAGAGCTAAAAAATTGGCACCTAGGGGTCTATATCCATTATACATCAGGCTACAACAAAACATATATTTCACTATAATAGGAAATCAATATATTTCATGGATCCAGGACCTAGTGAAAGCATCATATGGCCTACCACCGTCGTAGCAAAGTATTCAAGTACAAAGGAGAGAAGACACTGGGTGTCATATCTCTCAGATCCAAGACCCAACATAGGGATGTCATATGACTATCTAAGCATGAGATAGTGCAATGATATTACGAAGAAGAATGGGGACTGGATCCTTGGATTTTCATAGTTATTTGATTATGTGAAAATCTCGGCCTAGAGTGGCATCTGTGTGTCCACCTTATAGAAAATCTTATCACGTTTGTAAATGCTCAAATAACTAAATTGTTGGGAAAAATTATCATATTGGAGAAAGGGTATATTGCACAGGCCTAGGGTGGAGTGCATATGGAGATTAAGCTCTTGGTCCTTTCCCAAGGTCATATGGTCCATTTTGGTTAAATATCAAGGGCCATAAGTCTGGAATTTGGTATATGGGAGCCAAATTCAAAGGATGAAAAATTGGTGTCTTTAGGGAACCAAAATTGATTAATGGATCAATGATAAAATTCCAAAATGGTTATAAATTGTATAAAATTTTAACAGAGGATGAATTGAAGCATGGGGGATTCAAGAATTAAATCATCTTGAACCTGAAATTACTTCGATTTTCATATGGTGAAGGTTAAAATACTGATACAGTCAAGTGATAATTTCCATGGGTAAATAAGGTGAACTAACACCCACAGTAAAGAAGGAAACAATATATAAATAAATAATTATGCTTTAAAGCTTTATCTTGTTGTAGGCCTAAATCACAAAAATATGAATATGTTCAATTCATGCATATCTAAAGAATGAAATAAGCAGAGAATAACAGAAACCTATATCTAACAATGAAAGAAGAGTGAGAAAAATTAGGTAGAGGATAAAGGAGCCATGACTAAACTTCAAAAAAAATATTTCTCTTCATTCCTTGGGAGTTAGGAAAAGTGTGACATATTGTTGCAAATTTATTTGAGAGGGATATCTAACTAAACACTTTGCATGCCCTTTTGATCAAGTCATCTATAGGGAAAATCATTGCAAAAATATATCATCGAATTTCTCTACATTTTTTCCTTCAACTCAAGTAAAATTTCAACCACGTAATAATCAATGACAGTAGATACCTTAAGCAACAATGAAATTACTAGAATAATGTAAAAATGAAAATCTCAAGAGGATCCCCTTGAGATTGACATCATTAACTAGTATTGGCATCAATGACAACAACAAATTTCCAACATTTACATCTTCAAAATATCCAAAAAAAATGTGCTTCTAATTCTTAGTATATAGTAATTAATTTTTATCATTACGAATGTGAGTCCATGCTTGACGATAAAACTGGTAAAATAAACCTATCTACCTCTTAATGGATTTTCTTTTGTTGGTTAACCAGTGGGGAATTTAAACCAATGGACTTTTTGCAAGGAGTTCCTTAACAATCCACCGAGTCACTGCCAATCCAAATCCCCATGCGTTATCTATAGCACAATGTTACGCAACACATAAATGATGATCTAATTCCTTAGATTGGTTGATAAATTTTTTCATTTCTTTTAACATATACAACTTTCTCTCAGAGATGTAACTTTATTTTGTGTGTAAATGAAAATATGTTTGAATTCAATCATGAGGGAACACCTCTGCAGAAGGATGAATACCATTAAGTATGTTCTTCCACCAATCCATTATTCTTAATATTTCATCTCCATATACCTATCATAATTCATGTATAGTTAGTTGCATATTTCAACCTTTGAGCTTTGTGCATATGTATTTTTTAGCATTTTGTTTATTTTTCAAGCAAGGCGCACTTGTTTTATTATTTCTTTTAGATCACGAACCTAATTGAAGTAGTTAAAAAGTTAATTTATTAAAAATTTATAAAGAAATACATAGGCCTCTTGTGATATAAATAAATTTTGGAAATTAATTCTTACCTCTCATTTTTTTCTTATTGTTATTATGTTTAATTGTAAACTAAATTTCAATCCTCATCATTTGGCATAAAATACTTTCATTTATCCTTGTTTTCCACTTTAATTTGGTTCTTTAGCTTAGATCTTACCCAACATTCAATAGAATTATTCTTCCTCAAGACCACCCTCCCACCCCACTCATCCTTTATATTATATTTGATTCCATTCATGTAGACCCCACCTCACCCAAACCTTTCTTAGTGTGAAACCATCCCACCCCATATATATTTTCACTTGTATTTTTATTTGTTTGTGTACTCCCCCCGCCACCCAAACCTTTCATAGTGTGAGACCCACCCAACCAGGACATGTTTTCACTTTGTTTTTCTCCATTCATGTGTGCACCCTCCCACCCTCCCCCCCACACACCAACAACATCCCCTCTCTTATATATATAGTTATACATTTCCATCACCTACACATTTCAACAGAAACGTTGAGTTTATTTGAGACTACCCTCCCACCAAAGAACTTCATTCTCTTAGATATATGACATTTCCTCTTAAATTTAAATTGTATTTGGTCCCATTCATTTACACTCTACCACCCCAAAATTTCTTGCTATGAAACCTACCCACCCTAAGAATCCTTTACTTATATTTTACTCCATTTAGGTATAACCCCCACCAACCACACACACATGACAAACATTCCCTTTCTTATAAATATAGTTATAAACCTCCAAAAAATACACATTTCCAAAAAAAAAATTGAGTTTCTTGGAGACTACCATCCCACCTAAACAATTCCTTCTCTTAGATATATGTGTTTTTTTTATACTCAAACATTTTATCCTATGGATTACTTATTTTAATCTTTAAATATACTCAACAACATATTGCATGTGCCGCATCACCTTTACATGATGTCTCCTTGCAAATTGATTTCTTTAATTGGGGATAAATTCCCTCTTGCTCACATTTGTTATGGTATATTTAATGCTCTTATATATGTTCTACGATAGTTGTCTAGCATTCCAACAATAAAATACCATTTTAATACATTCATATCATACCCAAATATGGTGGTCATATCTAGCATGAATTGGTAAACTACTAGATCAACATGCTAACAACATAATTAAAAAAATTCTTAGAGATGAGTGTTGTCCAAATTTTTCTTCTCATATAAAACCACTTAGAAGGGATGGAGCAAGATTAATATTTCTTGCAACATACTTTTCAGACATTTGGATTGAAGAAATCAGATATACCAGTACCACTTATTGACTTAGGTGCATTAATACTTAGGATGAATTTTGTAGAATACTAGGACAATGTTTTTAGCATCCTTAACACCCGCATAACTTGATGTGGATAAAATTTAAAATTTTGAAAATATCTAAGTCAAATAAAACTACAATGTAATAATAACATTAACAAGATTTGGGTCAAATCTAGGTCACATATTATGAAGTGTTAACTAGTCTAAAGATTAATTTTATTTTGTTGGTTGTTTTCATCATCACATAACATTGTTATAAAGAACCTCCATAGCTCTTTTCTTGATGTCTATTCCATTTTTTTAGAATGTAAGCTACATAATACACCTTCGTTTCTTCTTTATTATAACCCTTATCATAAACATGTCCTTATCCTTTCCTGAATCACCTTTCAACTTTTACCTCATTTAAAATTCTTTTCAAACCCCATCAAATTATATCTACCTTTGTTCCCCTCTCCCCACTACAACCCCCACACCCCTAACCAAATGGTCCCAATATTATAAAACTATGAACTATGAGGCTACATATTATAGGTTCTTCCAATTTCAAGCCACATATATGGACATATACATGGGATAAGCATTCCCTTAACTTTTAAAATTTATAGAAATATTTAGATGCTTCTCCTCAAATATAAACATTATTTTTGCCAACCATGTTGTGAGATATTGTTCCTTATGCTTAATGATTATGAACAAAAAATTGCACTCCCCATATGTCCTTCTTACTCAAAATTTTCAAGTGAAAGAAAAATTAAGTGCAAGAAAAAATTATTATGAATATCTTTAATATTGGTAGCCAGAAATATATCATATACCAAGACTCTGCGACTTTTTCTTAACTCCCCACTATAATTCACCCCTTTCATTGTTACATTCTTTGATTAAAATACCATAACCCACATTTCCTAGTTAACAAGTTTCATATGTATTCCTTCATCGTTCTAATTATCTCTTCAAAAATCACTTTCAACATAACCTTAATTCATTAATATAATTTTTTCCAAATCGCTTATAAACTCTTTTAAAATGACAAAATATATATGAAGTCACCCATACTACATTAAATATCTTCTAGAGTGCTATAATCTAACTAATCAATTTGTATATATGTTTTTCGCTCTTTGTTGTACGTTTGAAGAAGTAGTCATATAGATTTACATCATTATCCTTCTTGAGCCTTGAAAATGTTGTCCATCCTCCTACTCATCATTCTAAGCCTGAGCTCATTATCTACTTTCCATAATATATTCCCATAGTTTCCTATTCACTCTATTCCATATGTTTTTTTCCTCCCTCATAACCTTGATAAATAATTTTATACTATCCATTTTTACCCCAATTCCCATGTTGCTAGTTTTTCATCTTTCCGTTCATACCCCTCATGCTATAAATCCAATTGTACTCTCCATGTATATAGCACAAATATCTCTATCACTAATACAAACTAAAGGAGGCATATATGATCAACATCTCACCCCAACATGTATATGCTTTCCAATTGTTGATTATGTATAAGATTGTATTCCTCAAAGTGATATATAATTTTTTGCAATGTTATTGACACCATCCACATAAAACATATCATTAATAGTTAGATCCTAACCAATATTGAAGTTCAGAATTTTCTGTAGAGAATTTTTTCACTTTTTCAAATTCAGGTTCATTAAAAAACAACTCCTTATTTGTTTGCAGCTAAATTGGTCTGAATATTACGGGGGGCCTACAATTTGATTTTAGATTTATAAGTCATAAATTCATATTTTTATATAAAATGAAAGTTGATAGATGTGTAAATAATAGAGTAAACCCTAATTAAAGTTGAATCCATAAAAATTTCACCATATAAGAAGTAAATAGGGAGAGTTTATGTCGAGAAGGAGAGGTTCCAAAATTTTCCTCATTTCATGTAATGGCTTTTGCTAATGGAATTCTTCCTTTCTAATTCTCGCTCTCTCTTCTTATGTTTCTATAATGTATTCATTTCTTATGTTTTTATCAATATTCTTGTGGTTAGTTTCATTATATATCTATGTGTTTTCTCTCCTCCTCTCTTGACAATAAAGCCTTTGGAATATTTTCCCCCAATATCCATATAATTAGAATCAAATCAAGTTACCACTCCATGGGAATTATGGTTTGAAGAATATTTTAGTCTCAATTTTTTTTCAGCAAAATTTAACCTCCTTTTGGGACCTTTGGAGTTCACTCATTGGCCCATACACTATGAGTATCACAATTGGTCCTTAAGTATTACAAGGTTTTCTACCCTTGTATATTAATTCACCATTACAAAAGCATCCTAACATATATTCACTATATTCAAATATAAAAGTTGTAGTTGGAATCTAAAAAGCTTATAATTAAAAATATATTTTGATTAAAATCTCATGAACTTATATCTATTTAAAATTAGGATTTACTAATTAATTGAAAGATAAGATATTTGATCTTCGTTTACATTCTTAATAAATTGATGTCTTAACTAATTAGACAAATAAATTAATAATTTATAATATTAATATAATGTAATATAATATGGTGATAATAAATTTATATAAAGGTAGAAATATAAATTTGAGTAATTAAAATTCCAAAATAAAATTAAAAATTTATATAAAAATATTATTATGGAGCTTTCTAGATAATTTAATTAGTCATTCTCTAGTGTCAAACTATTATTCTTTAATCATAAAAATGGTATTTAATTTAAAGAAATATTAAACCAAAATTCCAAAAGGTATCAACCTCTCGCGGAAGGTTTCACAAATTAAATTTTGAAATTGTATTTTCTCTCAAAATTTACAAATTCAGTTGGCCAATTTTAAACCTTCCCTGATGAAGTAAACCCTATAAAAAGCCTATCTTACTCTATAAATTTTTGGCACACGCTCTGATATGATTATAAAAAATTACTCACATTCTTCTTGTAATATATTACCCTTGAATTGTATGTTGGAAGGTCTATAATTCGCTTGGCATCTAAATATATTTTTTCTAGCTAGATGGTCTCTTTCTTGAAAGTTTGTTTTCTAAGTATACTGGGTTTTATTAGGCTCAGATATTTTTTTTTACAAAATATTTTTTTGTCCTTATGCTGGCTACACATTTATAACATTACAAAATGAGTCTTAAAATTTGAACCATTTGTTGATACTACTTAAGACATTGGGGGGATATATATATGTGAGACAAGTCCTTAATTTATAAAATTAACGATTTTAAAAATTAAAAATTTATATAAAAATTATTATGCAACTTTCTAGATAGTTTAATTGGTCATTGTCAAATGTCAAAATTATTATTCTTAAATCATGAAAATGGTATTGACTTCAAAGAAATATTAAATTTTTAAGTTGTATTTCCCTCAAAATTTGAAAATTCTGTTGGCTCATTTTAACCCCTCTAAGATGAATTGAACCCTATAAAAGCCTTATTTTACTCTATAAATTTTTGGCACAAGCTCTCATAAAATTATCAAGAATTACTGACATTCTTCTCTGTAAAATTTTACCCCTACATTGAATCTTTGAAGGTCTATAATTCGTTTGGCTTGAGACTCTAACTTTTCTGGCTAGACTGTCTTTCTTCTCAAATTTTTTTTCTTAGCAGAAGGGTTCTATTTGGGTCTTATGAGGGTTTTACTCGGATCTAAGATTTTTTTGCATATATGTATTTGGTCTTCCCTTCCACACAGTTATAACATTACAAAAGTAATCTCTGAGAAAGCATTGTAAAATTTGAATCATGTGCTGATACGACTTAAGACCTTGGAGGGATACATATAAGTGACACACATCTCTAATTTTTTCAAAAATCTCATTTTCATGTTGTTCTACTTCTATTCCTAAGAAGTATATCAACAAACCCATATCATTCATTTCAAATTCTTCTTTCATAACTGTTTTAAAATTTTCAATAAGATAATTATCATTACCTGTGAAAATAACATCATCAACATACAAAACTACAATCAACATTTTACCATTCTTTTCTTTGATGTAGAGGGTGGGTTCTCCCTCACATTTTTCAAATCCATTTTCTAGTAGATAGGAATCTATCCTACTGTACCATGCTCTTGGTGCTTGCTTCAGCCCATAAAGAGCTTTCTTCAACTTGCAAACTTTGTGCTCTTGGCCTCTATTTTCATAGCCGAGAGGTTGTTCAATGTAAACCTCTTCCATTAACACTCCATTTAGGAATTATGACTTCACGTCCATTTGGTAAACTTTCCACTTGTTTTGTGCTGCTATGGACAGCACTCCTCTCACGGTTTCCATTCTTGCAACCGGTGCGAAAGTTTCTTCATAATCTATCCCATGCTTCTGCTTATACCCTTTGACAACAAGCCTTGCCTTGTGTCTCTCTATTTTGCCTTCAGCATTACTCTTGGTCTTGTACACCCATTTAACTCCAATGACATCTTTACCTTTTGGGAGTTCAACCAAATCCCAAGTCTTGTTTCTTTCTATGGCATTAATCTCCTCATCCATAGCTTCTATCCATTTCTTATCCTTAATAGCTTCTTCAAAGTGGATAGGGTCTTCAACATGACAATATAAAGCAAACAAAGAATTGATGCCTTCATTTGCTGCCTCTTGTGCATAAATGTCATTCAAATTTCTGAACTTCTTACGTCTTTCACTAGGTGTACAAATGCTTGAAGAAGCACTTGAATTTCCTCCTTGTGGTGTGCTTGGAGAAGAACTCTCATTTCTCCTCAAGGGTGTCTCTTGCTGCTCTTGTGTTGGTGCTGCTATTTGGGGATGTATTTCAGCCAACTCATCATCATTCTCATCATGAGATAAACAATGTTTAACATTCACTGTTTTCTCTATGCTTCCATCCCAAGCTTCTTCTTCAATGAACTGAACATCTCTGCTCACAATAAAATTCTTGGTGGATGGGTTGCATAACCTGTAGGCCTTGGATTCCTCACTGTATCCAATGAAAATACATTTCTCCCCCTTGCTGTCCAACTTCTTCCTTAACTGATCTGGAATGTGTGCATAAGCCACACATCCAAAAACCTTCATGTGTATGACACTTTGCTTTGTGCCACTCCATGCCTCTTCTGGAACTTTGTTCATCACTGCTTTTGTAGGGCACCTATTCAAAATGTATGCTGCACAATGTACAGCTTCAGCCCAATAATCATTAGGCAAATTATTTGCCTTTAACATACTCCTCACCATGTCCATTATGGTTCTATTCTTCCTTTTGGATACTCCATTTTGTTGCGGAGTATATCTAGTTGTAAACTGCTTTTGAATACCATTTTCTCTACAAAAACGTAGAAAATATTTAGAGATATACTCACCTCCTCTATCAGTCCTTAGAACTTTGATGTGCAGCCCACTTTGATTTTCCACAAGTGCTTTGAAATTTCAGAATTTTTCAAACACTTCACTTTTATTTTTTTTAAAGTAAACCCAAGTTTTTCTTGTAAAATAATCTATGAATGTTAACATGTAGTGGATGCTAGCAAGTGATGGAGTTTGCATCGGTCCACACAAATCTGAGTGGACAATCTCTAAGGGTGCCTTTGCCCTTATGCTTTTCCCGGAAGGAAAACTTTCTCTGTGTTGTTTCCCCAAGATACAACCTTCACAAAGGCTATCCGGCTTCTCTATCAATGGTAAACCTCTTACCATTTCTTTTATGTTCAACAAATTAAGACCTCCAAAATTGAGATGTCCAAATCTCAAGTGCCACAACCAATTTTCATCTTTTGGTTCGCTTTGGATAGCCTCTTTTGCCACTGCTGCTATCTTTTCTTCATTCTTCAAATCTGCTCTCATTCTAAGAGGGAACATCCTGTTCCTTGTCATCTTCACTTCAGCAATACATTTTTTGCTGGGTGGTTTGTCCATGATGGTACAAACATCATCCTCAAAAAATACATTATACCCCTTTTGAACAAGTTGTCCAATACTTAAGAGGTTACACTTCATTCCTGGAACATAATACACATCTGCTATGGATTTCTTTGCACCTTTTCTTGTTAAAACATTTACATTTCCTTTTCCCATAACAGACACTTTACTATCAGTCCCTAGTGTGACTTGTGACTTCACACTCTCATCTAGCATAGAAAACATTGCTAAGTTTCCTGTCATATGGTTACTGCAACCAGAGTCTAGAAACCATAAATCCTCATTCTTTTCTTCAGCCATATTACAAGCCAAAAACAAATTATCTTGGCTGAGATTTTCTCTAGTGAAATTTGCACTAGTTCTACTTCCCATATCATGCTACTTCTTTCTACATTCATTAGCATAATGACCATATTTTTTACAATAGTGACATTGGACATTGGACTTATCATACCTCTATCCTTGAGCATTCTGCTGACCACTTTGCTGGCTACTGCCTTGGCCTTGATGCTAATTTGGATTGCTGCCTCTTCCTTGAGCATTTACTGGACTATTCCTTCCACCTCTGTTTTGGCTTCTGCCTCTTCCTCTTTTGTTTCCTCTGCCTTGCCCTCTTCCTCTTCTGAAAGACATATGGGTCTTAAAGGCATGTTCCAGAGATGAGTTTTCACTCCTACCCAATCTCTGCTCATGAGTCATTAGTGATGCATGTAGCTCATCCACTGTGAACTTTGTGAGATCCTTACTCTCCTCTATGGTGGTGACAATCACATCGAATCTTGAGGGTAGACTCCTCAAGAGTTTTTCCACAATCCTCTTCTCTTCAAGAGTCTCTCCATGAGATCTTATTTGTGTGACCATTCCAATCACATGAGTGAACAATGAGTCAATAGTATCTGACTCTTTCATACAGAGAGTCTCAAAGTCTCTCCTCAGCAATTGAAATTTTGTTGTCTTCACTTTTTCCATGCCTTGATAGGCTATCTTGAGAGTTTCCCATGCTTCTCTGGATCTCTTGGCTGCTGCTATCCTTGGAAACACACTCTCATGCACTGCTTGATACAATAAGAAGAGAGCCTTGGAGTCTTTCTTCTTATTGCTCTTTAGAAACTCTCTTTCTTCCTGAGTTAAATCTTCAAACTCTTCTTCATTTGCTGGCTCTTCAAAGCCATCCTCAACAAATTCCCATAAGTCTTGGGAGACAAATAATGCTCTCATAGTTATTGACCAGTAGTCATAATTTTTCCCATTAAACATTGGAAGATGGATATTTCCCATACCCATACCAGTGTTGGCTCCAGCCATTCTGCACTCTTAACTATGATTCAAAAACACTTGACTGTGTATTCAAATAATTGATTGTTCTGCAACAGTAACACAAATTCTGTATATAGAAATACCTTTGGATTCTTCTTGACTGAGTCTTCACACTGCTGGAGAAGCTACTGCAACAAAGAACTCCTTTCCTTCAGCTTATTTTACCTTCAAAGAGCCTGGACTAGCTCCGATACTATGTTGGAATATTTAAAATTCGAGAACAACAATGGAGAATAAAATTCTCCCTCTTCAACACAGAGAAAATATTAAAAATTTCTTCACTGGAAACAGAGTTTTCACTGTAAAAACTATTTCATTAAACTCCAAAAACTTGGTTACAAAATCTCCTCTGACTGAGGGAATACACAGAAACTTTGACTGCTTCAAAACACAGTTCAACACAAAACTCACTCTCTAAAATTTCACTCTATCTTTGCATTTACAACACACTGCCGTGTATTGAGAAAATACTCTGACTCTAAAAAAAAAATGAATGCACTGCCGTGCCATTCAAATTCTGTTTTACACTTCTGCTGTGTGTAAAAATAAAAACTTACAAATCTGAACTATGCACTCAGGCCTTTTCTTTCTTTTATATGCCATGACACTTTTACAATATATAAAAAAAAAACTAAATTAAAATAAAACTTATTTTAAAAACTCAAAACAAAAGTCATATACCATATGAAGTATGGTGTAGTGTTAAATAAAAAAAACATAAACGAAAAATTTACTATGGCCCATGGCCTTCCTTTTGAATTGTGCATATGATGTATATATGTAAAACATATACATATGGACCTGTACGCACGACATTTTTAAAACAAACATTAAAGAACTTTGACCACCGGACGTCAACCAAAAATTAAACTCTCCTTCAATCAATTTTGGGTGCCAAAAAAATTTGCTGACTTCATAAAAAATGTGACGTGAAATTTCTATTCAATCTGCTTTATGAATTTTCCACGTCCGATTTTGGGCACTCGTACAGACGGCTGAGTGTGATGCGAAATTTTTCACAAATTCAGCCTAAACTTTTCACATCCGGGAATTTGACTGCTCAACGTTTTTGGCAAGCGGCTCGCGTACAAAAACCTGCAGATGGAAATGGAAGGCGGTTTCCTGTACTGTGGACAGCGGAAAGTAATTTTCAACAATGTGAAGTCGGAGGTATTGAGCAGTCATAGTGCTCAAAGGATTTCCACCATACCATCATAAATTGCGCTATATGTCCTCCTAGCCAGTATTTTACAGCACATTACGCAGTATCAATCTTAAAGATACCTCCTTGAGTTATTGAACTACACAACTACGCAATCCACTGACTAGTCTCCCTCTAGAAGTGCACATTTTAGAGTCTCAAGACTTACTATTTCCTCAACTGCACAGTCATCTTACCCAAGCCTCCACATTTTTTAATATCAACATTTAGTCCATCACTCCTGACCCCTGTAACTGTGCGTTTTTCTTTCATGGTCTGCCTGTATCGGGAAGAATTGATGTTGAGTCAGATATACCGGCTCCGGTCATGGATTTAAAGGAGTAAATTCAATAACAGGAAGATTCAAATAGATGAGTGGTTAGGAAACCCATATTCAGTAGACACTGCGAATTTTAAGCAATCCATACATAGAGCTTCGGCAATAAGCTTCATTATGTCCAAAATTTTGTGAACCGTCCATCGTCGTTAACCAACCTATCCTTCAGCTTTTAGGGTTTACCATTCCACAGATATTTTTTCAAGTCACAAAAGTAGATTGATAATGGCAGTGCCAATGAAACTTAAAACCAATGTGTCTGTTCTTGTAATTGTGACTCTCGCCTTACTTATCACGACGTTGTCGTTTAAGTAAGTCTCCGCCACAGGAAGGCAGAGGCCGCTGATGACGGATAAAACCATTAACATTCACTCTTCCAATGAAGCGGTGGCGGCAGCAGGAGGCCGCTTAACATTCTAGAAATCTCTTGAAACTGATCAACTCAACGAGCACCTCCCGAATCCGCCACCTCCACATAAGTTTGTAGCAGCAGCAGCAGAAGGATCTCCCGGCCTCTCCTGCAACATTCATGTTCCGACATGTACTCCTAATCGCCAAGAAAAGGAGCAGCGACAGAAAGTAGGAGTTATGATACTTCCATTAACGGTGGAAAACATGCATCAGTATATCATATTTACTGACATGACGTTTCATTTGGACGCGGCCGGTTTGATAATCGCCAGCAATTCAGTTCCCATCTGAACCCGAAGCCTACTTCCTCGCATATAGTTTTACGTTTCTCGTTTAACCTTTTGTTCTCATATATTAATATAATAGGATTTGGATGAAACATAAATATAAATAACCATTCATCCCATCAAATGCAGCAGAGGGGAAAAGTGTGCCTTGCTGATGTATTTTCCGGAGTAAACTGCATAGTTCTTAGCAAGTGTTCAGGAGGGACTCTATCGATTTCTCCTTTAATTCCTTCAAATAAAACCATTTGAACATCGACAATATAAGGAGTGTTTTTGACAAAATGGGATACATATTATAAAGTATTTGAATATCAATAATATAATATAAAAAGGTTTCTTTTGCAGACGAATATAATCTCCCATCATCTAAGACGTCAAATGTATTTTATATATATATTTTTTTAATTAGGATGAATGTAACCTGTTTTTTCTTTTTTTTTTCCACAAAAAAAATTGAATCATCTATTAATTATAGAGAGTTACATAGCATATGCATAGCATTTTCAAAGAACTCCTTTTTTTCTTCACAGAGAGAGAAAAGCAGTCTCAGCAATTTTGCAAAAAACAACCCAATCTAGCAGAATAACCAGCCAAAAGACCAATGACGGTTGTGATCTGACACACCTCCCAGGATCCTTTAAGGAAGACATCCAAAACAAAAGTGTATCAGATACAGAAATTTGTACCAAAAATAGCAATAGCGCTAGCAGTTCTGTAAAGAAACCGGCAGTAAACACTAGCCCGGTTCCTAATATTCGTTTAAGAGTCATATTTTAGAACAAAGATCCAGAGCCTCCATAAACGAAAACAGCTCTGAAATCCACAGAAGTATTTTTTTTAAAAGTTACCTAGACTAGTTTTGAGAAAACAAAAAACTCTTGCATCAGATATACAAAAAAAGTTCACCGAGAATTTGGCTAAAAATTTTAACAAGTTTAAGCAAAAACAGGTTGTTCAATAGGATGAACAAGCCGATTTTGATCTTTAGTCACTAGCCAGTTCCCCAGATATTGCTCAGCATCTTCTTTAGACAGGTGGTCTAGAATGAAGTTCTGTTCCCTGTAAATGTGGCAAACAGATATCTCAGTGAACTGGCATTTTAAACGAAAGATTTCATTAAGCAAAGGAAGCAAAAGATAGTTCTTGCAGTGTTGAGCCCCATTAAACCACTTGAAAACGTTCATAGAATCCCCAAAAACCTGGACCGATCTCACATTCCTGAGAATTAGCCAACAAAGAAGAAGATGAAGAGCTTTCAATTCTGCAAAATTATTACAACCATGACCAAGACCCACTACAGCTTTAAGGACAAAACCGAGGGAAATATGTACAACTAGGCCTGCACCACAATTCTGGTTTATGTCTGAGGCTCTCTCAAAGTATGCCCGTAGCACTCCTTCTCTGATTACTTCCTGCTGTACAGGTCGGTTTGGAGGGGTGTCAGCAGGTATGGGTATGCTGTCATAGATTGCAGCCCCTTCAGCTACCAATCTACCTATAGGGAAAACTGAATACTTAAAGATCACCTGATTCCTAGCAATCCAAGTCCCCCCAGGCTATCAGCAGAGGGAGGCACCTTAATCTATCATTGGGGGCTTCCTGCCACCACCTATTCCAAGCTTCCTGCACCTCCAGGCCTTCCCACTTGTAGGGGAGTTTTTTCCTTTGAGATTCAATCCAAAAACTTATGTTGAAAGGACAAAAGAGGAAAATATGCTTTACTGATTCTTCACTGGATTTACAAAGAGAACACCAACCAGGCCCAATCTTCCCTCTCCTTTGCAAGAAATCCCAAGTTGGGATTTTCTTTTGAAGAATGCACCAGAAAAAGAGTCTGACTTTTGGAGGGCTTTTTAACTTCCAGAGAGGCTTAGCCCACCCAAGAGGGTCCTCCCACCCATTCTGGGTCATTAACCACTTGTAGCCCATCTTGGGAGAATAGATCCTGTTTTGAGCACAGACCCATCTAAGCTCATCTCTAGAGTCCGTAATTCGAATAGAGGAGTTATGAAGATCCATCCTATAGTTTTCCCAGAATTCTAGCCACCGATCTTCCAGATGCAGGTTCGGTCATCCATCCTTGTCTCCAGAGAGAACTACTTCTATGATCTACCATTTGATTTAGACTAAAAAGGTCTCTGTTATTTAAGAAAAGAACCAGATCCCTTGGGAGAGAAAACCTGAAAGAGAAACCTACCCAACGATCTCTCCCCAACCTGACACTAGTTCCATCCCCCACATTCCATGGCAGTCCCTATTCAACAATTCTAACTGAGGCTACCACTACCTTCCAGACCACAAAAGCATTTTTGCATATTTCTTAGGCAATCTTATCCAATCAAGAAGAGGTAATAAATCTATGTATTTCCTTTTGATCACTGAAGACCAAAGGTTCTCTCCAGAAATGAGCCTCCAAGAAAGCTTTGTAGCAAGAGATTGAAAGAAGGGGAAAATATTTTTGATACCCCATCCTCCCCATTCTTTAGTTCTAGCAATTTTGTCCCATGCTATCCAGGGGATTACATGTTCATTTCTAAAGCCTGCCCACAGAAATTTGCTACAGAGCTTTTCAATCAATGCCAAGATACCTTTAGGTACCCATGTAAGACTGGTCCAATATACAGGAACTGCCATCAGGATAGACTTTATAAGGACTAACCTTCCTGCTCTTGACAACCATTTATAACTCCAATGTTTCAATTTAAGTTCAACTTTTGCAAGAAGCCTGTTCCAGTCCTGATTGCGATACTTATCTGGTTTTAAAAAGAAACCTAGATATTTGAAATTTTCCTGAAGAGATCTGACTTAAAACTGCAAAATATCTTTCACCCTTGCCAAGTCCTCCCTTGACAGACCCGCAACCGTTAGGGTTGATTTCTGAGCATTAATACATAGGCTTGTGGATTTTAGAAAGAGATCCAGGATCCTTTTGAGGGCCCTGCAGTCCTCAATGCTGCCATTCCTAAACAATAGGATGTCATCCACAAAGAGTAGATGGGTGACCCAAAGGTTTACCGCCACTTCAATACCTCTTATTTGTCCTTGTCTCTTTGCCTCATGAATCATTAGACTCATGCCCTCAGCTGCCAGCAAAAAGAGAAGAGGAGAAAGAGGACATCCTTGACGGAGCCCTCTCTCCGGATTGAACAACAAAGAAGCTGCCCCATTAACCAGAATTGCAATAGAGGATGAAGAGATACATCCCATAACCCATGTCCCAAACTCATAATTGAAGCCAAGGTGAGTTAACAGGAGTCTAAGGTACATCCAACTGAGTCTGTCATAAGCCTTTGACAGATCAATTTTTACAATTGCGCCTTTCTTTGGTCTTAGCTTAAGACTGTGTAGAGTTTCTTGAGCTACTCCCATAGCCTTGTGAATTTGACGACCATCCAAGAAGCCAAATTGTTCAGCCGAAATATTCTTGGACAGAAATGGTTTTAGGCAAGAGGAAATGACCTTTGAAATTATTTTATAGACACAGGTACATAAGGATATAGGCCTGAAGTCATCAAAGGAACCCGGATGATCAGTGTTAGGAATGAGGGCTAAGAAAGTGGCATTAAAAGGTTGAAAAATGGTTCTAGTGCTTTTGGATTCATCTACCACAGCTACAAGATCTTCTCCCAGGGTTTCAAAGAAATGTTGGAAGAATTCCACAGTCCAGCCATCCAGCCTTGGGCTTTTGTCCTTCTGCATTGATTTGAGGATGTCTTCAACCTCCTCTTTGGTAACAGATTCCATAATGGAAGTATTCCCTTCCTCCTCGATATATCTAGGGAAGAATTGGGCCACTCTAATTACCTCAGAAATGGAAGCTTCCTCAGGTGATTTAAAGAGCTTTTTAAAGTGATTAACCCCTAAGGAGGCTAGCTCTTCAAAGTATCAGGCCATCTCCCCATTCTCTTTCTGTAATTCCCAAATAGTATTGGAAATTCTCCTTCCTTATGCGTAGTTCTGAAAGAATCTGGTGTTTTAGTCCCCTGCCTGTAACCAGATAGCACGACTCTTAAGTCACCAACTTTCCTCTCTAACCTAAAGGATCCTTCTCCTATTAGATTCCAGTTCTTTGATTCTGTCCCTAGAATCCAAAGATGCATAATTGTTCCCTTCTAGACTTTCAAGGAGTTCCAGTTCAGCATTAATAGATTTGAGTGCCTCCTCCTCCTTCTTTTTGTTTTCAAGAGCCCACTCCTTTGTTGCTAACTTCATCCTCTTAAGATTTTCCATGAAATGTCTGCTTCTGTCTTCATTTACCCTGAGACAGTCCTTCCTCCAAGTGCTATGAAAAAGGGTGTTAAAAGAGTCGTCCTTGAGCCAAGAGGAATTGAACTTGAAGGGGGTTCCTGGTTTCTTGAAGTCTCCAGTCACTTCCAATAGAACAGGTAAGTGGTCCGACAAACCCCCCTCACCCACAAAATGTCTGAAGGTTGAAATTTGTCCACTAGGGCTTCATTCATGAAAAATCAGTGAAGTTTTTTCCCCACCCATTCTTCACCTACTCTTCTGTTTCTCCAAGTAGGCCTGACTTTGAGGAGAGGGGCATCCACCAAATGAGAAGCAACCTAGTTTTTCATAAAATAATCGAAGAGGGGATCCTCTCTAGCTGAAGTGCCCCAAGATTCTGCCTCTCCCAATGAGAAGTTAAGATCTCCTCCAATAATAAAATGAGGGTGGGAGAGGAAGGATTTCGAAAAGAAACGGTTCCAGAATTTCTCACGATCCACACACGGCCCATCAACATTCATCAGCAGTAGAGGAAGGAAAATTTCATTTGAGTATAGTTCCACTACTAAGCCACTTTTCGATCCCCAAGAGGAAACCACTCTGAGCTTTCTTGTGTCATAGCCTGCATCCACGCCCCCAGAGCTACCGTTTGCATGAAGAGCATGAAAATTCCAATCCAGGAATAGTTTTGACAGACTTTCTACCACTACCTCTCCCGCCCCCAAGGTTTCTTGCAACATGATAACATCCGGTTTAAGCGACGAGACTAGATCCCTTAGAGCTATCTTTTTGGCTTGGCTAGAAACAACTCTAAAATTATAAGACAATAAAATAATTGTAGACCTTGAGGGAGTGCCCGCTTTGCTCTAAGCACCCCAGAAAGAGACCACTGCTTCCCGTCAGCAATGTCTAAGACAGCTTTGAGTTGGGCCTTGGACATATTAGATTTTCTACCTTTTAACATCCTTGGCCCAACCGAAACCAAATCCTTTTCTAGGCCCCCAACAACTGCCTCTTTTCCAATATAATAGCCAGGGGTCTAATATTAGGGGGGGGGGGGGGGGGGGTCATCCGAAACCACAACCTGGGAAGGGGCAGGGAGAGAGACAACCTTCACAGGGGAGCCACAGGAGTTGGAAGATGGAGGAACTGACAGAATGATGCTACCAACCGAAGCATGAAAACTTTTTAAATCAAAAAGATCAAGGGAGATCTACCTGGAGGGACTAGGCTCTACAGAGACAGGCTGACAGAAACAAAACGAAGTGAAAAAAGAGGGAGGAGAGGGGAGAGGCATACTCGCCTGAGATGCCCTGACCAACTCCGACATTGAAGAAGGTACTAGGGAGGCTTCTTGAGGGGATTTGTCCTCCAAAGAAACATTCACCGCCTACTCCTGCACCACTGCCACCACCTCCTTTGAGGCAGCCCCCAACTCCACATTCAACTGCTTTAGCCCCTTGACCTTTCCCATTTCCTCTTAACGAGTTTCCTCCTGAGAGACAGAGAACATCACTTGCCTTAGGTGACAACAGTAGCCCAGTGGGCATTCCCTTTAAAGATGACCATGTCTGTGGCATCTATGGCATCTGAAAGGAAGATTTTCATATTCCAGAATCTGCAAAAACTCCACGTCCCTATAGGTCAAGTTCATAGCATCTATTAAACCTTCTCTCGGGTTGAGGCTGACCAAGATGTGAGCCACGCTCCAATCTCTAGACTGAATGTAGGATTGATCAACATCTAGAGATTTTCCCAAAGTGTTACCGATTCAGGTGAAGGCCGAATCTGTCCAGAAAGGGATGGGGAAACCCGACAGCTTAACCCACACAGGACATTTGGCCATCTTCTCTTTCTGAGCGTCAAACAAAGGGGTCCATTTCCGAAACAGAATCGGTCTCTTTCCAAAACTCTAGTTCCTCCCGAGGAGCTAGTCAACATGTTCCTTCTGGCTGAACCCGATGCTAAACCAACCTCTATCTAGGACTTTGATCTCAATCGGCTGCCCAGGGGCCTCAGTCCATTCGGATTGAACCCAGTCTAAAATGTAGTCCACCAAAAATTTTCTCCCACAGACTCTTCCTACCAGCATTTTTTTCAAGGCTTCCATTTCCTCGTCTATGCAAATGTCCACACCAAGAGCATAGCAAGGAGGTTATTCTTTCTTCCTAATGGTTTTCTTTACTTCCTTTCTCCACCCCCTACTTCCTTCTTTGCTTCACCCTCACCAGGATTCTGTGTGATAGGAGCATCAGTCTTTTCAACTTCTAGCGACTTCGGTCGTCGTCTAGTAGGGTCCTTCAAACCCCCCCTTCCTGGACAAGTCCTCCTCGGCTGTTACAGGCACGACTACTTGACTAGAGCTCAAGTATAACAATCCCTCTTCAACCCCTCTCAGCTCCCCGTCAACTACTTCATTAGAAGACACCCTTGATTTACTATGAACCAAAACATCCGCCTGAAAATTCCTCGACAACAGCTCTTCTAACCCTTCGAAAAGCCCTGGCTCAGGAGGATCAGTTAGCAATTGCAAGCGAGAAGAAATATAATCTTGACTCAAAACAGGGTTCCTGAACCTCGAGGTCTCACCTTGAACCCCTTTTCCCAGAGAAGCTTGACCAAATTGATTACCTTCCCCTAGGGCTTTAAGACCCACCCAATTATGAAACCCAGAACTAGCCACTACATCTTCGAGAGCACCAGTAAAGAGAGGGTTTTCCGAGTTACCTAGATGCTGAGGCATAGAAAAAAGTAGAGGTTTCTTAACGCCCTAGCCCTCCTTTCCTCTGGAGTTAAGGTTTTGTGCTCGAGCCTGTGCCAAAAAAACCCACTCTTTCGGTCATCACTCCACGAACTCTGAAACACGTCTCCTAGGAACGCTACTCTGTGCTCAAAGCTTCCACCTCCAGGAACCCCACCAAGGGCTTGGGGGATCTCCAGACTTTTCGGAAAAAAAAGCTCCAATTTCTTCTCTAAAACTTCAAAACCCTAGCACATTAAAAGGTCTTCTGGAACTGGCTCCACGTCCACAACCTCACTTTCAAAACCCTTAGCTGTGATAATCACCGCCTCTTATCCCGACAATGAAATAGCGAAAACTCCTGCCCACTGCACAAACCCTAAATCCGGAACACCATCCCAACTTAACTGAAAATTTTAAACGGGGTCTAAAGCTAAGCCCCATTCTCATAGAAAATCTATAACTTGTTTTTACTTATTAATAAAAATAAATAAAACAACATCCATATTAGAAAAAATTATTTAAAATAAAAATTTCTAGATATATAAAAGATAAATTAGAGTATCATAATATTTAATAAAGAAATATTACAATTTCAATATATATATATATATATTATTTAATTTTCTATTATATATTTATTCATTATATATTTTTTTAACGAGAGTTTAGTTTAAAAAGAAAAAATTAAATCTAAATGGGTTAAATTACTAAACATAATTAAAATTTTTATTAATGATCTTATTAATAATATTGTTATTAATATTATAAATGCTATAGATATTTTTAATATTAATCATCATTTTTTTTTTCTCAGTAAGTTTAATCTATTAGTGTACAAAAAAGATTACATGGAGGCCGAGGCCTTAGAGATTTTGTCCCAATATGTGGGCATTCTGGTACAGCTATGATTTCTAGTCAGAATATCAACACACAGAGCCGAGAAGAGGTTACAATACTGATTCACAGATAGGCATCTAACCACAAAAAATCCTCCCTCATAGTAGAAACTGGCTCGCGCAACTAAACAGTATATCAACAGTATGGCATCAAAAATGTAAACACGAACAAGCTTATACATAGTAACTGGGCACCCACGAATGGGAAACCGACCCTGAAAAAGACAATAGAAGTAGAGCCATCTAAGCTGTGTTAGCAAACGAACACCAGAACTGTGCAAGGCACAGAGAGCAGCCAAAAACAAGCCTGTATGTAGGAAGTCCATTAAATACCTTGAGAAGAAGGAGGCGACTCGACCATGGGGCATGCATGAGCGTCGTGGTCACCCTCTTCCTGCGTAGCATCCTTCACATCTGGAATAACCTGATTTGCAGTATCTGCTTTATCCTTGACATCCTGAACAAAAGAAACATCCTCATTGAAAACACCCGCTCCAGCAGCCATGAAGGGGTCCTGCGAGGTGCCATCCTCAACAATCTTCCTCTTCTGACCAGTGTTATGTGGAGAACCGGGCTGAATGGGCGAAAATTGCACCAGAGGAGAGTCGGAGAGCTTAGCAGTAGAATCTGGTGGCTCTTCTTTGAATTCAATGGTAATGGTAGCAGTGACAGTAGGCATATTGAGCAGGCAGGGGAAGCGGAAGAGCACTCTGTACTGTTGACCCGGGAGAAGTCTGGAAAGGTTTCTAGTCTGCAAAGCACTCCCCCACCCCAGCAGAGAGCTCCTACCACTACGGGTCTTAGGATAATGACCCCTCCTTGAATCAGAAGGCGGAGAGGAAGAGCTAGGAGAGGAGGGAGGAGGGTGACTAGAAGGAGCACCCCGGATCGAGCCCCGCCTACTACGCATCCGATGTCTCAGTCTCGGCATGGAATTATGATTATGAATGCAAAAAATGAAAGAGGAGGGAGTGCTCAGACTGAGGCAACAGGTCAAAAGAGAATCAGTCTCCTCGGGGAGAGAGACAGGGCGAAAGCCAGAGCTCTGAGCACAAAGGAAGCTTTGCGAAGAGTGCACACCAGGTGCAATATTAACACAACAAGAAAGCCAACACTTGCGCCCAGTGATGGTCCGAATTCTTGGCTCCGAGCATACAGAAGCACAGTAGGAGTTAAAAGTCAAAAATTCAGGTCTGAAGCGTCCCGGAGAAGCCATATCTCTGAGGATTGAATGCAGATCTGGACGAGTGTGCCACATTAATGCCCCAGACGAAGCTGTTTTAATGCAGTTAATGGCGCAAAGGATGAAACGGAGGGTGGCGGTGGTATAACCCCACGTGCCCGCCCAACCTTGCCACCTGTTATACATGAATACCACCCGCATTCTGGATAATATTAATCATCATTATTATACTTTTTAATATTAATTATTAATATTATTTTTAGTATTTATTAGAAACTAACACTTATTTATATCATTGTTATTACTGTAGGGTTTCTAATATTGATTTTATAATATTAGGTTTCTAAATTATAAAACCTAAAATTATCAAATCAAAAAAATAAAACAAGACTTGTTTTATATATATATATTTGTTAATTAATTATTAATGTCAATTTCAATCTATATTATTAAATTATTGATTTTATTATATATTTAATATTAAAAATATTTTTATTTATTTTTATATTAAGAAAAATATCAATATTAATATTAATAATCAAAATATTTATAATAATAATATTATTAATATTAATATTAACAAATTTTATTTCAATTTTAAAATTTATGTTTATTAATATTAATAAAAAGAATAAAGATTGAAGTTAATAACAAACATAAATATTGAATTTTCAGTGGTAGATTAAAAAACTAAATTGAATCCACAAACAATTAAAAATATATAATTTATACAATTTAGCCAAATATTAATTGGTACAATTTATATTTCTCACTCTATATATATATAATAAAATATTCCAAATCATTGATATATTTTGATGTATTATTATTTTTATTTTTTATTTTTTGTTGAAGAAAATGATTTTCAAATATAAGAGTTGTAGTGGGAATCTGGAGAGCTTATAATTAAAAATATATTTTTATTAGAATCTAAGGAGCCAATATCTATTTTAGCTCAAGGATCAAAAATTGAAGTTCTTAACTAATTGCACAAAAAATTAATAATTTATATTATAAATTTGAGTGATTAAAATTATAAATAAAATCAAATTAATGATTTTAAAAATTAAATATTTATATAAAAATTTATTATTCATCCTTCTAAATAGTTTAAATGGTTATTTTATAGTATCAAACTCTTACTCTTCAATCATGAAAATGGTATTGACTTCAAAGAAATATATTATAATAAAAACTCCAAGTTTCAAGAACTAAAGTTTTAAATTGTATTTTTTCTCAAAATTTACAAATTTAGTTGGTCTATTTTGACCTTTCCCTCGAGGGGTTGGCCCATTTTAACCCTTCTCTCGAGGGGTTATATTTGACGCCCATTTACATATTTTTTCCACTTTTTACAACTAAAATATAGTTTATTATGAAACAAACAGGTCAAGATTAACATGTATATATAAACATATTTGATATATTTTTATTTATATTTCGTTGATACTGGGATATGTAGTCTTCTCACAACTAACTTGGTAGGTTCCAAATAGCATGTAACTTAATAGAGTGACTTAAACAAATTACATTAAAAAATAAAATTAAAATTAAGATTAAAACGAAATAAAATAAAATTATAAACTAAAATAAGATTAACCTAAAATAATCAATTTACCATAGATAGTTTTTGTACTCTACATTTTTAGTATAGTGTTTGAAAATGTAATATTTGTATTTTAAAAAATAATACAATATTTTTTAATATAATAATTTTTAATTTTTTTTAATAAAATTATTTATTTTTTATCTGAATGAAAATAAAATGAAATTAAATATGTGAATGTAATGTACCTCTATCAACACACCAACAATTTTTTTTTTTCCAGTTTTCACCCCAGTAGGTAGTGGTTAAACTTATGCATTGCCTCCGGTTAGGATTCTCATAATAAGGTTAAATCATCTTTACCCAACTCTGTACAGGGGTGGGGCCATATATATATATTATATATTTATATATCCCTACATTATGCCCATTGAACATGATTTCCCCCATAGGTTAAATTCCCCTTCCATAAAACTTACATATATGTAGTTTACCACATATATATTTTCGATTTATAAGCCTCGAAGCACTCCTTCAAAGGCTCCCATAGGCCTTAATAATGGTAGTGACTTAAACTTTGACCTATGCATAACGCACTACGATTACCAAGTTCAACACTATGGGTTTATGTATGTAATATATGGTTATGAGGACGAGTCAAATGAACGCAATCGTATTTAATCGAATTTAATTACTACGGAACCATAATTTCACACCGGAGTTATTTCCATTTGTAACCATAGAGATTTTTATATATTTTGTTCTGAACTCTACTCGAGATTTCGAGGCATCTTTGAGCGTTGCATGCGTTGATTTGGTCGGATCCTTGGGTATTTAAGTCGGGTGTACGCATTGGTTACAGGCGGTGCCACCTCGGATTACTTCACGTGACTTGATCGTTTGAACTACACCATTTACGGGTTCGAGGCTATGGTTATTAACTGAGGCATAGTACTTCACCTACCTATGAATTTAATACTGCCCACTCCGCCGAGTTACTCATCCCCATGCCAGTTGTGGCGATGAAGACAGGTGTATGGTGTAAGGCGGTTTAGGGTTGCAAAATCTGGATTCCGGTTGATATTTAATTTGCCATGGCTTAACTGTGTTCTTTTCTCTCGCCCGAAGTGTATCGAGGTCATTCCACAGCTGATGCATAACTCACGTTTTCCTTGCAGTGAGGGTGCTTCCCTCCGGATCTACCTACGCCACGACTCGTCCTGTTGAGGTCTTTGTTTCCAGTCGACTGAAGCTCTAACTTGCGAGCACATTAGACCTTCACACAGGTAATATGTGATTTGGGGTTTTTATTTTCTTTTTGGGTTGGTATCCATTAACCAGAGTCCTATTTACATTTCTAACTAGCTCCAAATCTTTTTCACCGAGCGTTAATTTCAGTGGTTATGAGTGCTTTTACGTCTCAACAACTTTGGTTTGCAGGTTAACCAACTCGGTATTCCATTTGTTGTTTTCGGTGGGTACCTGGGTTTTACGCAGAGGAATTTCTCCTTCCTCATCGTTCGATGTCCAGGTAACAGCCTCTCGTCCTATCGTTTCTGGTCAGGTATTTGTTTGGTTTGTTGCGTACCACGGCTGTAGCCTCACCGTTTATGGGATTCACCATAGCGATACCTGAATATTTCCATTTCAGTATTCATTGTTTGAACTTTCCACACGTATTGATTTTTACAGCCTTCACGTTTTCTATGGGTATCTCACGCCTCTCCTTGGTTATATGTAGGTGTCCGAATCCCTTTACTGAGGTGATGTTTTCGCTCCTTATCTAAAATTTAGTTTCTGCAACGCGGTTTCTCGCCTTTCTACCCCATGCGCTAATTGCACCTCTCCTCATACCTACAGGTCGGTACTCGTATCATGCTACTCTTGCGATGATGAATGCGTGAGGGCAACCAACGATCCCTGAACTTTTTATGAGGGGACTATGCCGTCATTGATTTCTATAGATTTTTAATTTTGAAATTTTTGCACCCATATAATGAATAAACCTTGGGTGCCTCTTGTATGAAGGACTATGTTTATGGCCGTGTACGTTTCATTGATGTTGAGTTTTGTTAAGACGTTTATGCAGAGACACTCCCTCGCAAGGTACGGTTTCTTAACCTTGGACGAGGAATAACAATTTCGGTTATAATATGTAAATTTTCGCAGTATATTTTTAAATCACTTTAATTTTTGATTGAATGTTTGGCATTCGATATTTAATTTGGTTTTGATACAGAAGAGTGATAATAGGATAATATGAAGACCCTTAATATGCTGATCGTTTTCCATTTCAGACTTGGTTTACTCCTATAATGTTTGACTTCTGTGGATATATTATACGAATTTATCGCATTTCCAGAAGGTCTGCGAAATATATGTGTTCCCTATCTGCGATAGGCTTGTGGTTGTGATTTTCATATTATTGCCATGGTTTATTTATATGCGTCCAGAATAGTGTATTGCCCTTAATGGTAGCGAATTATGACTCAAGCATATGATATTCAATACTGTTTTATGATTGAGAATTACATACTATACATACTAATCTCTTACTCTCAAATACAATAAATATTTAAAGTGACAGTCCCATATCTCCTGGAATATATGCTCTTTGTCTTACAGTACCTGCCTGAACTATTTTTCGAAGCTGAATAAGGTTTCCACTGATTTTCCTTACAGCTTTAATAATAGGATTTAGAGTAATTTATATGATTGCTATACTCTGTCATGTCTATACTCAATGTTTATTTGTACCACCACTATCTATTTTAAATATGTCTATGATGGATTTTCTGTATTTATCTCCAGGGGAGAGTCTGTACAAGGTATCTCAGCCTCATTACTGTGTACAGTCAGTAACATTGATTTAATTCTATAATTGTTTTTCTGAGCATCATCTGAAGTTTTCCATTCTAATAATAACTTAAGATTGTATAATTATGTTTCTTGACTCCCCCTTTTATACAGCATCTCCAGATTTAGACCCCAAATTGGGTTTAGACATTCTGGTGGATACTATCTTGGGCTCTGGTTCTTACTACCATACAGAAGGTGGAAGATTTGCTTCTGCCAGTTACTTCTGTTAAAAGCAAGAACATTTCAGACTCCCATAATTTCTTCTTTCTCTGTCATATGGGTTGAAAACCCCATTCCTACTATTCCTCTTTTACTTATTAAAGCAGATTAAAGTTATAAATAAAATTTATACCATCATTATCCAACATGTAGTATTTTCACCTTTAATATAAAGTAGTAAGTTATATGTAGCCAATTCATACTGTAGAAAATAAAATCCATAGGTGGTTTAATCACATACCAATCATGCAGTAGACCAACCTCCCAACCGTAGAGTTCTATTTCTCTCCCAGAACTCACCCCCGAGCTGAGACCACCTCCACCACAGATCAACCTCTGATCTGTTTAGGAGCAGCTTATTTAAGCTAATAGTTCCCCAAAGCCTGTTTCTAATTCTGCGTCCAGAATAGCAGGATGCTTTTCTTCCTGTTTGCCTAGGCTTCCCAATTTGGGATTCTTTAAAGCTGTTTTATGCTTTTCCTCAGCTTTTTCCAGCTTGCTACCTCTTCCCAACTACTTTCCTCATCATTGGGGAAATTTAGATTTTTCCTCAAAATCTAAATTAGCATTAATTCCTTCCAAGGATTTTTGAAGGATTTTGGGGAATAATTGCCTTACCCATCCTCATGGACTTAGCAAGTGATCTCAATTCTCATTTTTGGTCAACATGCATACCAGTACTTTATTCATTTCTTCAAATTGAATATTAAATTACATTCACAATTCATTCATCCTTTGGGGTCCACTCCCCTTAGGATTTAAGTTCAAATGTCTACTTTGAAATTTCAACACATAAATTGGGGGTGTTACATATTCCCCCTCTAAAAATAAACACCATCCTCGGTGTTATTATTTAACTACTAGAGTTCATTGCTTAAACAAAAATGGATATCTCTCCATCATTTCAGCTTCTCTTTCCCAAGTAGCTTCTTCAGCAGTAAAGTGTTTCCACTGCACTTTTACTCTGGCTACTATTCTGTTTCACAATTCAATTTATTCCCGCTCCAATATTTGAAGCGGTTCTGGCAGAAATTCCCCTTCTGGTTCCACCTGTACAACATTCCAATCAACTATGTGAGAAGCATCATGCACATATCTTTTTAATAATGAAACATGAAACACATCATGAACTCTAACATGGGGTGGTAAGGCCAATTTGTAAGCCACTGGTCCCACCCTTTCTAAGACTTCAAAAGGACCACAGTATCTGGGAGCCAATTTGGCACAACTTCCAGTATAAAGTGTGCACTTTTTGGGTTTAATACGCAAATACACATGATCTCCCACTTTGAACTCGCGATGCACTCTCTTCTTATCAGCATAGCTTTTCTGTCGATCTTGTGCTGTCTTAATGTTTCTTTGTATTTGTTTTACAATTCTCTCCATCTCTTGTAACGCATCAGGTCCCAACATTAGTTTATTCTCCGGTTGACTCCAGCTCAAAGGAGTACGACACTTCCTTCTGTACAGTGCCTCAAACGGGCTCATTTTGATTGAGGATTGGTAGCTGTTGTTATAAGCAAATTCAGCTAAGTGCAAATACTCCTCCCACTTTGATGGTCTGTCCATCACATACATTCTCAACATATCCTCCAAAATTTGATTAGTCCTTTCTGTTTGCCCATCGGTCTGAGGGTGATAGGCAGTACTAAAATTCAACTTAGTACCCAGCCCTCCAAACAATCCTTTCCAAAATGCTGCTGTAAACTTAGCGTCTCGGTCTGATACAATTACTTTTGGAACCCCATGAAGCCTTACTACTTCCTTCAGAAATACATTCGCTACGTGAGCTGTCCCAAAAGTGGATTTTACTGGTATAAAGTGGGCAGCTTTTGTGAGAGTGTCTACTACTACCATCACAGAATCATGTTGATACTTGGTTTTGGGTAACCCTGTTATAAAGTCCATGGAAACTGTGTCCCATTTCCATTCTGGTATTGGCAAAGGGTTTAACAGACCTGCTGGATGTTGATGTTCAACTTTGACCAGTTGACATTCCATGCACTTACTTAAATATTCTGCCACGTCTTTCTTCATTCCTGGCCAGAACAATTTCTTTTTCAGGGCTGTTAACAGTTTTTGATATCCTGGATGTCCTGCATATGGCTGTTTGTGATATTCATCCAGAATTTCTCTTTTTAAGGACTCTACATTTGGAATATACAACCTATTTTTATAATATAGCAGCCCTTGTGGGTTTTGAGTGAAATCAGTTTTCTCCTTTTTCTGCAGTTTCACTAAGAGTGTTTCATAGTTTGGGTCTTGATTTGCTGTTGTTCTCACCAATTCATCTACTTCGATCTGTGCACTACTCCAAAGGCGGTTTATAGTCTGACATGCATTCCTGCTTAAGGCATCTGCAACTTTATTCTCTTTTCCCTTGATATGCTTAATGTCCATGTCAAATTTGCTTAAAAAGGACAGCCATCTGGCTTGCCTTGCATTTAGATCAGTTTGGGAAAAGAAGTACTTGAGACTAATGTGGTCAGTCATTAAAATAAACTTTTTTCCAAGGAGATAGTGTCGCCACATCTTCAAAGCATGGATAACAGCTGCTAATTCTAGATCGTAGGCACTATAATTATGTTCATGTATTTTCAGTTTTTGAGATTCATAGGCAATAACGGAGTTTTCCTGCAACAGGACTCCTCCCAATCCCTCTCTGCAAGCATCAGTACACACCACAAATTCCTTATCAGGATCTGCAATCTTCAGTATAGGGGCTGATGTAAGTATTTGTTTTAATTGCTCGAAACTGACTTGACATTTTTCAGTCCATACGAACTTAACTCCCTTCCTCTGCAGTGACGTGATGGGATGTGCTATAGCAGAAAATCTCTCCACAAATATGCGATAGTAGCCTGCCATCCCCATGAATGACCTTACTGCTGAAACATCAGTTGGGACTGGCCATTCTTTAATGGCTTTTATCTTTTCAGGATCAACTGCCAGGCCTTTTTCAGATATAATATGACCCAGATATTGAATTTTATCTTTATAAAATTCACATTTGCTGAACTTGGCATATAACTGGTTTTCTTTTAAGGTCTGCAATACTATTCTCAAGTGTTCTTGATGTTCATCTTCATTTTTGGAGTAGACTAAGATATCATCTATGAACACAAGAAAAAATTTATCCAGATACTTATTTAACACACTGTTCATCAGACACATAAATGTGGTGGGGGAATTTTTCAATCCAAAAGGTAAAACCACAAATTCGTAGTGTCCATACCGGGTTCGAAAAGCTGTTTTGCTGATGTCTTCTTCCTTGATTCTGAGCTGGCGATATCCAGTTCTTAAGTCAATCTTCGAAAAGACTGAGGCCCCTCTCACTTGGTCAAAAAGATCATCAATTCTAGGGAGCGGATATCTATTTTTAATGGTCAACTTGTTTAGTTGACGATAATCAATGCACATCCTGAAAGTTCCATCTTTCTTTTTCACGAATAAGACTGGTGCTCCCCAAGGAGACACACTTGGTCTAATGTAACCTTTGTCTAATAATTGTTGCAATTGCATCTTTAGCTCCATCAGTTCAGGAGGGCTCATTCTGTAGGGAGCTCGGGAAACAGGTGTCGCTCCCGGCACCAAATCTATGGAAAAATCAATTTCTCTTTTAGGAGGAAGATGAGGAATCTCATCCGGAAAAACTTCCTTAAATTCCCTTACCACCGGCAACTCATTCAACAGATCTTCTCCAGTTTTCTGTTCTACTTCTTCTACATGCACTGCATAAACTTGGTATCCTTTTCTAGCTGTTCGTTTTAATTGTAAGGCTGATATTTGTCTTACTGAAATGGATTTTGGTTTTCCTTTTTAAGTAAAAGGTTTCCCCTCTTCATCCACACAATGCAGGGTTTTATCCCAACAATTCATCAGAGCTTTCTGCTTTTCTAGCCAATCCATTCCTATCAGCAAGTCATAGGATCCTAATGGCAGTATGTTCAGATTCACTTCTGTTGCAAAACCATTTAATTGAATGGCTGTTTTGGGCAAATTATGGGTTACTTTTCTCTTAGTCCCAGTGGCCAGCTGTACCAACCATGACTGCTGAAATTTTTCAGGTTTGATTTACATTTTTCTACAATTCCAGGACTAATGTAACTTAAAGAAGCACCTGGATCAATCAAAACAATAATAGGTAGGTCAGAAATCTTACCCTCCATTTCCACCATTGTTGCCTGATGTTCCGCTTGCCAATTTTCCAAGGCTGCACTGATAGTTGGTATATTTCTGGCTATGTCATTTATTGTTGTTGCCTCTCGCTCTCTGCTGATCATGTGAATATTTCAATGGGGGCAGTCCCTTATCATATGGGGTTCTCCATAGCCCCAACATTTCAAAGGTTCCTTCATTCTGACTGTCCCTTCCTTTTTATTTTCCCCCTCTATCTGTTTTGAAGCCACCTGGGATTGAGTAGTTTGGCTCTCTTTGGGGCTTGTTAAACTTCTTCCGCAGATGATCTCTGCCAAAGTTCTTTAAATAGGCTGGTTTCTGTATTTTTCCTTTAAACTCCCCCTTGTTTAACCAGCTTTTTCCTTGTTCATCCTTTCCTTTAAACTGCTGATAGCATAATCTGGCTTTTCTAACAGCTTCGTCGATTGTTTTTGGATTGTCAAATTCAATTTTCTCTTTGTATACTGTAGGAAAACAGTTCAAAAACCTTTGTACTTTTGCCTTTTCTTCCCTAATGTAGGGTACATATCTCAATAGGTTTGTAAACTTAGTAACAAACTCATCAATAGTGAGTTGTCCTAGTCTAAGTTCATGAAATTCTTTTGCTTTATCATCATAATATCGCTCATTCAAATAACGATTTTTGAACTTAGCCTGGAAATCCTCCCAAGTAACTGTCTTTTCATCAAGGGCATGCACCATTTTTGTCTCTTCCCACCACAAGGTAGCTTTACCTTGTAGCTGGTAAACAGCTAATCTGGCTTTCAGATTGCTCTCATACTCATAAACTTGGAAATACTTAATCATGTTCAGCAACCAAGCTTCAGCATCTTCCTCCTTCTCCCCATCATAGGAGGGAGGTTTGATCTTTCTGAATTCCCCCTGCAATTCTCTTTTCTGTTTAGATTGATGTCTACCAGCATCATCATCATCAGATTCATCCATCTTCCTCTTTCTGGAACCTTCGCCTTCTTGGCTGTTCCGGGAAGTGAGTCCTCTGATGAGCTTTTCTTGCTCCTTACTGGCTGATGACAGTATGTCATTCTGGCTCTTCAATTCAGCCAATTCTCATTGCAACCTGTGCAACATAGCCATTACCGGGGAATTGGGATCTGGTGAAACAAACTCATCCCGCAGATCCACATAAATTTCTCCACCTTCAGCCATTTTAGCACCACTGTATACACTCAGAATATTAATCAGTAATATTGAAAAAACAATCTCTGCAATATTCATTTAAAAGTAACATTCAGAATTCAGTGAGCACAATCATAACAGCCCAGTTTTATAACTTGGGCTCTGATACCATTTGTAATGTACCTCTATCACCACACCAATTTTTTATTTTTTTTCCAGTTTTCACCCCAGTAGGTAGTGGTTAAACTTATGCATTGCCTCCAGTTAGGATTCTCATAATAAGGTTAAATCGTCTTTACCCAACTCTGTACAGGGGTGGGGCCATATATGTAGTTTACCACATATATATTTTCGATTTATAAGCCTCGAAGCACTCCTTCAAAGGCTCCCATAGGCCTTAATAATGGTAGTGACTTAAAATTTGACCTATGCATAACGCACTACGATTACCAAGTTCAACACTATGGGTTTATGTATGTAATATATGGTTATGAGGACGAGTCAAATGAACGCAATCGTATTTAATCGAATTTAATTACTACGGAACCATAATTTCACACCGGAGTTATTTCGCTTTGTAACCATAGAGATTTTTATATATTTTGTTCTGAACTCTGCTCGAGATTTCGAGGCATCATTGAGCGCTGCATGCGTTGATTTGGTCGGATCCTTGGGTATTTAAGTCGGGTGTACGCACTGGTTACAGGCGGTGCCACCTCAGATTACTTCACGTGACTTGATCGTTTGAACTACGCCATTTACGGGTTCGAGGCTATGGTTATTAACTGAGGCGTAGTACTTCACCTACCTCTGAATTTAATACTGCCCACTCCGCCGAGTTACTCATCCCCATGCCAGTTGTGGCGATGAAGACAGGTGTATGGTGTAAGGCGGTTTAGGGTTGCAAAATTTGGATTCCAGTTGATATTTAATTCGCCATGGCTTAACTGTGTTCTTTTCTCTCGCCCGAAGTGTATCGAGGTCATTCCACAGCTGATGCATAACTCACGTTTTCCTTGCAGCAAGGGTGCTTCCCTCTGGATCTACCGACGCCACGATTCGGCCTGTTGAGGTCTTTGTTTCCAGTCGACTGAAGCTCTAACTTGCGAGCACATTAGACCTTCGCACAGGTAATCTATGATTTGGGGTTTTTATTTTCTTTTTGGGTTGGTATCCATTAACCAGAGTCCTATTTACATTTCTAACTAGCTCCAAATATTTTTCACCGAGCGTTTATTTCAGTGTTTATGAGTGCTTTTACGTCTCAACAACTTTGGTTTGTAGGTTAACCAACTTCGTATTCCATTTGTGGTTTTCGCTGGGTACCTGGGCTTTACGCAGAGGAATTTCTCCTTCCTCATCGTTCGAGGTTCGGGTAACAGCCTGTCGTCCTATCGTTTCTGGTCAGGTATTTGTTTGGTTTGTTGCGTACCACGGCTGTAGCCTCACCGTTTATGGGATTCACCATAGAGATACCTGAATATTTCCATTTAAGTATTCATTGTTTGAACTTTCCACACGTACTGATTTTTACAGCCTTCACGTTTTCTATGGGTATCTCATGCCTCTCCTTGGTTATATGCAGGTGTCTGAATCCCTTTACTGAGGTGATGTTTTCGCTCCTTATCTAAAATTTAGTTTCTGCAACGCGGTTTCTCGCCTTTCTACCCCATGCGCTAATTGCACCTCTCCTCATACCTACAGGTCGGTACTCGTATCATGCTACTCTTGCGATGATGAATGCCTGAGGGCAACCAACGATCCCTGAACTTTTTATGAGGGGACTATGCCGTCGTTGATTTCTATAGATTTTTAATTTTGAAATTTTTGCACCCATATAATGAATAAACCTTGGGTGCCTCTTGTATGAAGGACTATGTTTATGGCCGTATGCATTTTTCAGTGATGTTGAGTTTTTTTCAGCGTTTATGCCGAGACTCTCCCACCATATGATGTGGTTTCTTAACCTTGGACAGGGAATAACAATGTCGGATTATAATATATGGCTATGATATATTTTCGTCACTGCGGTTTTGATTGAATGTTTGGCATTCGATATTTAAATTGGGTTTTGATACAGAAGCGTGATAATAGGATAATACGAAGACCCTTAATATGCTGATCGTTTTCCATTTCAGACTTGGTTTACTCCTGTAATTTTTGACTTATGTGGATATATTATACGAATTTATCGCATTTCCAGAAGGTCTGCGAACTATATGTGTTACTTATCTGTGGTAGGCTTGTGGTTGTGATTTTCATATTCTTGCCATGGTTTATTTATATGCGTTCATAATAGTGTATTGCCCTTAGTGGGTAGCGAGTTATGACTCAAGCATATGACATTTAATACTGTTTTATGATTGAGAATTACATACTATACATACTAATCTCTTACTCTCAAATATAATAAATATTAAAGTGACAATCCCATATCTGCTGGAATATATGCTCTCTGTATTACAGTACCTGCATGAACTATTTTTCGGAGCTGAATAAGTTTTCCACTGATTTTCCTTACAGCTTTAATAATAGGATTTAGAGTAATTTATATGATTGCTATACTCTGTCATGTCTATACTCAATGTTTATTTGTACCACCACTATCTATTTTAAATATGCCTATGATGGATTTTCTGAATTTATCTCCAGGGGATAGTCTATACAAGGTATCACAACCTCATTACAATGTACAGTCAGTAACATTGATTTAATTCTATAATTGTTTTTCTGAGCATCATCTGAAGTTTTCCATTCTAATAATAACTTAAGATTTTCTAATTATGTTTCTTGACTCCCCCCTTTTATACAGCATCTCCAGATTTAGACCCAAATTGGGTTTAGACATTCTGGTGGATACTATCTTGGGCTCTGGTTCTTGCTACCATACAAAAGGTGGAAGATTAGCTTCTGCCAGTCACTTCTGTTAAAAGCAAGAACATCACAGAATCCCATAATTTCACCTTTCTCTGTCATATTGGTGGAAAACCCCATTCCTACTGTTCCTTTATTACTTATTGAAGCAGATTAAAGTTACAAATAAAATTTATACTATCATTATCCAGCATGCAGTATTTTCACTTCTAATGTAAAGTAGTAAGTTATATGTAGCTAATTCATACTGTAGAAATTAAAATCCATAGGTGGTTTAAACACATACCAATCATGCAGTAGACCAACCTCCCAACCATAGAGTTCTATTTCTCTCCCATAACTCACCCCCGAGCTGAGACCACCTCCACCCCAGATCAACCCCTGATCTGTTTAGGAGCAGCTTATTTAAGCTAATAGTTCCCCAAAGCCTGTTTCTAATTCTGCGTCCAGAATAGCAGGATGCTTTTCTTCCTGTTTGCCTAGGCTTCCCAATTTGGGATTCTTTAACGCTGTTTTATGCTTTCCCTCAGCTTTTTTCCAGCTTGTTACCTCTTCCCAACTACTTTCCTCATCATTGGGGAAATTTAGATTTTTCCTCAAAATCTAAATTAGCATTAATTCCTTGCAAGAATTTTTGAAGGATTGTGGGGAATAATTGCCTTATCCATCCTCATGGACTTAGCAAGTGATCTCAATTCTCATTTTTGGTCAACATGCGTACCAGTACTTTATTCATTTCTTCAAATTGAATATTTAATTATATTCACAATTCATTCATCCTTTGGGGTCCACTCCCCTTAGGATTTAAGTTCAATGTCTAACTTTGAAATTTTCAACACATACTTTGGGGGTGTTACAGTGAAAATATTTTTATTTGGTTAATATAAATTAAATTAATAAGAAAATAATGTTAAAATAAAAACAACTTCATGGTATTCACCCATGGTATGACAACCGATGGTATTCATGTGGAATGGTGCATGTTTAAAAGGGGAATTACTTATATACATCTTAACTCCAAATCTATTGGATTAAATCTCCCTTAGCTATAAAGAGGTTTTCATCTCAAGAAATTTCATCTCTCTGCGCCCTTGATAACTCTTGATTTAAGATGGATTTAGGCTCAAGTAGCTAAGAGATATCAAAAATTTGAACCCTTTTGAAGCTTGGAGGATCCAAAGTTAAAATGGATTTACTTTGGTCACATTTGGTAAGCCTAGATGTTTCTTTAGAAGTGGGTATGTTTTTTATATTATATGTTGGAACACCTAATCCTACATGGGTAGGTGTGGAATGCGAAAAGTCACAATGGAGTCCAAGTGACCTTGGAATGTGAAACCAAGAGTCACACCATTGTACTATAAATGTACATCTTTGTATAATGGAAAATAAGAGAGCTACACGCTTATCATTCATTGTGTTGAGTTTCCTCTTGTGTGTGTGTGTGTTTATCCTCCTCATACACCATGTGTGTGCTTCAACATGGTGTTTAACATGGTATCAGAGCGGGCGATTGCTGGCCCTGCTCCAAATTGAGTGAGCCATTTGTGTTTATGGCCTGTGCATATCTGCAATTTTGCAACATTTAGAGAGTTTTTGCAGCAGTGTTTTTGCCGCCATTTAGAGGTTTTTTGAAGAGGAGCAGCATTCAGTGATTTTGTAGCATTCAGAAATCTTCTTTGAGAAGGAGCAGCATTCAGAAATTGGCAGCATTGTGCATCTGAAGGTTTTCTCATTGCTCATTTTTCCTGCAATCTCTGCATTTCAAATTCTGCACCATTTTGAGCTGCTGGAAAATAGACTAAAGAGGGTTTCTGAAGAAGTTTCTGGTTTTGATTAGAAAAATTTGTGAGTTTTTTACTGGAGAAATTATGCCACATTTCCTGAGAAAGATTTCTGGGTTTTACTGTTGAAATAATTTGGAAAATTCTGCAATTCTGGGTTTCTCTACTGCTGGAAAAATTCTACTGTTTTCAAAGTTGAAATTTTTGCTATTTCCTGCTCTCTGCTCTCTATTCTCTACTATTTTAATAAAAAAATTAAAAAAATTTGAGCTCTCAAGCCGTCGCCCTCCTCCACCTGCAATTTTTATTTACCTCTGCGCTCCTCACATATGACCGCTCATCTCCCTCTACAGCCAACACTCCCCTAAAACCTACGCCTGTCTGCACTCACTATCTCACGCTCTACCACTCCAGTTCTACATGGCTTCCCCTTCTATCTACGCACAACGACCCATCCTCACAGCCCTGTAACGCACCCCTTACACCACTCATTGAGGCACCCTCTGCATCGAATGATCCTACGCTTCTCCTAACCCTACCCTCTACCGTCCCCCTTGGCAGCGGCCCCTCACTCCTACCTACGCTCCTGCTCTCACACATCGCTCCTCACCTCTGCAGCACGTCGCCTCCCCCGTCGCTCAAGAGTGCTCTCCTCTCACACAGCTCTACCCACGGGCTTTTACTCTTCCCATATTTTGATTTTAAAATTTTTTGATACCACCCATCTACAATTACTCACCCTCTCAACCTGCGCTAGCCCCTTTTAACCAACCCCTCTCCCTACGTTCACTCCTCCCAACTCTCTCCATACGCACCGTGCTACCCTCCCTCACCATCCTAGGGCAGCCCCCATCTCCTCTTTACGCCTCCTTTGCAGCTTAGACACGGAAGTCCTCCCACTTTTATTTTCATTTTTTTAATTTTAAATTTTTTAATATCTGCCCCCCTCCCCCATTAATAAATTCCCTCCAATAAATTTTCGCCCCCCTTTCTAAATTGTACCCATTTTTAATTATTCAAAAATTTCCCTTCCCTTTTTTTTCCATTCCCGTTTATATATAGTCTCATTTTTATTCCCATCTGTATATAATCCATTTCCCTTAGTTTTCCCATCCCTTTCCCTTTTTTGATTAATTTTTAATTAAAAAAAAAAAAAAAAAAAAACAGCATAGAGAGAGAGAGAGGAAGGACATTGAAGACGAGAGAAATGAACAGCAGTAAAAGAAGAAATGGCATATGAGGAAATGGTATATACATATAGAAAAGTTCAGATTACATTTTTGGCATTAACATAAGGGTGATTTTTTGAAGAATTTTACATGAGAAGACAAGTTTGCCATCATTGAAAACAACTCTTTGAAGGAAAATTCAGCTGCCTTAAAGGCCTCTTGCACAAGTGTTTTCAGCTGCACATATTTTGCAAAAATATTGTATTGCATAGACATTGTATTGCAAGTGGATATTGCTTTTTCATAGTTGCAATCAGTACTTGAGTTGTTGAAAGATTTTTGATTTCCCTCCATCAATTGAGGAGCAGATTTTGTACTTTGAGATTTCCATAGTTGGAAATTCTTTGGATTCATTTGTATTTATTGTTGAATCACATTGTAAATGGGTGCATTTTCGGTTGAAGCCGACACCCTTTCATTTTTTGAGCCTAAGTTGTTGAAAATGGCTAAAATCAATGAGGCATTAGTGTTGTTGAATAACCCCATTCATTCAAATGTTCATGATATGATAAAAATGAGCAAGGATGCTCTTTGCAACATTCAGAGTTGTTTGCTAGATGCAGAAGAAAAGATTGAGTTTTTGCAGTTGGAATCTCAGCTCCAAAAAGATGAACTTCAGCAAAAGAGTCACCATTCTGAACATGTTTCTATTCATAAGATTGTGAAGGACTCTCATCAAAAGAAAGAAGATAAAGTTGCTGATGATCCACATTCAATTCCTTGTACTAGAGCAGATGTACATGCAGATGCAGCAGTTCAGCCTTCACTTCTCAAGCCCATCATCAAACCTTGGGAAGAGCTTGTCCACAACAAGCACAGAACTGGTATTGGATATGACAAGGATGTGTCCTTTCATATTCCGGATTACACAAATCCCATCATATTTCAGAGTGCCGGATTCTTGTATGACAGTTCACCTACAGTTGTTCCAGATCATGTTCCACAACAACAACAACAGATTGAAAAATGCCAACACTGTGATCGAGTTGGCCATATGAAAGATCATTGTTTTTATCTTCATCCATGCAAGCACTGTGATCGGCACACTCATTCTTTAGACAGATGCTTCAGAAACAAGGCTCCTGCAAGAACCAAGATTCATCTTGGATGGATCTCTTCTTGGCAATGGGCATCAGCAGCTAAGAAGATGTTTACGACACATGTTAGAACTTGTTCATGGATATTGAGCAAACTTGCAGTTGAGTTTTCACCATCATCTCACCTTGTCCCTGACAGGGAGGAAAATGGTGGTCATGTACAAGCTTTGACGACAGATCAAGCGAGCCTGAGCCACAATCTCTCATTCCATGTTCAGAGTTGTAGCCAGTAGTTCAAGCGAGCCTGAGCCACAATTCGTCATTCCAGATTCAGAGATGTAGCCAAAGACATGGATGCCCATGAGCATGCCTTCGGTTGGTGGATAACCTAAAACCATCATCTTTGGTTGGTGGATAACCTAAAACCATCAGAGGTAGTAGACCTCCCTTCTTTTAGGTCGAAGGTCTCCCTTTCATATATGAGGAACACTTCCTCTAGAAGAAGCCTTCAGCTTCTTGCCAACATTGGTTGAGTTCCAGGAAATGCTTCAAAGCATTCCAGAGTTGTTGGTAATCCTAAAACCATCATAGGTAGTAGACCTCCCTTCTTTTAGGTTGAAGGTCTCCATTTTTTATGAGGGACAATTCCTCTAGCAGAAGCTTTCAGCTTCTTGCCAGTTTTGGAAGAGTTTCGGGAACTGCAACAAGTTTTGCATTCCAATGTTTGTGGTCATCCTAAAACCACCTCTTTTTTCCAACATTTCAGAGAGTTGATTCAGCCCAAGTGCTGCCATATATACTTTGCAGATTTGTATTAAAACTGTTTTCTTGGGCTCACACACACCCCTTCGGATTAAGGGGGGATGTTGGAGCACCTAATCCTACACGGGTAGGTGTGGAATGCGAAAAGTCACAATGGAGTCCAAGTGACCTTGGAATGTGAAACCAAGAGTCACACCATTGTACTATAAATGTACATCTTTGTATAATGGAAAATAAGAGAGCTACACGCTTATCATTCATTATGTTTATTTTCCTCTTGTGTGTGTGTGTTTATCCTCCTCATACACCATGTGTGTGCTTCAACATGGTGTTTAACATTATACATTCCTAGATGAGGCTTTAGAAGTGGGCATGTTTTTTATGGTATACATTTTATTTTAAAATATTTTTAGGAGTGGTAAATAATTCATTTCCCCATTAAGCTAGAGATTTAAAGATAATAGGGAAATTGACATTATGGATTGTGTGAATTTGAAAATGATGTTTATATAAATAGTTGTTTCCTTTATGTGAGTGAGTTATAGCTAAGTGAGAGTATTTATATTTGGTGAGTCAACACCCATATGCATAATTTAATAAAGCCTTGATTAGTATTTTTCTGTTATGACTATTAGGTTAAATATTTCATGAATGCTTCAAATTAAAAATAACTTGGACTATTGTTCCAACTCTATAATGTCTCAATCATGAGCACTAAACTTTCCTCAAGAAGAGACCTCACTTGAACTGGGGTAAGTTTTAGTAGATTTTAATATATTTGAATAATTTATACATGTAAATTCTGATATCTGGAGGGTAGAGATTTTTTTAACAAAATCTTCTTGTAATTTGCTCAGAATGTTCGATTTCATGGAATATAAATTGTGTTTTTTTCTTTTAACTTAGATGAAATTTGTAGATATACATTGTGTTTTTTTCTTTTAACTTAGATGAAACTGGTAAAAGTTAATACTAAAAGTGATATGAAGAGTTGTTTAAAAACGAGATTTTCATAAAAAAATTCTATGATGGGTAGCAAGACCCGTCAACTTTAACCCCTGCCTCCCTCATGAAGTCGACCCTATAAAAGGCCTATATTACTCTATAATTTTTTGCACAGGCTCTCATAAAATTATCAATAATTACAAATTATCAAGAATTACTCACATTCTCTTATGTAATATCTTACCACTCATTGGACTCTATCTTTTCTGGCTTCTCGAAGGATTTTTTTCTTAGTATAAACATTCTATTTGGGTCTTATCTATCGATTGTTTTACTGGGCTTTAAGTTTTTTTTTTAAGAATATGTCTTTGGCTTTCCCTTAGCTACACAGTTATAACATTACAAAAAGAATCTCTCAACAAGTATTGTAAAATTTGAATCATCTGCTAATAAGAAGACTTTGGAGGGATACAGACAAGCTACACAGATATTTCTATTGTGTCTATTTGAATGACAAGCACATAATTTTAGGGCTCACATTATTTCACATTGTTTTCCCCTCGAACTAAGGATAATAAAAATAAAATATTCAAATCATAGATATATTTTCATGTTTTATTATATATATTTATTTTTATTTTTAAGAAAATGATTTTCAAATATAACAGTTGTAGTTGGAATTTGAGGAGCATACAATTAAAAATATATGTTCATTGGAATCTGAAGAGCCTATATCTATTTTAACTTACTCTTTAATAATTAAGAGAAAAATAAGATATTTTATCTTTTTCTACACTCTTAACAAATAATAAATTGATCATCTTAACTAATTAAGCAAACAAATTAATAATTTATAATATCAATATAGTATAATATAGTAATAATAAATAAAGATAAAAATATAAATTTGAGTGATTTAAATTCGAAAATAAAATAAAATTAAAAATTTATATAAAATCTTATCATACAGCCTTCTAGATAATTTAATTGGTTATTGTCTAATATCAAACTATTATTCTTGAATCTTAAAAAATGGTATTCACTTCTCAACTCCCAAAGTATCCACCTCTCACCTAAAGTTTCAAGAATTAGATTTTTAAATTACATTTTTCTTCAAAATTTACAAATTCAATTGGCCCATTTTAACCCCTCCTCCGTGAAGTCAATCCTATAAGAAAGTCTGGCTGAAGTCAATCCTATAAAAGGCTAGGCCTATGTTACTCTATAAACTTTTGGCACACGCTCCCATTAAATTATCAAAAATTAGTCACATTCTTCTTATAATATCTTACACCTCCGTTGTGTCTATGAAGGTCTATAATTGGTTTGGCATCCGACTACCTTTTCTTGTTAGATGGTCTTTGTTGTGGAAATTTTGTTTTATCAGTATAAGGGTTTTATTTGGGTCTTATCTACCGAGGGTTTTACATCGGTTTGTACAACTTAAGACGTTAGAGATACATACACGTGAGACACATATTTCTATTGTGTCTATTTGAATGACAAGCACAAACTTTTAGGGCTGGCATTCTTCGTCTTTTAATGAAGTCATAATTAAGTATAATAAATGTAAAATATTGATATATTTTTATGCATTTATATATATATATATATTATTTATTATTTTTTTGGAAAAAATGATTTTAAATATAAAAGTTGTAATTAGAATTTAAGGAGTTAATAATCAAAAATATATTTTTATTGGAATCTCATGAATCTATATCTATTTTAAATTAAAATTTATTAATTAATTGAAAGACAATATATTTGATCTATGTTTACATTCTTAATAAATTAATCCCTTAACTAATTAGACAAATAAATTAATAGTTTATAGTATCAATGTAATGTAAACTAATATGATGATAATAAATTTATATAAAAGTAAAAATATAAATTTGAGTGATTAAAATTCCAAAATAAAATAAAATTAATGCTTTTACAAATTAAAAATTTATATAAAAAATTATTATGCAGTGTTCTAGATAATTTAATTAGTCATTGTCTAGTGTCAAACTATTATTCCTTAATCATAAAAATGGTATTGAATTCAAAGAAATATTGAAGCAGAAACTCCAAAAGGTATCCGCCTCTCACCTAAGGTTTCAAAAATTAAAGTTTTAAATTGCATTTTCTCCCAAAATTTACAAATTCAGTTGGCCCATTTTAATCCTTTCCATATGAAGTCAACCTTATAAATAGTATCAGCCTCTCACCTAATATTTCAAAAATTAAATTTTTAAATTGTATTTTCTTTCAAAATTTACAAATTTGGTTGGCCCATTTAAACCCTTCCCTGATGAAGTCAACCCTATAAAAGGCCTATGTTACTCTATAAATTTTTGGCACACGCACTCATGAAATTATCAAGAATTACTCACATTCTTCTTGTAATATCTTACCAGTGCATTGTATGTTGGAAGGTTTATAATTAGTTTGAAATATCACTCTATCTTTTCTAGCTAGATGGTCTTTTTTCTGGAAAGATTGTTTTCGTAATATAAGGGTTCTATTTGGGTCTTATCTACTGAAGGTTTGATTGGGTTTTATTAGGCTCTAATATTTTTTCTTACAAAATATGTTTTTGGCCTTAAGTTGGCTACACATTTATAACATTACAAAAGGATTCTTAAAATTTAAACCATTTGCTGATACTGCTTAAGGCATTGGAGGGATATATACACTTGAGACACATCCTTAATTTATAAAATTAATGATTTTACAAATTAAAAATTTACTATGCAACTTTCTAGATAGTTTAATTGGTCATTGTCTAATGTCAAAACCATTATTCTCAAAATCATGAAAATGGTATTGACTTCAAAGAAATATTACGACCACAACTCCTCACCTAGGGTTTCAAGAATTAAAATTTTAAATTGTATTTCCCTCAAAATCTGCAAATTGTGTTGCCCCATTTTAACCCTTCTATGATGAAGTGAACCCTATAAAAGCCTTATTTTACTCTATAAATTTTTGGCACAAGATCTCATAAAATTATCAAGAATTACTCACATTCTTCTCTGTAATATTTTACTCGTGCATTGAATCTTTGAAGGTCTATAATTTGTTTGGCATCAGACTCTAACTTTTCTGGCTAGATTGTCTTTCTTCTCGAATGTTTTTTTTTCCTTAGGAGAAGGGTTCTATTTGGGTCTTATGAGGGTTTTACTAGGCTCTAAGATATTTTTTGCATATATTTCTTTGTTCTTTCCTTCCACACAATTATAACATTAAAAAAGTAATTTTTGAGCAAGCATTGTAAAGTTTGAACCATGTGCTGATACGACTTAAGACCTTGGAGGGATACATATAAGTGACACACATCTCTAATTTTTTCAAAAAAAAGTTCAATGGTTGAAATTTCTAAACACTTTTTTGCGCCCCAAAAAATAATGGCAACCAAACCTCTATCTCAAATGGGACCTGCAAAACCTATTTAAGGTAATTGAACCTCTACAAACCTGCTGACCACAAGAAATTTATTAAAAATTAATAACATTAAAAACGTAATAAAATTAAAAAACAATAAAATATAAAAAGAAATAAACATACAATGATAAACCAACCAAACCTAAATGCCAAATTGAAGAAGGCGAACCTCAGCTTTGTGATAAAGGGCTCAAATTCTGTTCAGAAAGTTGTGTATATGGTTTTGTAGGGAATCTTGGCTTTGGGAGAAAGTGCTCAAATTCTCTTAGGAAAGTTGCATGGTTTCACTAGATGTAAATTCCTTCCTGAAAATTGTGTGGTATTTCATATATAACTTTTCAAACTTTCAATATTTTGTCTCGAGTCATATTAAGCATTTTGTTTCAATTTATTATTCCTCATGAAAATATATTCTATCGAACTTAGTTTTGGAGTGCATACCTTTCATAAATGAACAAAACTACGAAGTTTATCATTATAAATATTATAATTGGCCAAAGGATTCATACTTATCACATTCTTTTGAAGATAACTAGCTCCTAATCCTTCTTGTGAATATTTTGATTCTAATTATATTCTTCGTGGAACCAAATATCCTCTTCAATGTTAATGAATTCTTTTGTTACTTGTTGAATCAAGTTCCTCTTTTTCATTCGCTACATCTCAATTGGTTTAATGTGTTTTCCATATTGGAATTCCTTTTTAATGATTATGATGTCGGTCCAATTTGTAACCAGACACAAGTAGATGGTTTTTCACATTCAACATATGAGTAAGATGATTCTTTAATCCAAATCATTTGTAATTTTTTCAAACTGATAGAGAACATGATCAAGGCAGCATTTGATAATAAAGAAGAAGAAGATCCTTTGAAAGACATTCCTGCTCAAGTAATACCCACCACTTCTATGTATAATAGAAAGCTTGTAGGAATTGAGCTGGGAAAAACTCTAAAGATTAACAAAGATCTGACTGCTAAACAAGAAGAGAAGTTGGTCCAACTATTGCGGAAATACAAAGCAGCCTTTGCATGGGATTACCCCGATATGAAAGGAATTGATCCTAAATTGTGTGTACACCACATCTATATTGAAAAATATGCGAGACCCATTCGCCAACCCCAAAGAAGACTAAACCCTCACCTTAAAGATATTGTGAAAGCCGAACTACAAAAACTATTGCATGTTAATTTCATCTACCCAATATCTGATAGCAAGTGGGTCTCTCCATTAGTAGTGGTACCAAAAAAGAACGGAAAGTGGAGAATATGTGTAGATTACCATGAACTTAACAAGGCAACATAGAAGGACCACTTTCCCCTTCCTTTCATTGACCAGGTATTAGACACATTAGCAGGAAAGAAATTATTTTCCTTCCTAGATGGCTTCAGTGGGTATAATCAAATTCAGATTGCCCCTGAAGACCAAGACAAAACTACTTTTACCTATCCATGGGGGACATTTGCCTATCGAGTCTTACCTTTTGGCCTATGTAATGCCCCTGCTACATTCCAAAGGGCCATTCTCAACATCTTTGCAGACTTAATAAATGAAGGCCTTGAAGTATATATGGATGACTTTACACCTTATGGAGATGACTTTGAGCCAGCATTGGAAAACTTAGAAAAGGTGTTACAAAGATGTATTGACACTAGCCTTTGTTTAAGCAATGAAAAGTGTCATATGATGATGACTGAAGGAGTTATCTTAGGCCATTATATTTCAGCAGCTGGAATTCAGGTGGACCCAGCTAAAATTAAAATAATATTGTTAATACCCACACCCACCACACAAACAGAGGTACATAGCTTTCTTGGATTTTCTGGTTACTATAGAAGATTTATAGAACATTATTCTCGAATATATGCACCTTTATATGCACTAACTGGAAATGTTGATTTCATTTGGACAGATAAATGTGACAATGCCTTTAATGATTTGAAGAAACTTGTTTCAACAGCCCCAGTGCTGAGGGGCCCAAATTGGAATTTTCCATTCCAAATTTCATCTGATGCCTCAGACACAGCAATTGGAGCAGTACTTGGGCAGGGGGAAGACAAGAAGCCATATGCAATCTACTATATCAGAAAAAATCTATCTCCTGCTGAATTAAATTATATTGTGACTGAGAAGGAATTTTTAGTTGTAGTACATGGTATAAATAAGTTTAGACATTATATAACTAGGTATCACGTAGTACTATATAATGATCACTCTGCCATTAATTTTTTAGCAAATAAACCTGTTACAAATGGAAGAGTGACAATATGGTTGATTTAATTGCAGGAATTCGACATTACAATCAAAGATCAACCTGGAAAGGAGAACCTTGTAGCTGATTTTTTGTCAAGAATTGCAAAGCCAACAGACAGAGAAGCAGTTGAAGACCACTTACCAGATGAACATTTGTTCATTGTTACTGTTAGAACCCCATGGTATGCGGATATAGAAAATTATTTGGCAATAGGTAAATTACCTAAACATCTATCCCTTAATGAATGAAAGCAGATAATACACCATACTACCCGATTCTCTTGGATTGGGGGCTACCTATTTCATACAGGTGCAGATATGGAAATAAGAAGGTGCATTCGAGAGGATGAGGTATTTGACATTTTGAAAGCATGCCATGATGGACAGTGTGGCGGGAATTTTGCAGATCGTAGAACTGCCCATAAAGTTTTACGAACATGCTATTATTGGCCTACTATCTTTAAAGATGCCAAGAAATTTGTGCAGGCTTGTGATAGCTTTCAAAGGGCAGGATACCCTGGGTAGTCTGATGAAATGCCTTTGAACCCTAAACTAGTGATTGAACCATTTGAACACTGGGCCCTTGACTTTGTTGGTCCTATTAGCCCCCCATCAAACCAAAAAACATACATCCTAGTTGCAACTGAGTATGTCACCAAATGGGTTGAAGCAGAGGCTCTTTCAAAAGCTACAGAGGACTCTATAATACAGTTTCTTTTCCAAATATTTGTTCGGTATGGCCTCCGAAGGGACATAATCACAGATGGAGGACCACAGTTTGTAGGTAATAAATTAGTTGAAAAACTACAAAACTATCACATTCAGCACAGTATTACAACCCCATACCACACACAGGCCAATCGCCAAGTTGAGAGCATGAAAAAAGTGATTGAATCTATATTAACAAAAACCATTACCTCACATAGACGTTACTGGGCCTATAGATTTCCGAAAGCATTGTGGGCATACCGAACAATGTGGAGAACCACTACGGGATATTCACCATATCAATTGGTATTTGGAAAAGAACCCATCTTTCCAATAGAATTTGATATTCAGACATTGAGAACAGCTTAGAAGGTGGGTCTAGATCTAAATGAAGCCCAGACCAAAAGACTGTAGCAAATTAACGAGTTAGATGAGATTAGGCTCTCTGATCTTCATCACATAGTGTTAATTCAATAACAGAGAGAAAAGTGGCATGACGTCCTGATTAAAGAAAATATCTTCCACGAAGGAGACTGGGCACTCCTATATGATACTAGGTTTCAGGATTTTTCGGGGAAACTCCAGACACGATGGCTCAGACCCTATGAAATACAAAAAGTGCATAATAATGGCACTATTACATTAGCTACCATTGATGGATTTGGGCATTCCTTTAAGTTAAATGGTCATCGAGTACGATTGTATCATAAACCGCTTACCTGGGAATCCTTTTACCAGCAGTTCCGGGAAGATTCTACCATGGAAATTATTGCTGAAGGGGATAACTCCTCCTCAGCACTAGTTTATTAAATCATTTCTTTTTTAAATTTTTGTACATAAATATTGTTTCTTTATTTGGATTATTTGTTTTAGAGAATTCGTCCTTTTTCAAATCTCCGCTTATTTCACTTTTTGTTGTCTGTTTCATAGAATTCGCTTTTCTTTAAAAAAATTGTTCATTTTGCTTGTTTTGAGTTTTTTTGTTCCTTTCCAAAGGAACATCACTTCTACTATTCCTTTCGGAAGGAACAATAGTTCTGCATATTTTTGTTGTTCCTTTTAAAAGGAACAGCAATTTTGCACATTTTTGTTGTTCCTTTCAAAAGGAACAACAGTTTCGCAGATTGTTTCTGGTGTTCTTTTTAAAGGAACAACACTTTTTTGAGTGGAATTTTTTGTTTTGTTTCAGATTAGCATTTTGAGAATTTCTGATGACTCTTCTAAAGGAAAACATACTATTTATATACAATCATACAAATTAAAGCTTACTGTAACTAGCAAATCAAAAGAAATCATCATTTTTAATAAAATTGTTTAGTAATGATAAGAAAACAGGAAAAGGGGACTTAATTAATAACATAATCGTGTTGTCTTATTACCATTGAATTAATCTGATCATTTATCTTTATCATGATTGGTTTTTTCCCATGGCAAGAAAAGAACCATAAGAATGTGTTGTTAACATATAATGTAGCACAAGATAGACAAGATGATGTATGTTTCTTAGACTCAGGTTGTAGTAATCACACGACTGGAAACATAGAAATGTTTGCCAATATGGATGAAAATGTTAAATTTAAAGTAAAAAAATGAATTGATAGTAAGATCTCTGTCAAAGGAAAAGGCAGAGTAAGTATCCTATAAATAAATGGAGAATAGAAGTTTGTGCCAGATGTATATTATGTACCTAGCTTGAAATTTAATCTTTTGAGCATTGGAAAGCTCATAAAAAAGGGCTACAATGTCTTCTTTAAATATTATGTGTTCACAATCATGGATATACCTTCAAGAAAGAAATTTATTGCAGAGGTGAAGATGACAAGAAATAGGATGTTTCCTCTCAATCTCCAAACAGACTTGAAGGAAAGAAGAAATGTAGCAGCTGTAACACAAGAGGTCTTTCAAGAGGAAATGAAAGATGAAAACTGGTTATGGCACTTGAGATTTGGACATCTCAATTTCGGAGGCCTGAACTTGTTGCACAAGAATGGAATGGTAAAAGGATTACCATTGATTGAAAAGCCGGACAACCCTTGTGAAGGCTGCATCTTGGGCAAAAAACACAGAGAAATCTTTCCAACATGGAAGAGTATATGAAACACACTTTTACATTTTAAAAATAAATACAAGAGGTTTTCAAGATAAAATGAAAGAGAAACCGAAGAAAATTTTAGGATTTTGAGCAGTCTCAATTTTGATAAATTTAACTTGTTGTATTAAAAGAATGAATGGTGTGATTAAGTCATATTGATGAACAAACAGAACCCCAGTTGTCGCATCTTGGGCAAAAAACACAGAGAAATCTTTCCAACATGGAAGAGTATAAGGGAAAATACACCCTTAGAGATTTTCCACTCAGATTTATGTGGACCAATGCAAACACCATCTTTAGCTGGCTACAAATATGTTTTGACATTCATAGATGACTACACCAGAAAGATATGGTTGTATTTCTTGAAACAAAAGAGTGAAGTGTTTGAACAATTCTGCCACCTCAAAGCTCATTTTGAGAAGCAAAGTGGGCACTACATCAAAGTGCTAAGAACTGATAGAGGTGGAGAATACATCTCCAAAGAGTTCCTACGTTTCTGTAGGGATAATGGCATACATAAGAAGTTTACCACAAGGTACACACCTCAGCAAAATGGTGTTGTAGAAAGGAAGAATAGGACCATCATGGACGATCATGATTTTACTGGTAAATGACCATATTTTTATGTTTACATTGAATATGATTGATGTCCATTGGAAGAAAAATGATGTTCCCTCAAATCCTCCTTTTTCATATGGCATTGCCATATTAATTAGGTATTTTTGCCATCCTGCAACCATTGTTTGACTTTGTATAGTTTCATCTGTTAAGTGTTTTTCTAGAGAATGTAATGCGTCTTCATTCCTACCCATCAATGCATTGCAAAAATATTGGACAACATAGAGTCTCAAAGACTGTTCATCAAATTCAGGTGTTATCAAATGACAAATTGCACTGAACATGCTATTGGGACATTTTGACATAGTTGTTCTTGCTATGTGCAATCTATGAATTTGCATTTCATGAAAAATGGATTCATAATGGTTAACAGGACATTTGCAAACAGGAGACAAGTAATAATTTGGGACAAATTTGAATCCAGGTAATGTTTTGTGTAATAGAGGTTCAAAATGTCCACTAATAGGATCTGTATCATGAAGCAAAATGTTCAGTGGAATTGTATCTAGATCATGATTAAAGAAAAAATACCTTGTTTTCATGTTAGTGACCAGACTCCAATTGGTATGTTCAACCACTTCGATAGCCATTGTATGCAAAATGTGTCTCCCCATAGGTCTCTTTCATATTGAAAATTGCTATTAGAAGCAGAAAATCTCATTTTATGAAGGTATTTGTCAAAATCGTGAATTCCATGAAGCTGATATAACATGACATGATCTAGTTCATATTGGTATGATTCTTTTTCTTCTGTGTCATTACATTGTAGACAATTGAGAAAATTGTCTATTATTCCATTTTGCAGTTCAATGGATGAGTAATGAAAGTGCAGAAGCACTTCAAATGCATTAAACAAACAATCTCCAACAGTATATGCAAATCGTTGTAGTCTGAAGAGACTATGCTTCATTAAGATGATATCAATGTTAGCATCTATGCGATGTTTTTTGTTGAATGGTACTTTTCAACGTCTAAGATTTCAACCATTTTTTGTATGTATTTATCCTTCAGATTCGTATTGTGATTTGTTTACTAAGTGATATGTATGTTAGAATCTTTTTCTCAAAGATGAGAGAGTGTTCAAATATTTTTTTTTGCTATATTGAAGATATGTCTATGACAATGTTTACTAGCATAGAATACTAATTTCACTTTGATATTGTATGTTTCATTTGAAACAGTAAAATAAGGGAAGCGAACATGCAAGTAACTAGCTCCTATTTTTCACCTCTCTGTATTTTAAAAGTATCACTGCAAAACAAACAACATGTCCAATTGATTATCATCTGTAAAGAAATGGATTTCACATAGAAGGTATGTACTTTATAGAAATGATTGACCTTTGTATACAATAGAAAGCATGAAATACACATTGTATGTGTTTTGATTAGTAAAATGTACTATGTGTTATTAACTAGCATAAAATATGGAATTTTTTTATACATATATGAATTTACAATCTATCTATGTAAATTGTGCCTTTATAATCTACTATATAATAAAATTAATCTTGTTAGTTCTGAATAACACACTTGTAATTAATCCAGCTTAACTTATTCACAATGCATATCTGAACACCTTAGAATAGGAGTTCCTCGAATATGTATCTAAACTCACATATCAACCATGGCATAATAGCATTTGTGAGGCAACAACATGCTTCACACAAAAAATTTTGATTTAGGGAATTGTTTTGTTTTTTATAACATGAAATATCCATTTTTTCATGTGCAATATGACAATAACTTGAAGTCACTAATTGAATGTAGTAATCAACATAAACGTGAGGATCAACTTCATTATAATAAAGCATTCATCCCTTATGTAAGCCACAACTTTACTGCAGCAAAGCAGGTAACTGAAAATCATTGTGTTAAAAAATGGGCAAGATAGGTGAATATAATATGTACTAATTTTAGCAATATATTGTGAAAATTTTCTGCTTACACTACCTTTCGTGATAAGACAAAATATTCATTTGAACAACAAATAAATGTGTTTTATGATGATCCTTGACAACCACTCATTGTTCTATGTACATTAACAAAGATGTCGTATACAACAACAACATTTGCACCATCTGAAGCCATATATATATCATCTGTTATGACGTCTACATTTAAAGTATTCATCGCTTGTTTTCTCCTTTGCCTCACTTGCACCACCCTTCATGACGAGATAAATTTTTCATTTGAACGACACAAATAATGTTGATCTTCTACAACCACTTAGTTTTCTTTGCATCTTAACAAATGCGCTGCATACAATAACAACATTTGCACCATTTGAAGCTGCATCTAAACCACTTGTTACGAGGTCTACATGCAAAGTATCCACCACTTGTTTTCTCCATTTCTTTGTTTCTACAATCTAGTTTGTTATTAGCAGCCTCTTTGTAATATACCTCCATTCCACTATTTTTTTTTTTTTCCTTCCATTCTGGGAATAATAATATCTAAGCTATGCTTTCATTTCATTTTTCTATAAATATATTTTAACTTAATATAATTTACTTCTTAACCAATGTATAAAATCTGTTATACACGTTTTTATTCCATAGCTAAGTACTCAATTTAATTTAAAAACCTTATTTTTTTATTTTTAATCCACCATTGATCACATTGATGAGACTCCCCCACACACACACACACACACACACACACACACACACACACATATATATATATATGTAAATTTTAATCCCACTTACTCATCATATATATTTTGAATCCCACTTATGAGTTACTTGCATAAAAATTAGAACATTACTTCCATTAATCCCCCTACCCCATATGGTTTCATTTTTCACTTTTATTATATACTACATAATTAAATTTAACAATTAGAAATTTAATAACAGATGACTGATTACATCTATGGATGGTCCTTATAATAATCCCATTACTTTGTACGAATATGGTCTATTAAATTGTTTTTCATCGTATTTCTATTAATACATGGTCAGAACCTTTACCATTGGAGAATGATTCGGCTTACGTTATTCATGTCGTTGAACTGACATAAAATTTCTTTCTACTTATTTTAGCCTTATTATACCAATTTGATTTTTCATTTTCTTACGGATGAGGTTGGAATGAATAGCAATACATGACACTTTCACGGCACTTGTGTACTTTTCCAACTCTGAAATAGTACGCTTATATTTATACTTAGCTGGAAATCCATTTTCCTCGAGCCTCAAAATCTATTATTTGTTTCATAGAAAATATCACATCTCTGTGATTTGGTTTAATTTTTTTATTTGTTTTAGTACCGGATCATATCATACCTGGTAGGGTTTTGAATTATCGATTGGTGTGTATCGATCCAAGAGAGAGCTATCAGATGTTTGCCAAGTGTATGGGTGGATGTTATTAGGTTTTGATTTTTTGTCTCTCTATTTAAACTCATGGATTTTTTATTTAGTTCTTCTCCGAGGGTTTTTCTTTCCAGAGAATTTTTTTGTTATGTTCTTACTCCAAATGTATATGCAGTGAAATACAAGATTTACACAACATTCTACTCTGCTCGTTCAATTCCATGTGATACCCCAGGTACTCTGGTTCATTTATCATGTGATTATATGCTACTTTACGGAATTTTTTATAAGTTTTGCATTCCGAAGTTTCTGAAAATCCTTCTTTGAATTCTTCGTTTGGAATTTTTTTAGTTGATCTTTTGTGTGAATACATTTCTAATTTTGTTTATAAGTATCCTACACTAGTGAGGTCAATCTTATTATTCTTATAGATTTGTATTGGTTTTGTAAGAAATCCCATAATGTTTACTTGTTTAATAACTAGATTTTCATTTTGTTTAACAGAGATTTTCATTTTCGAAATTACTCTTCCACTTATGAAGTTATTTAGCCTCGGAATTTAACTTAGTTTTCTTTCGTCTATTGTTAGTATGACCATCTCTGGTTCCATTCGGTCTCGACGATGTGAATACGGAATGATATCTAATATCATTCGACCAAAGGTAATCGTATCATACAGAAATTAACTCTGTACCTTATTAAGTTCGACTTAAGTTTTTATTATTATTTTTTTTCTCTGTTACTAATTCAATTAAAATTTCTTCTGTGCTTGTAGGTACTTTCTCCTTTCCATCTACTATATGTCACTAATAATTAGAGCTCCTCCTCAATTTAGTATTCGCATACTAAAAACAGAGTCTATTTCTCCATTTACAGGTTGGTCCAGTGTTGTTTTTCAACTCGTCGACTCTGAAGATCATATCTTGCTTTTTTTTTAAAACTTGTCTATATGATAGCATACTCTACCATAACTTGAGAATATGTATTTAGAATACTCTCATGCACATTGAAGAGTTTTATACTCGGACTATTTTATACCTACATTGTTTTAAGGGATAAATTCGAATGGACACTCCTAATTATTTTTAAAACATTCCATATATGTATTTTTGTTTTTGTTACACAGTAGTGGTTTATTATGACTGATATACATATCCATATATATCTAGTTTTTCATACCATGTTTTAGACCTGCTTTATTACAGAGTATTACTTTGGTTCGCCATAATTCAATTTATTATTTTAGAGTTTAACCCTATGTAGATCAGAATCATCTGAGAAGTTGATTCTGCCTTTTCTCTTCCTTCCAAAACCTTCACCTTTTTGGCTGTTCCAAGAAGTCAATTCTCTTATTAGTTTTTCCTGCTCCTCACCGGCTAAGGATAGCCTATCATTTTGCATTCTTAGCTAGGCCATTTCCCGTTTCATCCTGTGCAACATAGCCATCATAGGAGCATTGGGATCTGACGTGTTATCTCCACCACCAAGATCAACATAGAGTTCATCTCCTTCAGCCATTGACTTTTCAGTTTCAGTACCTTTGTACACTAACACAAAACAACATTAGTAACATAATATATATATATATATATATGTGTGTGTGTTTGTGTGTTTGTGTGTGTGTGTATATATATATATATATATATATATATATATATATATATTTTTTTTTTTTTTTTCAAAACAGTGAGCACAACAATAGCCCAGTTTTTCTTAACATGGGCTCTGATACCATTTGTAATATACCTCCATTGCACTATTTTTTTTTTTTCCTCCATTCTAGGAATAATAATATCTAAGCTATGCTTTCATTTCATTTTTCTATAACTATATTTTAACTTAATATAATTTAGTTCTTAACCAATGTATAAAATCAGTTATATACATTATTATTCCATAGCTAAGTACTCAATTTAATTTAGAAACCTTTTTTTTTTTAACCCACCATTGATCACATTGATGAGACTCCCATGTACTCATCACACACACACACACACACACACACACATATATATATATATATATAAGAGTAAATTTTAATCCCACTTACTCATCATATATATTTTGAATCCCGCTTATGAGTTACTTACATAAAAATTAGAACATTACTTCCATTAATCCTCCTACGCCATATGGTTTCATTTGTCACTTATATTATATATTACATAATTGAATTTAACAATTAGTAATTTAATTATAGATGACTCATTACATCTATGGATGGTCCTTATAATAATCCCATTACTTTGTATGAATATGGTCTATTATTATTTTTTGTCGTATTTATATTAATACATGGTCGTAACCTTTACCATTTGAGAATGATTCAGCTTACGTTATTCATGTCGTTGAATTGACACAAGATTTCTTTCCACTTATTTTAGCGTTATTATACCAATTTTATTTTTCATTTGCCTACGGATGAGTTTGGAATGAATACCAATACACGGCACTTTCACGGCACTTGTGTACTTTGCCAACTCTGAAATAGTATGCTTATATTTATTTCGTTGGACATATCTTTTCCTCGAGCCTCAAAATCTATTATTTGTTTAATAAAAAATATCACATCTCTGTGATTTGGTTTAATTTGCTTATCTGTTTTAGTACCGGATCGTATCATACCTGGTAGGGTTTTGAATTATCGATTGGTGTGTATCGATCCAAGAGAGAGCTATCAGATGTTTGCCAAGTGTATGGGTGGATGTCATTACGGTTTGACTGTTTGTCTCTCTATTTAACCTCACGGATTTTTCATTTAGTTCTTCTCCGAGGGTTTTTCTTTCCAGAGAATTTTTTTGTTTTGTTCTTACTCCAAATGTATATGTGGCGAAATACAAGATTTACACAGCGTTCTACTCCGCTCGTTCAATGTCGTGTGATACCCCAGGTACTCTGGTTCATTTATCATGTGATTATATGCTAGTTTCCAGAATTTTTGATTAGTTTTGCAATCCGAAATTTCTAAAAATCCTTCTTTGAATTCTTCGTTTGGAATTTTTTTAGTTGATCCTATGTGAGAATACATTTCTAATTTTCTTTCTAAGTATCCTACACTTGTGAGGTCGATATTATTATTCTCAGAGATTTGTATTGGTTTTGTAAGAAATCCCATAACGTTTATTCATTTTGTTTAACAGAGATTTTCATTTTCAAAATTACTCTACCACTTATGAAGCTATTTAGCCTCAGAATTTAACTTAGTTTTATTTCATCTATTGTTAGTATGACCATCTCTAGTTCCATTCAGTCTCGGTGATGTGAATATGGAATGATTCTAATATCATTCGACCAGAGGTAATCGTATCATACACAAATTAACTCTGTAACTTATTAAGTTGGACTTAAGTTTTTTTTATTATTATTTTTTCTATGTTACTAATTAAATTAAAATTTCTTCTCTGCTTGCAGGTACTTTCTCCTTTCCATCTATTATCTGTCGCTAACAATTAGAGCTCCTCCTCAGTTTAGTATTTGCATACTAAAAACAGAGTCTATTTCTCCATTTACAGGTTGGTCCAGTGTTGTTATTCAACTCGTCGATTCTGAAGATCGTATCTTGCTTTTGTTTAAAAATTGTCTATGTGATAGCATACTTTTCCATCACTTGAGAATATGTATTTAGAATACTCTCATTCACATTGAAGAGTTTTATACTTGGACTATTTTATACCTACATTGTTTTAAGGGATAAATTCGAATGGACTCTCCTGATTATTTTTAAACCATTCGATATATGTATTGTTGTTTTTATTACATGGTAGTGGTTTATTATGACTGATATATATATCCATATATATCTATTTTTTCATACCAATTTTTATACCTGCTTTATTACAGAGTATTACTTTGGTTCGCCGTAATTTAATTTATTATTTTACTGTTTAACCCTATGTAGATCAGTATTTTATCTACTATGAAATTTACTAATTTCTTTGATAAATTTAATATATATTCAGGGTTATTCCAAAATTTCAGATCATTTCCAATTTCTTTTTGCATACTTCTACACAGAAATTACATATTTTTTAATGTAATATATTGAGAACTCTCCCAGGTTTAATATTTATTACAAACATGGCAGATATAAATTATCCATAGAAAATTTATGTTTAAAGCATAGGAATTTAGTGATCACTTAGCAGTTTTCTAAAATATTTATGTCTTCAAAAAGGTATTTACCTTTATAATATATTAGAGACTAATACTATCGTGTTCTATTTTGATATAATGGTATGAATTTGTTTACTCTGTATAACTCTAGTAATTTCTTTAATCATTTTTATGCACAAAATTTAGTTTAAGAGTATACATAACCCTCCTTTAGCATGTAATCAATTTTATTCTTTTCTATTTATGTGTTCATAAATATATGCATAACTTCTAAAATTGTATACCATAGTACTTCAAATAATAGGAACATAAGTACAATGTATTAATTCCTTAACAAAACTCTTCTAATTCTAATTTGATAAAATGGTATTTCTTTTCATATTACAGTTCAGTTTCTTTATACAGAATTGCATTCTACCATATTTTTAATACAGATTTCATAGAGGGTTTTTACCTCTGAGTTAGATTAAAATGCTTCATATAAAGTTTTCTTTTCAGATTTATACTATATATGTGTATATATATAAAATATTTTCTTTTTCTGAAGTAGATTAAAGTTACAAACTTTAATTATCCATGGGATGTTATATCTTCCAGATTTAAACCAATATCAGGTTTAGACATTTTGGTGGATATTTCCCATGACTTCTATTCCTACAACTATACAGAATTTGGAAGATTAAATCTTCTAATAAGTTCTGTTAAATGTAGGAAAAGTAAAATTTTGAAATATAAAAACATAAGATAATGTCAACCTCAATAAAATGTAACATTTATGTATTATATTTATAACAGAAAACTTTAAATTATATGTGCATACCACTTATTTCTATGACCAATCCTCGCAACCATAGAATTCCTCTATCTCCAGAATTCACCCCCGAGCTGAGATCCTCCCAAGAATAGACCAACCTCAATTTGTTCTGGAGCAGCTTATTTAAGCTATGCTCTCCCCAAAGCCTATTTCCAATTCTGCGTCCAGAATTTCAAGATGCTTTTATTCCTGTTTGCCTAGGCTTCCCTTATTCAGGGACTCTAAAGCTACTTTATGTTTTTCCAGCTTTTTACCTCTTCCCAACTACTTTCCTCATCATTGGGGAATTTAGATTTTTCCTCAAAAATCTAAATTAGAAACAATTTCTTTCAAGTATTTTTGAAAGATTTTGCGGAAAGTCTTAACCTTTTTCCATAACCTCATGGATTAGGCAAGTGATCTCAATTTCTCCTTTGGTCATAATGCACACAACATTTTATTTGTTTTTCATTAATAAAAATTCAAGTAAATCCACACAATAATTATCCATTAGGGTCCACTCCCCTTTGGACTTAGGTTCAAATGTCAAACCTGAAAAGCATAACAAATTGGGGTGTTACAAATTCCCCCTCTGAAAACAAACACCATCCTCGGTGTTAGTAGCTAGCTACTAAAGTTTAAATTGAAAATAGAAATGGATATTTTTCCATCATATTAGCTTCTCTTTCCCATGTAGCTTCATCAGCAGTAAAGTGCTTCCACTGCCCTTTTACTCTGGCTTCTGTTCTATTCCGCAATTCAATTTCTTCCTGCTCCAAGATTTGAAGCGGTTGTGGAAGGAATTCTGCTTCTAGTTCCACCTGGATCACATTCCAATCAATAATGTGAGAAGCATCATGTACATGTTTTTTCAATAAAGAGACATGAAACACATGATGAACTTTAATATGCATAGGTAATGCCAGTTTGTAAGCTACTGGTCCAACCCTTTCTAAGATTTCAAAAGGCCCAAAGTATCTAGGAGCCAATTTTGCACAACTACCAGTATGTAGTGTACTCTTCTTAGGTTTGATTCGTAGGTAAACATGATCACCCACTTTAAATTCTCTATGAGTTCTCTTCTGATCTGCATAAATTTTCTATCTATCTTGAGCTGTTTTTATATTTTTCTAAATTTGTTTCACAACTCTTTCCATTTCCTTTAAAGCATCTAGCACTAAAATGAGCTTATCTTCAGGTTGACTCCAGCTTAAAGGAGTGCGACACTTCCTTCCATAGAGTGCTTCAAATGGACTCATTTTTATGGATGTTTGATATCTATTGTTATAGGAAAATTCTGCTAAATGTAAATAATCTTCCCACTTTTTTGGCCTATCCATTACGTACATTCTTAACATATCCTCCAAAATCTGATTTGTCCTCTCTGTTTGACCATCAGTTTGAGGGTGATAAGCAGTATTAAAGTTTAACTTAATGCCCATCCCTCCAAACAAACTCTTCCAAAATGGAGCAGTGAATTTAACATCTCTTTCTGAAATTATCATCTTTGGAACTCCATGTAGTCTTACTATTTCTTTCATGAACACATTTTCTACTTGGGCTATTCCAAAAGTGGATTTTACAGGTATAAAATGAGCAGCCTTTGTCAAAGTATCTACCACTACCATCACAAAATCATGTTGATATTTTGTTTTAGGTAAGCTAGTAATAAAATCAATTGAAACAATGTCCCATTTCCATTCTGCTATTGGAAAGGGATTTAAAATACCAGCTAGATGTTGATGTTCAACTTTAAGTAGTTGACATGCCATACACCTAGCTAAATAGTTGGCTACATCCTTTTTCATTCCTAGCCAAAATAATTTCTTTTTCAAAGTTGTTAATAATTTATGATATCCATGATGTCCTAAATAAGGTTGTTTATGATATTCATCTAAGATGTCCATTTTCGAGGAATCCACATTTGAGATATATAATATGTTTTTATAGCAGATTAGTCCTTTCTGATTTTGAGTGTACACTTTTATTTCCTTTTTCAACATTTTTTTTTTAATTTATTCATATTGAAGATCTTGCTCTATTACCTTTTTCACCATTCTCTCCAAATCAAAATCTATACTACTCCCAAGATTGCTTATGCCTTGTACAACATTTCTACTTAGTGCATCAGCGATTTTATTTTCTTTTCCTTTGATGTGTTTAATTTCAAAGTCAAATTCACTCAGAAAATACAGCCATCTAGCTTGTCTAACATTCAGATCTGGTTGAGTGAAAAAATATTTCAGGCTAATGTGATCTGTCATTAGGATAAACTTCTTTCCTAAAAGGTAGTGTCTCCACATCTTGAGAGCATGAATCACAACCACTAATTCAAGATCATACAGAGTGTAATTTTCTTCATGTTTCTTAAGTTTTCTAGATTCATAAGAAATAACAGAATTCTCTTGTAACAAAACTCCTCTTATTCCTTCTGCACATGCATTCGTGCACACCACAAACTCTTTATTTGGATCTGCAATCTTCAGGATTGCAGTTGTAGTTAGTTTTAGTTTTAACAGTTCAAATTTTGGCACTTTTCAGTCCACTCAAATTTTGTACCTTTTCTCTGCAATGAAGTTATTGTATGTGCTATTGCAGAAAATCTTTCTACAAACCTTTGATAATACCCTGAAATCCCCATAAAATATCTTGCTGTTGATACATCAGTAGGTACAGGCCACTCTTTTATGGCTTTTATCTTTTCAAGATCAACAACCAATCCTTGTTCTGACATGATATGCTCCAAAAATTGGATTTTATCCTTATAAAACTCACATTTATTAAATTTGGCATACAACTGGTTTTCTTTCAAAGTCTGTAATACAATTATTAAGTGTTCTTTATGCTCTTCCTCACCTTTTGAATAAACTAGAATGTCATCTATAAATATTGGTACAAATTTATCTAAGTATTTATTCAGAACACTATCCATTAAGCACATAAATGTGGCAGGAGAATTTGTCAAACCGAAAGGTAAGACTACAAATTCATAGTGCCCATATCTAGTTCGAAAGGTTGTTTTGCTGATATATTCTTCTTTAATTCTTAGTTGGTGATAACTGTCCTCAAATCAATCTTGGAAAATACTGAAGCTCCCCTAACTTGGTCAGAAAGGTCATCAATTCTAAGTAAAGGGTACCTATTTTTGATAGTCAGATTATTCAGTTGACAATAATCAATACACATTATAAAAGTACCATCCTTCTTCTTCACAAATAACACAGGTGCTCCCCAAGGGGATACACTTGGTCTTATATAACCTTTATCCAACAATTCTTGTAATTGCATCTTTAACTCCATTAATTTAGGGGGACTCATTCTATAAGGGGCTTTAGAAACGGGAGTTTCACCTAGCATTAGATCAATGGTAAAATCAATTTCTCTTTTGGGGGGATGATGAGGAATCTCCTCCAGAAATACTTCCTTAAACTCTCTAACCACTAGTAAAGTGTCTATCATACTTTCTTTAGGTTGCTGTCCTAATTCTTCAACATGTACAGCATACACTTGATATCCTTTCCTAGCTGTTCTTTTTAATTGCAAAGATGATATTTGTCTTGCAAAAATTGGTTTTGGTTTTCCTTTGAGTATACATGGTCTCCCTTCCTCATCTACACAATGCAGAGTTTTATCCCAACAATTCATCATAGCATTTTTCTTCTCTAACCAGTCCATTCCTATTAGAAAATCATATGAGCCTAAGGGCAAAATATTTAAATTTACTTCTGTCTGAAAATCATTTAACTTAATTGCTGTTTGAGGTAACTTATGAGTTACTTTTTGTTTGGTACCAGTGGCCAACTAAACCAACCATGACTGTTTAAATTTTTTAGATTTGAGCTTGCATTTCTCTACAACTTGTGGACTAATGTAACTCAAAGAAGCACCCAGATCAATTAAAACTATAACAGATTGGTCAGCAATCGTACCTTCCATTTCGACCATAGTAGCGTGATGTTCTGCTTGTCTATTCTCCAAAGCTGCACTGATAGTGGGGATATTTATGGCCACATCATTTACCGTAGTAGTTTCTATAGGCCTTAAAACCATCTGAATATTTCGATGAGGACAGTCTCTCAAAACATGAGGTTCTCCACAACCCCAGCACTTTAATGGCTCTCTCATTTTCACTATTCCTTCATTCTTATTAGTTTCATTCATACTTTCAGAACCCGTTTGAGATTGGGCAGTTTGATTATCATTTGGTTTACTAAACTTCTTTCTCTGATGGTTCTTACCAAAATTTTTCAAGTAGGCTGGTTTCTGTTTTCTTCCACTAAATTCACCCTTGCTAGACCATTTCTTCCCTTGGTCCATCTTACCATGAAAATGTTGATAACATAATCTAGCCTTTATTACTACTTCATCCATTGTTTTTGGGTTATTGAACTCTATTTTCTATTTATACGCAATAGGAAAACAGTTCAAGAATCTCTGCACTTTTTCCTTCTCCTCTCAGATGTATGGCACATATATTAGCAGATTTGTGAGCTTAGTAACCAAATCATCTATGGTGAGTTGTCCCAATTTGAGTTCATGAAACTCTTTTTCTTTGTCATCATAATATCGTTCATTTAAATATTGATTCTTGAACTTGATTTGAAAATCTTCCCATGTCACTGTTTTCTCATCAATTGTGTGAACCATCTTTGTTTCCTCCCACCACAAGGTAACTTTACCTTATAGTTGATAAATAGCTAATCTGGCCTTCAGATTTCTTTCATACTCATAAACTTGAAAATCTTTAATCATGTTTAATAGCCATGCCTCATCATCTTCCTCCTTCTCTCCATCATAGGAGGGAGGTTTTATTTTTTGGAATTCACCCTGCAATTCCTTCTTTTGCCTAGACTGCTGTCTATTGGTGTCATCTTCTTCAAAATCATCTGAGAAGTTGATTCTACCTTTTCTCTTCCTTCCGGAACCTTCACCTTCTTGGTTGTTCCGAGAAGTCAATTCTATTATCAGTTTTTCCTACTCCTCACTCCTAAGGATAACCTATCATTTTGCATTCTTAACTGGGCCATTTCCCTTTGCATCCTGTGCAACATAGCCATCATAGAAGCATTGGGATCTGGCATGTTATCTCCACCACCCAGATCAACATAGAGTTCATCTCCTTCAGCCATTGACTTTTCAGTTTCAGTACCTTTGTACACTAACACAAAACAACATCAGTAATATATATATATATATATATATATATATATATTCAAAATAGTGAGCACAACAACAACCCAATTTTTCATAACATGGGCTCTGATACCATTTGTAATATACCTCCATTCCACTAAAAAAAAATATTTTTTTTTCTTCCATTCAGGGAATAATAACATCTAAGCTATGCTTTCATTTCATTTTTCTATAAAAATATTTTAACTTAATATAATTTGCTTCTTAACCAATGTATAAAATCTATTATATACATTATTATTCCATAGCTAAGTACTCAATTTAATTTAGAAACCTTTTTTTTTTTTTAACCCACCATTGATCACATTGATGAGACTCCCATGTACTCATCACACACACACACACACACACACACGTATATAAGTGTACATTTTAATCCCACTTACTCATAATATATATTTTGAATCCCACTTATGAGTTACTTGCATAAAAATTAGAACATTACTTCCATTAATCCTCCTACCCCATATGGTTTCATTTGTCACTTATATTATATATTACATAATTGAATTTAACAATTATTAATTTAATAATAGATGACTCATTACATATATGGATGGTACTTAAAATAATCCCATTACTTTGTACGAATATGGTCTATTAAATTTTTCTTCATCATATTTCTATTAATACATGGTCATAACCTTTACCATTGGAGAATGATTCGGTTTACGTTATTCATGTTATTGAATTGACACAAGATTTCTTTCTGCTTATTTTAGCATTATTATACCAATTTGATTTTTCAGTTGCCTACGGATGAGGTTGGAATGAATACCAGTACACGACACTTTCAAGGCACTTTTTTACTTTTCCAACTCTGAAATAGTACGCATATACTTATTTCGTGGTACACCCCTTTTCCTCAAGCTTCAAAATCTATTATTTGTTGAATAGAAAATATCACATCTTTGTGATTTGGTTTAATTTTGCTTATCTATTTTAGTACTGGATCGTATCATGCCTGGTAGGGTTTTGAATTATCGAATGGTGTGTATCGATCCAAGAGAGAGCTATCAGATGTTTGCCAAGTGTATGGGTGGATGTCATTAGTGTTTGACTATTTTTCTCTCTATTTAACCTCACGGATTTTTCATTTAGTTCTTCTCCGAGGGTTTTTCTTTCCAGAGAATTTTTTTGTTCTGTTCTTACTCCAAATGTATATGCGGTGAAGTACAAGATTTACGCATCGTTCTACTCCACTTGTTCAATGTCGTGTGATACCCCAGGTACTATGGTTAATTTATCATGTGATTATATGCTAGTTTCCGGAAATTTTGATTGGTTTTGCATTCCGAAATTTCTGAAAATCTTTCCTTGAATTCTTCATTTGGAATTTTTTTAGTTGATCCTTTGTGAGAATACATTTCTAATTTTTTTTATAAGTATCCTATACCGGTGAGGTCGATCTTATTATTCTCAGATATTTGTATTGGTTTTGTAAGAAATCCCATAACGTTTATTCATTTAATAACTAGATTTTCATTTTGTTTAACAGAGACTTTCATTATCAAAATTAATCTTCCACTTATGAAGTTATTTAGCCTGGGAATTTAACTTAGTTTTCTTTCATCTATTGTTAGTATGACCATCTCTGGTTCCATTCGGTCTCGACGATGTGAATACGCAATGATATCTAATACCATTTGACCAGAGGTAATCGTATCATACAGAAATTAACTCTGTAACTTATTAAGTTCGACTTAAGTTTTTATTTTTATTTATTTTCTTTGTTACTAATTAAATTAAAACTTATTTTGTGCTTGCAGGTACTTCCTCCTTTCCATCTATTATATGTCGCTAACAATTAGAGCTTCTCCTCAATTTAGTATTCGCATACTAAAAATAGAGTTTATTTCTCCATTTATAGGTTGGTCTAGTGTTGTTATTCAACTCGTCGACTCTGAAGATCGTATATTGCTTTTGTGTAAAACTTGTCTATGTGATATCATACTCTGCCATCACTTGAGAATATATATTTAGAATACTCTCATGCACATTGAAGAGTTTTATACTCGAACTATTTTATACCTACATTGTTTTAAGGGATAAATTATAATGGACTCTCTTGATTATTTTTAAACCATTCAATATATGTATTGTTGTTTTTATTACATGGTAGTGGTTTATTATGACTGATATATATATCCATATATATCTAGTTTTTCATACCAAGTTTTATACTTGATTTATTACAGAGCATTACTTTGGTTCGCCATAATTTAATTTATTATTTTTACAGTTTAACCCTATGTAGATCAGTATTTTATCTACTGTGAAATTTATTACGTTCTTTGATAAATTTAATATATATTCATGGTTATTCAAAAATTTCATATCATTTCCAATTTCTTTCTGAATACTTCTACACAGAAATTACATGTTTTTCAATGTAATATATTGAGAAATCTCTCAGGTTTAATAGATATTACAAACAGGGCAGATATAAATTATCCGTAGAAAATTTATGTTTAAAGCATAGGAATTTAGTGATCACTTAGCAGTTTTCTGAAATATTTTTGTCTTCAAAAAGGTATTTACCTTTATAATATATTAGAGATTAATACTATCATGTTCCAGTTTGATATAATGGTATGAATTTGTTTACTCTGTATAACTCTGGTAATTTCTTTAATAATTTTTATGCACAGAATTTAATTTAAGAGTATACATAATCCTCCTTTAGCATGTAATCGATTTTATTCTCCTCTATTTATGTGTTCATAATTATATGTATAACTTCTGAAATTGTATACCATAGTACTTCAGATAATAGAAACATAAGTACAAAGTATTAATTCCTTAACAAAACTCCTCTAATTCTAATTTGATAAAATGGTATTTATTTTCAGATTACAGTTCAGTTTCTTTGTACATAACTGCATTCTAATATATTTTTAATAGAGATTTCATAGAGGGTTTTAACCTCTGAGTTAGATTAAAATGCTTCATGTAAAGTTTTATTTTCAGATTTATACTATATCTATGTATATATATATATAATATTTTTTTTTTTCTGAAGTAGATTAAAGTTACAAACTTTAATTATCCATAGGATGTTATATCTTCCAGATTTAAACCAATATCAAGTTTAGACATTCTGGTGGATATTTCCCATGAGTTCTATTCCTACAACTATACAGAATTTGGAAGATTAATTCTTCTAATAAGTTCTGTTAAATGTAGGAAAAGTAAATTTTTGAAATAGAAAAACATAAGATAATCTCAACCTCAATACAATGTAAGATTTATGTATTATATTTCTAATAGAAAACTTTAAATTATATGTGCATACCACTTATTTCTATGACCAATCCTCCCAACCATAGAATTCCTCTATCTCCAGAATTCACCCCCGAGCTGAGATCCTCCCAAGAACAGACCAACCTCAATCTATTCTAGAGTAGCTTATTTAAGCTATGCTCTCCCCAAAGCCTATTTCCAATTCTGTCCTGAATTTCAGGATGCTTTTATTCCTGTTTGCCTAAGCTTCCCTTATTTAGGGACTTTAAAGCTGCTCTCTCTTTTTTTCAGCTTTTTACCTCTTCCCAACTACTTTCCTCATCATTGGGGAATTTAGATTTTTCCTCAAAAATCTAAATTAGAAATAATTTCTTTCAAGGCTTTTTGAAAGATTTTGAGGAAAGTCTTAACCTCTTTCCATAACCTCATGGATTAGGCAAGTGATCTCAATTTCGCCTTTGGTCATAATGCACAAAAACATTTTATTTATTTTTTATTAATAAAAATTCAAACAAATCCACACAATAATTATCCATTGGGGTCCACTCCCCTTTCGACTTAGGTTCAAATGTCTAACTTGAAAAGCATAACAACTTGGGGTGTTACACTCTTATTCTTCTATGAGTTGTTGTAGTGACTTTGAAAGTTGAATGACACCACATTCCATCATTCCAAATTGATAGATTCCACTCAATGCAACAAGTGGCACCTAACTTTTTTAAAACATCAAGAAAAACAACAATCTAGCTATCCAAAGGAATCAACTGGCTGAAGAGTAAAATCAATACTAGAAGTTGAAAGAGTAAAAGCAATAATAGAAGTTGAATTGTAGAAACCAATCGCTCCAGGTAAGACAACTAAAATTTTGAGAAACAAGACATTGTATTTCCTATTGTATTATTTGTCATTTGTTCTTTTTAATTGCAATTTAAATTACTTGAGGAGGGGTTAAGTCACTTTAAAGTTTATTTTGGTTTTCAAAAATTAATAATATAAATTTAAGTATCCAAAGTTTCTAAAATATGTAATTTTAAGAATATATTTCTATTAAAAAAATTATTCTAAATTACTAAATATTTTATTATATTTAAAATTCAAATGTTATTATACATTTTTTTTTCAATTTAATTTATTAATAAAATATTATATATTAGTGGAAATATATTTAATCATTCAATTCAAACATATCATTTGTAAATATAATTATTTTTTATTTTCATTTTTATTTGTTTTGTAAATTAATTTATTAATAAAACATCACATAAATTGAGATTGCTAGTGCATTTTTTGTTATTAATTAATTGTATCCAGAGAAGTACACTTTTCCATATTTTTAAATTATCTGTTTCGTTAGCAATTAGCTATAATTTTATTAGCAACACATAATTTCTATAGATAAGATGAAAATATTGGACTCATTTATGCAAATTAAGATAGATCTAAAATAATATTTGTAAGAGTAAGATTTAAAGAATTTATATGACCAATTGTATATACAAATTTTTATTAAAAAAAAACAATTTATAATACATATTAAAAATATGCATGTACAAGAAATATTTAAGTAGGTAAGACAACTAAAACTTTGACAAACAAGACATTGTATTTCCTATTGTATTATTTGTCCCGTGTTCTTTTTAGTTGCAATTTAAAATTACTCGAGGAGGGGTTAAGTCACTTGAAAGTTTATTTTGGTTTTCAAAAATTAATAATATAAATTTAAGTGTCAAACGTTTCTAAAACATGTAATTTTAAGAATATATTTCTATTAAAAAAATATATATATATATATATATATATATATATATATATATATATTTTAAATTATTAAATATTTTATTATGTTTAAAATTCAGATGTTATTATACATTTTTTTTTCAATTTAATTTATTAATAAAATATTATATATAAGTGGAAATATATTTAAAAATTCAATTCAAATATATCATTTGTAAATATAATTATTTTTTATTTTCATTTTTAACTTGTTTTGTAAATTAATTTATTAATAAAACATCACATAAATTGAGATTGTTAGTGCATTTCTTGTTATTAATTAATTGTGTTTGGAGAAGTCGACTTTTCCATATTTTGTAATTATCTGATTCTTTAGCAATTAGCTATAATTTTATTAGTAACACATATGCAAATTAAGATAAATCTAAAATAAGATTTGTAAATGTAAGATTTAAACAATTTATATGACCAATTGTATATATACAATTTAAAAAAAAAAAAAAAAAACAATTTATAATACATATTAAAAATATGTATGTACAAGAAATATTTAACTATGATTTTAAACTTGACTTAATTTCTTAAAATTATCTTTTCTCAATATATATTTGAATAATATCAAATTCAATTAACTATTTTTTTGTTGAAAGAGAATAATACCAAGCACATATTTCCATACTAACATTTTTACCCTGGGGATTGTCTTCTAATTTTGATGTGAAATTGATGTGATAAATCTAAGGAAATGATCCCTGCTTAATGTAAATATAGAAAAGTTACAATTAGAGGTTGAGTGGTTATGGGTATTTGATTTGAGTGTGTTGTTAATTTAGTTGGTAAGAACATATCTATAGCTATTTAGGATTGAAATCCATCACTTCAAACAATTGTTACTTTTAATTATATTTATTGTTCAAAATGGAAAGTGTATGTGGCGATAATATGATATATTCTGCTGTTGGTAATAGCTACCATGATGTAGTCCAGAAAAAGTCGAAGTCTAAAGGAAATGAGGCATACAAATTGTTTTTTTTAAGGTGAATAAATTGCACCTGGAATAGCTATCATAGGGAAGTATAATCTTGTTTAGAAATAGACTATATGACTTATGAAAACCAAACTTCCTTATTTCATTGTTAGACTATTACAACAAAACTCAAAATTTTGATTATATGAGTTGTACCATTGAATATCTGTTAGACATACATAGTTTCCCCATTTTATTGTTAAACCACACAAAAAACTCTAAATTATGATTATCTAAGGTGTAACATTCAATTTAAAAAATAAGAAGAAATGGCTACAATGTGAATAAACCGATGTTGGCAACCAGTGAAAGATAATGTGAATAATAGATGGCACAGAATAATATTATTTAGAAAGAGACTATATGGCTTGTGAAAACCAAACTTCCCTATTTTATAGTTAGACTATTGCAACAAAACTGAAAATTATGAGTATATGAGTTGTATCATTGAAGATCAGTCAGACATACATATTTTCCCCATTTTATTGTTAAAACACACCAGAAAACTCTAAATTATGATTATCTAAGTTGTAACATTGAGTTAAAAAAAAAAATGGCGACGATGTGAATAAATCGATCTTGGAAACCGGGGAAAGATAATGTGAATAATAGATGGCACAGATTAAAAAGTAAGTTGTAACATTGAATTTATAAAAAAATAAATGGCTACGATGTGAATAAATGGATGTTGGCAACCGGTGAAAGATAATGTGAATAATAGATGGTACAGACTAAAAAAAGAAAAACCTATGCCAATAAATTTAACAATAGAATAAAAGATATATATTTTGGCTAATGACAACAGCCCTTCTGCCACACATGGTAGATCATAAGGCTCCTAACCTTGTGGTCATGGTTTGAACAAGCCAGCTTATAAAAGTGTGGAAAGTTTTTTGGGTAATTGGCCGACCATTTAAAATAATATGTTGATCTTGAAGAAGTGTGGAAATTTTATGTTTGTATTCAATCACAAATATTTAAATTGTTACAATGAATTAATGAGAAAATTCCTTTACATTTTTACGAGTGTAGGCACATGGAAGGTAAAGGAGAGGGAGTAATAGTAGTAGAATATGGTAGAAGAAAAGAAAATACTTGTAAAGAAAACTCTAAATTATGATTATCTAATTTGTAACATTGAATTTAAAAAGAAGAAGAAATGGCTACGATGTGAATAAACCGATGTTGGAAATCGGTGAAAGATAATGTGAATAATAGATGGCACAGATTTAAAACTAAGTTGTAACCTTGAATTTAAAAAAAAATGGCTACGATGTGAATAAACAGATGTTGGAAACCGATGAAAGATAATGTGAATAACAGATGGCACAGAATAATATTTTTTAGAAATAAACTATATGACTTGTGAAAAACAAACTTCCCTATTTCATAGTTAGACTATTGCAACAAAACTGAAAATTATGATTATATGAATTGTACCATTGAAGATCGGTGAGACATACATACTTTTCCATTTTATTGTTAAACCACACCAAAAAACTCTAAATTACAAATATCTAAGTTGTAACATTGAATTTAAAAAATAAAATGACTACGATGTGAATGAACCAATGTTGGCAACCGGTGAAAGATAATGTGAATAATAGATGGCACAAATTAAAAATTAAGTTGTAACATTGAATTTAAAATAAAATAAAAGAAATGGCTACGATGTGAATAAAGTGACGTTGGCAAATGGTGAAAGACAATGTGAATAATAGATGGCATAGAATAATATTGTTTAGAAATAGACTATATGACTTGTGAAAACCAAATTTCCCTATTTCATCGTTAGACCACTGTAACAGAATACAAAATTATGATTATATGAGTTGTATCATTGAAGATCAGTCAGACATACATAGTTTTCGCATTTTATTGTTAAACCACACCAGAAAACTCTAAATTAATATTATCTAATTTGTAACATTGAATTTAAAAAAAAAAAAAGCTACAATGTGAATAAACCGATCTTGGAAACCGATAAAAGATAATGTGAACAATAGATGGCACAGATTAAAAAAGTAAGTTGTAACATTGAATTTAAAAAAAGAAAATGGCTACGATGTGAATAAACGGATGTTGGCAACTGGTAAAAGATAATGTAAATAATAGATGGTACAGATTAAAAAAGAAATACCTATGATAGGGAATTTAACAATAGAGTAAAAGATATCTATTTTTGCTAATGACAACAGCCCTTCTGGCGCAGATGGTAGAGTGCAAGGCTCTTAACCTTGTGGTTGTGGTTTCGAGCTAGCTTATAAAAGTTTGGAAAGTTTTTGGGTAATTGGCCGACCATTTAAAACACTGTGTTGATCTTGAAAAAGTGTGGAAATTTTATGTTTGTATTCAATCACAAATATTTAAATTGTTACACTGAATTAATGAAAAATTTCCGTTACATTTTTCTGAGTGTAGGCACATGGAAGGCAAAGGAGAGGGAGTAATAGAAGTAGAAGAGGGCGGAAGAAAATAAAATGCTTGTAATGAAACAGGATGAAAGATAAGAAGTAGAGCATGAGGAGATACATGAGAAAACTGACTAACTAGGTTGCCGTACATCATAGTTTGTGCAGGAGCACCGATAATGGAAGAAATCTAGAATCAATCCTAAATTACTTCATCCCAAAAGTGAATGCTAAAGCATAGCAGTCTAATTAAATTCATAATATTAAACATGACATTTGAAACATAATACAACGGATTGTAATTACATGTATAGAAATGAAGTGTTCTGTTTCTAAGTTAGTATTTAAAGTGTCATAATTTTCTGTTTTAGGTACATAGTGTTGTAATTTTGATAATTACAAACAACAGAAGTAGAGAGATAGAGAGAATGATCTCTCCTCTACAACAGAGAGAAATTTAAAAAAAAATTGGCAGGAGACAGAGTTTCCCAGACTTTTAAAACAACTTCTATTTATTCAAAACAAACTGTTACAAATTCTTCCTCTTAGCAGAGGGATAACAAAAGAATCACTGCTACAGACGCAGTGCTACACAAGAAAATATCTGTCTGTCAAAAAAAACAATACTCTGTCTTCATACAATCAACAAACTGCTGTGTATTTCACTTTTTTTCCGCGCTGCTGTGCGAAACACCAAAGCAGAACAATACAACACTACTCAGGCTCGCAGGCCTCTTTGGCTTTTATATGCCGCATATAAAAAAAATTACATAAAACCTTTACGGAACCTCTTTAAAAAAAATTCAAATTCATGACGTGCGAGTGGGGACCACATCGCAGTCGGTGGATCGGAGGTGTCTCACAAAAACTTGCAATTATGATTGAATATCGGATGTGATGAGTCATATAAACTTTGGCCTATAATATGGATCAGGTCCGCCACTCCAATCGCAACTTATTACAAAAGTGTGCGATCAACTGGAAAGTTCTGATTGCGATTACACAACGAACGCGATGGCCCGTTATAAAACATGGCACATAAAGCGATTGGGTCTGAAACTTCAATCGGGGCATATTACAAAGGTGTGCGATCACACAGAAAGTTCCGATTGCAATTTAGATCCCGGACACGATGGACTTATTAACTCCATCATATAACGCCATCGGGTCTGCCAATTTCAAAGGTGCAATTTGGCCCAACACTTAAGAGCTTGCAATTGCGATTGAGAACCCGGATGCGATTTCCCATTCAACTGTGATATATAACCAGATCGGGTCTGGCCTTTGATCAGTTTACAAAATAAAACTCTGCCGATTGAACCTTACGATTCAATACTTGTGATTCCATTGAGATTTCGCCACGTGGTCAAGTGGACCCACGGGCCTCCGCTGCTGTGGGGGGGCGATTTTTAATATAACATTCGGTTGTATTGTGTACAATCGTTCCTCTGCGTAAATCTGCCACATCAACAAGACACTCGGTCCAAAATAACTTTGGTTGTTGAGGGCTTTAAAGCCCGAAACGACTGTTTTTAATAAGTCTGCTCCTCCGTAGATTTGAGCTACGGGAAATCTCATTCCTTCTGCAGAAATTGACTTCGCCCCTCAATCAGAATTAATTCTCATCTGCAATTTGTGGCTGCGGCCCATCAAAATTTAAATTAATCCTTATGGATTTCTCCATTCCTCTTTAATACAGAGTGCTGTGCACTCAAATCTTTGGTGCTGCCTCTGTGTACTCGTTTTCTTCCTGCCCAAAGACACGACAGGTGACTTTAATATTTCAACACTCCCCCTTAAAGTCAGCTGCTGGGTTATCCATCATACCCAAGCATTTTCTTAGAAATTAAAAGGTCTTATGTCCCAATGGTTTAGTTAAAATATCTGTATACTTCTCCTCTGTTTTACAATGTTGTAAAACAATTTCTCCATTGTTCACCAATTCTCTGATATAGTGAAATTTTGTGTCTATGTGCTTTGTCCTTTTATGAAACATAGAATTCTTTGACAATGCAATAGCTGAGCTATTGTCACAATAAATCACTATCCCTTTTACCTGTTCTTGACATAGACTTCTGAACATTCTTCTCATCCAAATTGCTTGACACATTGCTGCTGTAGCTGCCACATATTCTGCGTCTGCTGTAGACAATGCTACAATAGGCTGTTTCTTAGAAGCCCATGAAATGGCTCTTGAACCCATATGAAAAACATAACCGGAAGTTCTCTTCCGATCATCTACACTTCCAGCCCAATCACTGTCAGTGTATCCAACCAATTCTGAATTTTCTGAAGCTGTATACAAAATACCAAATCTTTTAGTTCCTTTCACATACCTCAGAATTCTCTTTGGTGCTTTCCAATGTGCTTCTTTTGGCTTCTCCATAAATCTGGAAATTAAGCTAACAACATGCATAATATCCGGCCTAGTTGCAGTCAAATACATGAGGCTACCAAATATGCTTTTATACAAACTTGGATCGAAATCCTTACTGTTGTTATCCTTACTCAACTTCAATCCCATTACTATGGGAGTAATTGCAGCTTTGCACTCCTGCATATTAAATCTTTCTAGAACTTGATTAACATACTCTGCTTGAGATATAAAAATCCCTTTCTCACCTTGCTCCACTTATATTCCCAAGAAGTATCTCAAAAAACCCATGTCAGTCATTTCAAATTCATTTTTCATCAACATATAAAACAACAATCAACAGCTTACCATCCTTTTCCTTGATGTAGAGGGTGGGTTCTCCCTCACATTTTTCAAATCCATTCTCCAGTAGATAGGATTCTATCCTACTGTACCATGCTCTTGGTGCTTGCTTCAGCCCATAAAGAGCTTTCTTCAATTTGCAGACCTTATGCTCTTGGCCTTTCTTCTCATATCTGAGAGGTTGTTCCACATATACCTCTTCCATTAAAACTCCATTTAAAAATGTGGATTTTACATCCATCTGGTATACTTTCCATTTGTTTTGTGTTGCTATGGACAGCACTGCTCTTACTGTCTCCATTCTTGCAACTGGTGCAAAGGTGTCTTCATAATCAATGCCATGCTTCTACTTATAAACCTTGACAACAAGTCTGGCCTTGTGTCTTTCTATCTTTCCTTCAGCATTGTTTTTGGTCTTATAGACCCATTTAACTCCAATGAATTCCTTTCCTTCTGGGAGACCAACCAGCTCCCATGTTTTATTCTTATCTATGGCTTTAATTTCTTCGTCCATAGCTTCTATCCATTTTCTATCTTTAATTGCTTCTTCAAAATGAATAGGATCATCAACTTGACAATACAAAGAAAATAAGGAATTCATACCTTCATCTGCTACTCCTTGCTCATAGATTTCTCTAAGACTTCTGAACTTTGTTCCTCTTTCACTTGGCGTAGCTGTGCTTGATGAAGCACTCAATTCTGCTCCCTATGCTGTACTCGGTGAACCACTGCCGCTTCTTCTCAAGGGTGTTCTTGCTGCCACATGAGGCATCCCTTGTTGTCCTTGTGGTGGTGGAGGTTGTGCAGTGGATGGGTTATTAATCTCAACCACATCTACATCATCTTCATCATGAGATAAACAGCTTTTGACATTAACTGTTTTCTCAATAATTCCATCCCAAGCTTCTTCTTCAATAAATTGCACATCTCTTCTTATCACAAACTTATTTGTGGATGGGTTATACAATCTGTATCCTTTGGAATCTTCACAATATCCAAGGAAAATGCACTTCTCCCCCTTACTATCCAACTTCTTTCTCAATTTGTCTGGAATGTGTGCATATGCAACACATCCAAAAACTCTCATGTGGGTGACTCCCTGTTTTCTGCCACTCCATGCTTCTTTTGGAACTTTGTTCATCGCCGCTTTTGTGGGGCATCTATTTAAAATATATACAGCACAGTTTGCTGCTTCTGCCCAATAATCATTCGGAAAGTGTTTCGCCTTTAGCACGCTTCTCACCATTTCCATTATGGTTCGATTCTTCCGTTCAGCGACTCCATTCTGCTGCGGCGTGTACCTAGTGGTAAATTGCTTGTGTATGCCGTTCTCTCTGCAAAATCGTTGAAACTCCTTTGATATGTATTCTCCCCCTCTGTCGGTGCTGAGGACTTTAATGTGCAGTCCGCTCTGTTTTTCTACGAGAGCTTTAAAATGGCGAAATTTTTGAAAAAAATCACTCTTATATTTTAAGAAATAAACCCACACTTTTCTTGTGAAATCATCTATAAAGGTCAGCATGTAACTGCTACCTGAAACAGATGCTGTCTGCGTCGGCCCACATAAATCTAAGTGGATTATCTCCAAAGGTGCTTTCGCCCTTATGATTTTTCCTGATGGAAATTTTTCTCTATGTTGCTTTCCCAAGATGCAGCCTTCACATAGGCTGTCAGGCTTCTCAATCAATGGCAAACCCCTTACCATTCCTTTTCTGTGAAGCAAATTTAATCCTCCGAAATTGAGATGTCCAAATCTGAAGTGCCATAACCAATTTTCATCTTTTGCTTCCTTTTGGAAGGCTTCTTGTGTTACAGCAGCTATACTCTTTCCTTTTCCCTTCAAGTCAATATTGAGCTTGAGTGGAAACATTCTATTGCTGGTCATTTGGATTTCAGCAATAATTATCTTTCTTGGAGGTATATCTTTAATTGTGCACACATCATCTTTGAATATTACATTTTAACCTTTGTTTATGAGCTGCCCAACGCTCAGAAGGTTACACTTCAAACCTGGAACATAATACACATCAGGGACAAATTTCTACTCACCATTTCTTTCTCGAATACTAACTCTACCTTTTCCTTTGACAGAGATCTTAGTATCAGCCCCTGTGGTCACTTCAGATTTTACTTCTTCATCTAGATTGTCAAACACTGCTTTGTTGCCAGTCATATGATTACTACAACCTGAGTCTAAGAACCAAACATCATCTTCTCTATCTTGTGCTACATTACATGCCAACAACACATTACTTGGCTTCTTTTCCTCTTTTGCTACATTAGCATTTTGCTTATTTTTCATGTCATTTTGCTTCTTTCTACATTCATTGGCATAATGCCCATATTTCTTGCAATAATGACACTGGACATTGGATTTGTCATACCTTTGTCTATGAGCATGTTGGTGTTGATGTCCACCTTGTTGGTTGTTGCATTGGCCGTGGCTCTAACTTTGACTGTTGCTCCTTCCATGTGAATGTGAAGGGCTGTTCCTTCCACCTCTATTCCGGCTTTTGCCTCTTCCTCTTCCTTTTCCTTGACCTCTTCCTCTTCCTAAAGGCATCTGGGTCTTGAAGGCATGCTCAAGAGATGAGTGCTCATCTCTGCTCAATCTCTGTTCATGAGTTATCAGCGAGGCATGAAGTTCATCCACTATGAACTGTGATGGATCTTTGGTCTCTTCTATGGTGGTTACAATAACATCAAACTTTGAGGGTAAACATATCAAAAGTTTTTCCACTATCCTTCTCTCTTCAAGAGTTTCTCCATGGGATCTTATCTGATTTACAATCCCAACCACATGTGTAAAAAATGTGTCTACATTATCTGACTCTTTCATGCAAAGAGTTTCAAAATATCTTCTCAGCAACTGAAGTTTTGCTGTTTTAACTTTCTCCATACCTTGATAGGTTACTTTCAGAGTTTCCCATGCCTCCTTGGATCTCTTAGCTACTGCTATCCTTGGAAACACACTCTCATTTACTGCCTGATACAAATAGAAGAGAGATTTAGCATCTTTATTCCTATTATTCTTCAACAGATCCTTCTCTACTTAAGTCAAGGCATTAAAAGCCTACTCATTAGCTGGTTCAACAAAACCATCTTCTACAAATTCCCATAAGTCTTGTGAGACAAACAGGGCTCTCATGGTAATGGCCCAATAATCATAGTTCCTTCCGTTAAACTGTGGAAGTTGAACATTTCCAATGTTCATACCAGTGCTTGGTCCATCCATTGCTCTTGAACTGAAATCTGAACTTAAACTTAAACAAACTCTCTTTCCTTCTCTGAAAGAAAAAAATATTTTAAACAAAAAACAACAACTCTGTTTTCTTTGAGAAATACCTGAACTTTGACCTCTGTTGGGCTTTCACACTGCTAGAGAAAATGCTGCAACAAGTCTTCTTCTTCTTCAGCTTATTTGAAACCTTCAAAGAGCCTGAACTAGCTCCGATACCATGTTGGAATTTTGAGAATTCCAAACAACAGAAGTAGAGAGATAGAGATAATGATCTCTCCTCTACAACAGAGAGAAATTTAAAACAAATTTGGCAGGAGACATAGTTTCCCAGACTTTTAAAACAACTTCTATTTCTTCAAAACAAACTATTACAAATTCTTCCTCTTAGCAGAGGGATAACAAAATAATGACTGCTATAGACGCAGTGCTACACAAGCAAATCTCTGTCTCTCAAAAAAAACAATACTCTGTCTTCATACAATCAACACACTGCTGTGTATTTCACTTTTCTTCCGCGCTGCTGTGCGAAACACCAAAGCAGAACAATACAACACTACTTAGGCTCGCAGGCCTCTTTGGCTTTTATATGCCGCATATAAAAAAAATTACATAAAACCTTTACGGAACCTCTTTAAAAAAAATTCAAATGCACGATGTGCGAGTGGGGACCACATCGCAGTTGGCGGATCGGAGGTGTCTCACAAAAACTTGCGATTGCGATTGACTATCGGATGTGATGAGTCATATAAACTCTGGCCTATAATATGGATCGGGTCCGCCACTCCAATCGCAACATATTACAAAATAGTGCGATCAACCGGAAAGTTCCAATTGCGATTACACAACGGACGCGATGGCCCGTTATAAAACATGGCACATAAAGCGATCGGGTCCGAAACTTCAATCGGGGCATATTACAAAGGTGTGCGATCACACAGAAAGTTCCAATTGCGATTCAGATCCTGGACGCGATGGACTTATTAACTCCATCATATAACGCCATCGGGTCCGCCAATTTCAAAGGTGCAATCTAGCCCAATTCTTAAGAGCTTGCGATTGCGATTGAGAACCCGAATGCGATTTCCCATTCAACTGTGATATATAACCGAATCGGGTCCGGCCTTTGATCGAAACACAAAACAAAACTTCGTCGATTGAACCTTGCGATTCAAGACTTGTGATTCCATTGAGATTTCGCCACGTGCTCAAGTGGACCCACGGGCCTCCGCTGCTGTGGGGGGGCGATTTTTAATATAACATTTAGTTGTATTGTGTACAACCGTTCCTCTGTGGAACTGTACCACATCAACAAGACACTCGGTCCAAAATAACTTTGGTTGTTGGGGGCTTTAAAGCCCGAAACGACTGTTTTTAATAAGTCTGCTCCTCCGTAAATTTGAACTACGGGAAATCTCATTCCTTCTGTAGAAATCAACTTCGCCCCTCAATCAGAATTAATTCTCATCTGCAATTTGTGGCTGTGGCCCATCAAAATTTAAATTCATCCTTACGGGTTTCTCCATTCCTCTTTAATACAGAGTGCTGTGCACTCAAATCTTTGTTGTTGTCTCTGTGTACTCGTTTTCTTCCTGCCCAAAGACACGGCAGGTGACTTTAATATTTCAACACATAGACCATTGTTGCCATTAGTGGTTTCATGCACATAGAACTCATATCCATTGAATTTGGCCAACCCCTATTTGACTATAGAAAGGAGGGAGGCAGAACCCAGATGCGGGCAAAGAAAGAACCGCTTCGTGGTATAGGGATGGCGCGGAAAAGAAGTGAAAACCATCATCACTTATTCATATTCTAAAAACCTTCATGAATATGTGCTCACAGTTCATTAGATCTCATTTTCCAGTCAACAATAAAGGGTTTCCGGTAATTAGAATCATACATATTGCTTTACATCATTTGAGTTAAAAGGAATTTATACCTATTTTTCGCTATTAGTTGTTTTGAGTAAAAATAATTCATACATCCTGCTCAACCCAGCAAAAACTATAAAGACTTTTGGAAATTAGTGGTCACAGGAGGGGTCATGAAGTTATCAGAAGCATTGGATTGTATTGTAGTGGAAAACCACACTGTCATGTATTCAGACAATATTTGGCTCCTCCCACTGAATTTATCAATCGAATAATACCCTGACCCACCCGCAAAATCCTTCCGATTGCCAGCAGAGGCATCTTTCTCTTCTCTTGATTATATTAATTTCATAATGCCTTCCATGTTTCTTTGTGCATGTCCTACACCCATGTCATTCTATTCCGCTGTCAATCCACTACTTCTCGTTAAATACGCTGCTTCCCTCCTTTGTCATCTTGCATTGTGACTAGCAACAGGTTAAACTGTGTAACATATTACCATGATTTTACAGATTATGGTGTACTTTTATAAGTTCGACACTGACTGCAATCCTATGTAGAGGTTTTAGTGTGCATTGTGTCTGAAATTTGAGCCTCAAATATCTTCACGATGAGAGTTAAATTGATAAGGGCAGGGTATTCCTACTCTCCTTTTACCACCAGCATTGCGGGAATGAGCAGAGATCAGTTTTAGTTTCTACTTCTACAACTTTGTACTCTTCTTTCCCGTCCAATAGTGGTAGAAACGCTATTCTCTAAGGACAAGAAATTTCTCAAGGAGGCCAAAAAACTGTTGTGGGAGTGCCTCACTCCCAAGAATTGGAAGGTCTTGAATGATGTAAATATCGATTTCCCAGAGTGCTGTGACAGAATTACCGATCCTAAGGATCAGAAATTGGTAGGGTTTTAACCTTTTTTTTCAAATTTTTGCAGGATTTAAAAAATCACCATTGCATGTGAAGGTTTAGCTAAAATAAAAGTGCATCTATGCTAAAAATAATCAATCGACGCAAGCTTTTCATGAAAAATCACAGGGTGGTTAAAATTTTTCCGCTATTTTTTGCCCACTTCTTAAAATTTTACAGTGACTTCAGCCGAATGTTTACAGCCATCAAAAAATGATTTGATGCTGAAAATTATAACAAAAAATCATGTAGCTCCTACAGTTTGCCAAAAAAATTGTTCGTTGTCTAAAATGTTGCTAAAATCTTCACCTTGTTTTTGAATTTTTGCTTTAAAAATTTTTGTTTTACTTCGAATGACTCCCTGAACTCATTCTGAAATTTATCCTCTAATTCCATGAGTAAGAAAACTAAGGCCGATTAATATTTTTGTAAATATGCATTCATTTTTAACTACCTTGAAGTACAATTTAAGGAAGTTTTTAAATATGTCCTTTCAAATCAAAATATTACGGCATGTTTCTGGAAGCAACTTCAAAAAAATTATTTAATTGGATATTGGTGCACAGATGTTGGATAGAAAGAAAAAAACTATAAATAAACAAAATTTGAAGAAACAATTTTAAGAAAGAACTGGTTGATAAAATTACAGGAAACAACAGTTGCAATACAGGCTTGAATAGTGTCTGCAGCTCCCAACCTCAGCCCAAATGTCGATTCCCACTATAGACGTTGATTTCAGCCTTTAGCCTTTCCACTTATATGTAAATCACAACATTTAAAAAGAAAAACACAAGAAAATCGCATGAAAAAAGAAAGCCCCTCCCTTCAAATACTAGACAAAGCTGAAAAAAAAACTGAGCCTGAAAAAATACCTGACCAACTCTACAACTTCCACAGCTTCCAGCCTCAGCGTTTGAACTGCTCTGCAGTTTCTAGCCTTCAGCCAAACGTGAAATGTTGATCGCAAGTGATTAGAACTCTACAGACTGACTGCAGTAGAAATGCGTATTTAGTTGATCGCAAGTGATTGGAACTCTAGACGCTGACTGCAGCAGAAATGCATATTTAGTTTAAGATTTTGAAGGATTTGGATTAAAAATACAAATGAGACCACTAAATTAAATTAGTGTCATGTCAAAACCTTCATATAAGTTAACCTATCTTGAATTAATTGCAAGTTCTATCTAAAAATATTTTCAACCTATTTTGCAATTATTTCAACCTCTCTTGAATTAATTGTACCTTAATTCAAGATTGGTATGAGTGTGACCAGTATAAAATCTATGGTCTGGAATAATATGTGTCATGGGATGTAGTCGTAATAGGATCAGTCTTAAGATAACCCGATTCCTTTGTTCCTACTTGGAAAGGATCAAATTTAGTATTTCTTATTTAATTTTAACTCTGTCAGTTTCAATTCAAAATTTTCCTGAGCTGTGAAATACGATCCTGCAAGCGCCGCTGAGTGTCACATGAATGTTGGTTGCCGTTAATGTATGCGGTGGACGTCACTAGTCGGCCCCCTCTGCATTGCCCCTATCCATTGTAATTTAGGATGCCAATCTTTAATAACTGACCCTGGATTTGAATTGGGCAATTTAAGATTTTTGGGGGCTTGTAGATTTTGTTGGAAAATTTATTTAATGAATTTAATAATCCCCCAAAAAATTAATACCAATAAATGTTCAGAATCAACGTAATGAATCCAAGGGCAAGAGCCATTATTGAACCATATCACTCACTAAATTGTAATGATGATTTTGTACGCTAAGATTATCTCCTGGCATGACGGTGGCGATTTTATATTAAATTTGCAATAGCTTCTTCCTTTTCATTAAGTATTCTCCCTTTTCGAGAAAAGCCAAGCCAATATACAATACACACTATATATCAGCAGCAGACCTTACAGATTAGACGTACAATTTTATCTTACAACTTTGCAATAAGAAGTGTAAACTAACCACCAATAAAACCAAAGAAAATAAATTAAAATAATTAAAATAAATGAATAATAATAAATATTGAAGTTTAACTTTGTAAAAATTTTGTTGAAAGATAAATTAATGTCAAATCTGTTGAAAGATAAATTAATATCAAATCAAAAACAACCCTGAGTACATAATACCAACAGGTATAATAATTATTCTATACCCTCTAAGCATAATTTCTTTCTAAAATGGTTTTACATGTCCATTTTGATCGAACCGATATTAAGGATAATTTCTTTCTAAAATGGTTTTACATGTCCATTTTGGTCGAACAGATGTGAAATCGTGCAAGTTCATCAGTTTAAACATTAAACGCAAAATATTTCAATAAGACATTTTATTGCGCAACAACTAATATGATTTTTATAAATTTTACTTCAAAATTTCTTAAAGGGTTAATTACTAGTTAAATTTAAAAAATTAACAAAAAAGATATTTTAATTAAAAAAGAAATATTTTGATAGAAGTATTTCATGCTAACGATAATTGGTGTATTTAAACTTATACATATTTATTGGTATTGTAGAGTTAAACTAAATATATTAATAATCGTAATAAACAATAAGAAACGTTATATTTGCAGGTAACATAATGATTATAAATAATATTTTAATTTAATTTGATGAAGTACATACGATTTCGATATGAAAAGGAAAAATGTTATACATGAGTTTAAAAAATATATATATGTTTTTCATTCTTGTGTAACAAGAAAAAAAAATAACATTGTGCAATGGATTTTTTTAATTTTTAATTTTTAACATTCTCTCATAAAAAGAGATTAACATCGTTCAAGATTATTGAAACATCATGTAAAATGAAATAATTATTCTATACTCTTTAAGGATAATTTCTTTCAGAAATGGTTTTACATGTCCATTTTGGTCGTATGTGAAATCCTGCAAATTCAAACATTAACAGCAAAATATTTGAATGAGACATTTTACTGCGCAACAACTAAAATGGTTTATAAATTTTACTTAATTTTTTCTTAAAGGATTAAGTGCTAAGTTAAATCCCCTCCTTGGTCGGGCCTTCCCACCAAGACCTATTCGTTTCGTACAGTTCAGGAAAGAAAGAACCTAGGAAGGAATAGGGAAAGTGAGAACCTTTCATATGCACTGAAGGGTGAATCTAGAAACCATGGACACGACCCTCTCTACCACCTCTCTACCAGACTTCCCTTCTGACTTGCCTACATGTTCGTAACCTTTCCTTCTTCGTACACCCTCTGGTAAGGACCTAATTCTAAAAAATATTTTTTAATTAAAAAAAATATTTTCATAAAAGTACTTTAAGCACATGGTAACGAAAATTGAATTTGTATTTAACTTATACAAATTAATTAATTAATTGTAGAGTTGAACTAAATATATCAATAATCGTAATAAAAAATAAGGAATTTCATATTTGCAGGTAACCTAACGATTATAAATAACGTTTTAATTTAATTTGATGGAATACATACGATTTAAATATGAAAAGGAAAAATTTTATAGATGAATTTGAAAAAAAAAAATAATGTTGGGTAATGGAATATGTGTGTGTGTGTGAGTACATTCTCTCATACGAAGAAAAAGTAACATCGCTCAAGTCCAGTTATAACCTTCGCCGTTAGAAAATCTTAGATATAAGTGATTCAAGAAGATCTTTGAGTTCAAGAGAAAGGATGTTAAAAAAATTTGACAAGGGATTTTGTTAATAAATAATTGGAAATAATCAAGAGGTAGATCATTTATTATAGTGAATAAGTTTGAATATTTATTTTTTTAACTAATTTTTATATTGAGAGTTTTTTCTAGAATATTGTGTGTTTATTGATATAGTTTAATTTAGAGATGAAATAGTTTTTTTTTTTATGAGAATTCATAATTTTAAGATTTTTTAATGTTTAAAATGTATTTTTGAATACATAAATTGATTCAGCACTACATAAATTTATTCAACACCCTCAAAAACTTAATAACACTAGAATTATGTATATTAAACAATTTAAACTCAAACTTTTAAAAATATTTGTTTAATTTTAATTAAAATTAATGAAAAAAATATGGTGAAAAAAAATAATTCTTTATATAAGTTAGATTATATCCTTTTTATTTAGGTGTTAGGGTTTCTCATGAACACTACACTTATCTTGAAGGATAGCTAAAATGTAACATACACCATTAACTTCACAGGGAAATGTAAGGAGTTAAAAAAAAAATTATACAAGTTACTCATCATTACATAGAATGTTTAACAGTTCACAGTGTAATTTTATAAACAAGAATAGTAAACTCCTTAACCCTTAACACCTCCATTACAGTATATTAACTTAATACTATATGGTGTAACCATCCATTCATCTCATTACTCATATAGTCATCACATAATTGTAATTATGAACATCATAACAAGAAAGGAATCAACCTCATCATCTGGACACAATAATCAATCACATCATTGAACACCAATATACCCTGGAAACCCCGTAGGGTGAAAACCGACAAACGTTTAATTTTATTATTAAACGCTCGTGAGGGTGTTCAGCCCATCACTCAATGGCTTATAAGAGAGACCATCCATTAACCATCGTTTATATAATCTTACAAGGAAATATGCAAATATCTAGCTTAAAGCCATTACAATAAATATGATACCATTTACCCTCTGGTCTTCATATCTTCAAATCTTCACATCTTGGTGGCATGGATGTACCTATAATGGACCATCGTACATTGGACCTTCCTGCAACTCGCACTCATCTGCATGAATATTAATCATTTACCTGCCACCAGGACAAGCATAATTTTCCTTTGTACATGACAAGCATAATATTCCTTTGTACATGTCACCATAATTCCCTTCTATGATGCCTTCAACATAAAATGATGTCAAGATTCATAAATCAATCATTTCACATATATGTACTATAATAGTTTCTCCATCTACTCATGTATATTTATGACAAGAAAGTAAAGTACCTTGTCGTTCGCTCTTTAACGACACATACCTCATATGTTCTGGTTATAAGTCATCACAATAACTAATGTTTCTGCCGCAATAGCACACATTCCTGCAAGACAATTACTACATCTCCCAAGCCTTTCTTTAAAATAGACTAATACATCAGTTAAGATATTTATGCATGTGATTTACATACATTTTAATAAAAATAGCTAACCCATAAGCTATTACCTTTAGTGCATGGTATTCAAGTTAACATAACAATTGTTTCTTCCATGCATGTGAATGCATACCGGTTCCAAAAGACTCTCTCTAAAGGAGCGCCTTCACAACGAAGTGAAGCACAATACTCAACGCAGTTTAATACTACAAGCTATCTTTCTACATACCAAAAATGTATATTATTTTTCAATAAAAGCTAATACATATGTTGTATGCTTATGCATGATCTTCCTCCCAAAAGGAAATCATAATCATGACAATATAAAATTAATTGCTTAGTCTGTTCATCTAAGGAATATAACTGATTAGTTCTTTTAACCATGAATTTATTAAATAACTTAATTTTACCAACACCATGGTAAACAATCCATAGATTTATTAATTGAATAATATTTGCAAACACCGTGGTAATCTACCCATGGTTTTATGAAATAATTAATCTTTGTCAACACCATGTAAAAACTACCCATGGTTTTATGAAATAATTAATCTTTGCCAACATCATGGAAAAAATACACATGGTTTTATGAAACTATCCATGGATTTATTGAATAACTAATCTTTACCAATTTAATATCATTAGTTGATAAATCTTGTTTGTATCTCACATATTTTAAATATATGCATATGTTTTTCCTATCTATATGCATTAAATACAATGTATAGAGAATATGAAAACATGCATATTTATCCAAAAATGCATGAAATAAATACACACAATAGACACATGCCTATTTTAGATATGCATACATTTCAAACGTCTCAATATAAGGTTACCAAAGCCTTAATCTCAATATGTCAACCAAAACATATTTTCACTTTAAGAAGGAAAATTTCAACTTATTTCCCTTGAATTATTTTCTCATATATTTACCCATCTTGATATGGAAATCAATTGTAAATGAGGTGAACTGTATAGTTCAAGAGTCACTCTCTTCAATCTATTCAAGAAAAATACCTTGGACTTGTTATCACTTCATAATTTAAATGAGTATAAAGTCTCTTTTAAAATAAAAGCATTCATCTTCTATTTTCTTACTTATGTAAATATTTTTTATTAAAGAATTACCCTCTTTAACCAAATCAAGAAAATCTCTTTTAAAAATAAAGTATCATAACTAACCCTTATTTGAGCATAAGAGCTAGATAAACCTTTTAAAATAGTAACAAAGTTAACATGCAACCTTTGCAAACCCTTGCAAAGGAATTAACCCAATGGACTTATCTTCTACTCCCAAGATAAATACATTCGTATGAAAATAGTCAACAGTAACTAACGAAATACCATTTTCTTGGTATATGAGAAATATCATTAGTATTTCTATTTTCTAATAATCCTTTTGCAGAAAACTATATAATATATAATATCTATTTATATCTTTTAACTCACTAAAAAGAAGACTATGTAATAAAGGGAGTAAGCCAAATTCACCTTTCTTGGCAGTCGATTCTCATTCCAGTCGACTCTTATCAAAGAAAAGGAATTAGCACCATCTATATTTAATATTTTCTTATATATTTTAACTCACAAAGAGAAAGACTATTTAATAAGGAAAGTAAGCCAAAAAAATCACCTTTCTTGGCAGTCCACTCTCATTCAAGTCGACTCTTATCAAAGAAAAAGAATTAATACCATTTATATATAATATTATCTTATATCTTTATTTTCACCAAAAGAATATATAATAACAATTAGCAAATATTCTAATCACTTACCATACACCCATTTGAGCCATGACTTGAACATAGCAACTTAAAAAAAATACAATGACCGCACAAAAAGAAGTGGTCGAACAAGCATGTCCGCCACAAGCAAAGTCTTCACCTTGGTTCTACTATTGATCGAATTGGGATGACACAGAGCAAAGTACAACTCTTTATTGGAAAATATTTCCATAGGAGCATCGAGCTGTGCGAGAAGATGGGGATACTGAATTGGAAGCATCTTCTCCCACACGTAGTCCGAATTTCCAGCCGACCTGAATGTCTGATTGACAGTGCTGAGCCTGCAAACATCTTTGGGTGTGGTGAAATGGAGTATATGCAATATGCAGCTCTCTGGCAAATTCCCCATTCTCATAGTCATCCCTTTCCCTTTCCCCCCTCAATTTAATTAGCAGAACCCCCTTTAATACACAGCACCATTATTCATTTCAATCGATTCAAGAATTCAATTTTCAACCAATTCTTGATTTAAAACAGTTAAATTTAAAAATGAATTTACCATATTAATTTACGTAAGAAGGGTTGTTACATACTCCCCCCCCTTAAGGGAACACCGTCCTCGATGTGCTTCTCTCACTGAATTAAAAATTATAATCATGATATAATAATATAAGCCCAAAGGGGAGTCCTTTCCCTTCATAATGAAACACTTTTGTTTCCTTTCAATGCCATTGATTGAAACAATAATGTTCTTATCCATATTCATAAGCATTTATAGTGCAAAGAAAATTTCATTTCCATCTCTAACTGCTTATTCCTTATTCAATTCACAAAATTATAGAAAAATCTCTATACGAACATACCAATTACTATTGGTAGAAATGATGGCTTTTACGCATTGAATAAAGTACTTTGATTAAAACATCTCTTTATATTGCAATAATGTTTGATGGTTGCAAGTATTTTCATTTGATTGAAACTATGTGACTAATGTGATTGAATTGCTAGTCATACATTACAGGCTCTTTCAAGACCATACATTGAATAATGCACCTCTCATCGAATGGTTGAACACCCATCAACACTTCCTAGAAAGAGCCTATAATGTATGACTAACAATTCAATCACATTAGTCACATAGTTTTCAATCAAATGAAAATACTTGCAACCATCAAACATTCTTGCAATATAAAGATATGTTTTAATCAAATTACTTCCATAAGTACTCAGAGAGAACCAACCCTCTCATAAATGCATCACGTTCACACTGTCTTAGCTCCTGCTAAAGACATCCATAAATTACTTAAAAAAATACTCAGAGAGCACCTAGCTCTCTAATCGTTCCAATGGTCAATCAATGCACCATTGTCATATCCTAGCATCTGCTAAGACATTCAAACATATTAGTAATAAAATAAATGAGCTTATACATTCAATAATTCATTTTAATATAACACAACTTTTAATTTACTTGTTCCACTATGAGAACCACAATGGTAAACAAAATGCTCCTCCTAAACCATAGGATCGAGTCATTTTCTTACATCCAGACAGTCAATTTTTCCACACTAAAATGTCTTTATACTTATCTGGAAATTTAGTCTTTCTAGCCATGGTCCTCCCAACCATCAAGTGAGGCTATTACGTCCACCACTTGCCCCCTAGCTCCAGAATCTGGACAGTGTCACGGGTCAACAGTGGATTCTTCTGCTGTGATGTCGGGATGGCCAATTGAGTCACACTCAGAAAAGCCTGGAAGAGAAATTCGGGACAATCCAGTCCAATTCTCCAATTCCAGTCATACTCAGATGTTTTTGGCTTTACAAGGGTTGTTGTAAGATATTTTCTACTGGTCCCAACCAGCTCGAGAAAATACTCCCCCTTTACCAATTTCATAGAACGCCTACTCCTCCCCGGGGATCCAGCTTTATCCTCAGAGGAGTAGGTAATTGTCTTTCCAACTGTCCCCCAACCACTTCCTATTCTTGGAAACATTTTTACCATCAGCTTAAAAATATTTTCTTTTCATTAATTAATTCCAACAAATTAAATAATTTGCTTTATCAACAGTGATTCTTTAAGTTTTTCTTGTGAGATAAAAGAAAATTAAACAAATTGTCTTGAACTAGTTAACTTTAATGAAGATGTCATAACTTCCCCCCGAGAAGTAACATACATGTGTTGTACAATATTATTTCTGAACGAACGAAATCTTTCACATTAAAACATGATACTTTAACATTTACTGTTGCAATTCTCATTGCAATGTTTGCGATGTTTCATTTTTCACAAATATTATGTTTCTATTAAGCTACCCATGCTTACTATAAGAAACAATGTTAATCGTAAATATGTATTTCTCAAGCACATATTATCTTATGCAAACATTTCCAATTCTCATAATGTTCTGTTCCAACAGACTGACATACGAAGTAATTATCATAATCACTTGTTCACAACTTTCAAATAGCTTTAGTCAAAATCGATTCATGCATATAACCTTCATTAGTTATTCAGTCATAACTAGTCAATAGTTTTAATGCATCCATGATGACTCATGCAAACACTAGTTAGTCAACTAGTCATTAAGTTAAGTTTCATAACTTGATCCATTAAGAAACTTCATTCAACTCTATCATTCTATAGTATGACTTTCTTCATCCTTTGTATTCATGCATTAGTTTGACACACCTCTTTTTAATTAGTGTATGGTAACTTAGAAATTTTATTGCATGCAAAAGCAATTACTTCTCTTCAAGCTCAAATGAAAAGTAACTATTTTTCTTTCATGCTTTTATATTTTCTTTCCTAAAGAAATAAAGCATAATACACATACTAATTTCATATGCATATTCTTACGCAGAAAAAGTATATTATAATAGCATGTACTTTTTAAGAATTCTTTTAAATGGAAGCTCATGCAATTCCATGTATGTAACAATACATATTTAAAGGAAATCAACATGCATGTGCATAGACTTCTTAAAATAAAATAACATAAAATACTTATCTTTATTTTATTTGAAGGAATTCTCTCCATACTGCAATACTCATCCTCATCAGGAATTCACATTGCTCCTCCACAACAATGTTTTCTTTTAGCAACATCGACAAGATTTTATAGCATGATTACCTAAAGCCTTAATCAATAAATAATCAATCTTTGAGTGATATTTTTACACCTATTCATGTGCATATATGAGATGTGAATACAATGTCACAACATGCTTTCTTCTAACATCTCTACATTAGTGTGAGTAACTAATTATCAATTCATGTCAAATAACTCCCACATTATTATGAGATTTTCTACACACGCACACATCCTTACACAAATAACTATATCTGTTAAAAAATTCCTTTAATGGAAAATGACACAATGTGCATTCGCTTTACTTAAAACTTTTACAAAAGACCCACCACTTCAGATTTTGCAAAACATAATAGGCATGCAAAACATGGTTTTCTTTTCCATAAAACTAAGGGAATAAAACATAAGAATACATGCCTTTATTCTCAAAATATTTTACCCACATTAGCCATGTATGTATTTCAAGGAAACCAAAACATTACTTTAGTTTTGTACATGTAATTCATCTTCTTTGCCAAAGAATTATTTTCTAAAACATCTTATCTTTTTCCACATATAAACTTATGTTCTTTCTGATGAAATCTGATGGGTACGCGCCAGCCCACACCCCAAATTCATTGTTATAATTTATCAACTGTGTTTGAACAAATGTCAACGTATTAATACGTGTCACTGTTATATCATATACAAGTTGTCTGTGCAAATGCCAACGTGTTATTACGTGGCGTTACATTAAAACCATAAGTTGATACATATCGTGCAATGGATAAATAAACGAATATTTAAACCTCGATTCTCGGCCTCCATATGATTTGGTTACACCGCCGATAGGTTTGCATTTACTCTTCAGTTAATGCTCCAGCTCGATGGTAGTGCCTTCCTTTTTCTCGCCTTAGGTTTTGTTGCCAGTTCATTTGGCAGTCATTTTGTTTGGTGTTGTGCCTCCGCGTGAGGTCTGGTCTCTCTGGTGACTTCGTGCCGAAGTCCTGACTATCTGTGCAACTGTTTGGCGATGGTGGCCGGTTTTCATTGCAAACTCCGCTCAGTTATTCCGCTGTTTCGAAAGGGGTTCAAAACTTACCCACTGTAATTGTTTATTTCCTTTTTCTGAAAACCCTGCTCTCAATATTTGGGTTTCTTCTGCGTTTTAAATTTCACACAGGTAATCTCGTCCTTTTTTTATGCACAGGTGTTTTGTTTCGAATGTAATGTCCACAGGTTCTTTCAACTCCGTCCGACACGCAACTGGTAAGCTGTCTCTCCCTGATTCATTCACTGTTTCATTTTTTTCATATTCTGACTGCTCAGCTCCTCATGAGCAGGTCTGGCCGGTTCTTGGCAAAATGTTGCTCGTTCAGTCAAATTATTATGTATTATGTCTTCTTTGCAAGGTTTTTATTCAAACCCTCTCCTTGCTCTTAATTCGGAATGTATGCATTCTTGTGGGTAGTCGAACTGACTCCGTCCTCTGTTCTCTGTGCAGGTGAACTGTGTTTTTCGACAGTCCAATGTCCAGGGTGGCTTTCACGACGCGCTCTTCACGGGTAGAATCAATCCATATTCTACTTTTGTCTTCTGCTATACTTTGCCGAAGTTACACAGGCTTTTTGTTTTCCTCCACTAGGTCTTAGGGTTTTTCTTTCCGAGAGCAACCTGGGGTTGCTATGTTGTCCTCCGTTCAATTTGTTTTTTCTGGGCTTGGAAAAGTATCCCACTGTAACTTAATGGACTGTATGGTAGTCGACCTTCTATTTCCGGAAGGGTTCCAAATTTAAAACCCTAACTGTAATTTTTGTCTAACTCGAATGGTTTTGGTATTTGTAATACATTCAAAGCAACTTTTATAATATTTGCACTGTAAATATGGATGTTTTATCTATTCAGCAGAATTTCAATCGTTTCTTTTCTTTTCAGCTTGCACAGAAAGTATATCGTTACAATAATAGTTACCTGTGATTTAAATCTCCTTCATGTATTGTATGACTTGTTCGCTCTCTGTCTCCGCGTTTTCACTTCGCGAAACGCTTGACTGTTTCACTGTCGAACTGGAACACCTGTCTTGTAAGCAAACAACTATGGTACTTTGATGGCCTACCTGTAGTGCTACATTTATTCACTAAATATCATGATTCCCTGTCATTGCATGTTTGAATCAACAGTTTGTCAACATAATTGCAGGTTTTAAATAAACAAATTTTTGTAACTCATAAGAACCAACAACACGGATGGTCTGCTTAAATATGGTACTGTTTTGTCTATTCCTTCTCTTTCTTTGATAGTTTGCAGAACCCCTGTCTTGTGACCTTCCTGTTCTTTTTGTATCCCAGTGACAGGAAAATTCGTTACCAGTTGGTAACTGGCCACTGTTGGTTACACAGTTACATTGTCCACCTTATTTCTATTTTTAATTTCTCACTAACTAATTTTAAAATAACGTAGTAACCCACTACAGTTTCTTAATGAAAATTAAAATAAAAGTCAGTTATACTAAAACAACCCCGACTGACAACTAATCCTCTAATCAAGAAAAGACAAGTTAAACATGGACAGGTTCAAAGACCTGTAAAATAACACATCACCGAAAAAACATGAAAACCTGTTGTCTGTTTGCCTCCCTAGTCGGATGCTCTTGCATCAGGCTCCCGGGGTAGCAAAAAGTCATGGCTCCGCTCCATGAGGTCATCCACTGAATAGCCAATTTTCTGAATCTGTGCTGCGTCAAGCCAGGAACTGTCCTCAATAGGACGGTTCTTCCACTTGACCAGGTATTGTAAATAGTCCTTTCTGCGTGTTCGTTTGGCTACTTGTGTATCGAGGATACCCTCGATCTCAAGGGGTTGCACGGCAGGCATCTGCTTTAACCAAAAATCCTCCTCACCTGGGGTATTCCGCTCTGGCCTTGTTGCCTCTTCGTCTCCGGGACTGGCAATGTAAGGGAACAAATCTGCCACATTAAAAATGGGTGAAATGCCTATTCTAGGTGGCAGCTGTATTTCGTAGGCATTGGCAGAAAACTTGCGAAGAATTTTGTAGGGGCCAATTTTTTTAAACTTTAATTTGTTATGCTGCCCTTTTGGAAACCGTTCCTTGAGCAAGTGAGCAAGTACTTCGTCCCCAACATTGAACTGAACCTCTCGCCTTTTCAAATCTGCCTGCTGTTTGTATCTTTGACTGCTGTCTATTAACTTTAATTTCACCTGCTCATGCAGATCACTCATTGCTTGAGCGAAATCTTCTCCATCTGCACTTCTTTTCTTGAGCTTTCCCAAATACCGCAGTTCATGCACTCCGCGAGGATGCATGCCATACAGAACCTGAAAAGGACTATATCCCGTACTACGATTTGGAGAATCGTTATACGCAAATTCCGCTTGGGCAAGTACGCGATCCCACATCCGCGAATTTTCTCCAATTAAGCTTCGTAGCAGGTTCCCCAAACTCCTATTTACCACCTCTGTTTGCCCATCGGTCTGTGGGTGATAAGCGGAGCTGAAATTTAATTGGGTGTCCAACTTTTTCCACAGGGTACGCCAGAAGTGTCCTGTGAACCGAACATCCCGATCTGAAATAATGGACCTCGGCAAGCCATGCAGTCGAACAATTTATTTAAAAAACAAGTGGGCTACGTGCGTAGCATCACTGGTTTTCCGATAGGGTATAAAATGCGCCATCTTTGAGAATCTATCCACGACTACCATCACTGAATCAAATCCTCGCTGTGTTCTAGGCAAACCTATGACAAAGTCCAAACTGACTGAGTCCCATGGCCTACTCGGTATGGGCAACGGCGTATAGAGTCCGACATTATGGCTGTGACCTTTTGCCAACTGACACATTTTGCACCTGCTGACATACCTCTGCACATCTCGCCACAACTTTGGACAATAATAAAAATTCTCTATCTGGGATAATGTCTTGTCTATACCGAAATGTCCGGCTAGACCTCCGCTATGCTTCTCCCGAATAATCTTCTCCCGCATTGAACAATCGGGAATACACAACTGTCCTCCTCTAAATAAAAATCCTTCTTGCAGATTGTAGTCCAACCACGGACTGTTATTCCACAGTAAAGGGTTCTGACATGCCTCATGTGCCTCCTTAAAATCTGTATCCGTCTGATATAGATCCCTCAAGTGCTCAAAACCCAGGACCTGCACCGTACTCTCCTGCAAGAGTAAAACTCTTCTGCTTAATGCGTCTGCCACCTTGTTGGATTGCCCGCTGATATGCTTCAATACAAATGTAAAGCTTTGAGATATTCCATCGAATCTTCATGCTTGTGATTCAACTTGTGTTGCTGCATAACATACTGTAAAGCAGAATTGTCAGAAAATAACACAAACTCATTACCTAACAAATAGTGCCTCCAGTGTTTCAAGGCTTGAAGGACCGCATAAAATTCTTTGTCGTAAGATGAATATTTATGCCTGCTTTCGTTCAATTTATCACTGAAATAAGCAACCGGTCTGTCCTCCTGGCTAAGTACTACCCCAATGGCTGTACCGCTGGCATCACAACGAACTTGAAAAAGTTTGTTGAAATCTGGAAATCTCAAGATCGGCCTCTCAGTGATCTTTTTCTTCAGAGTCTGAAAACTGTTTTCTGCTACTTCAGTCCAGCAAAAAGTCTGATTTGCCTTCTTAATTGTGTCCAACATGGGTGCACAAATCCTGCTAAAATTCTTGATAAACTTACTGTAAAATCTTGCCAAGCCGTGAAAGCTTCGAACCTTGAACAAATTCTTTGGGGATGGCCAGCTAACTATCGCTGCAATCTTTTCTAGATCCATCTTCAGCTCGTTTTATGCAATCACAAAACCTAGATAAACTAATTCTTTTTGAAAAAAAGTACACTTTTTCAAATTTATCAGCAGTTTATTCTGTTGCAATCTTCTCAATACACTTCGAACATGTCGGAAGTGTTCTTCCTTCGTTCTGCTGAAAATTAGAATATCATCCAAATACACAATCACAAATTTCCCAATGAACTCCTTCAGTACTTCGTTCATTATGCGCATGAAAGTACTGGGAGCGTTGCTTAATCCAAATGGCATCACTAGCCATACATACAGTCCTTCATTCGTCTTGAAAGCTATCTTCCACTCATCCCCTTCTCGGATTCGGATCTGGTGGTAGCCACTCTTCAAGTCAATCTTCGAAAAATATGTTGCCCCACTCAAATAGTCCATCATGTCATCCATTCTCGGTAGTGGAAACATGTACCGAATCGTAATCTTGTTAATAGCTCTCGAATCTGTACACATTCGCCATACGCCACCTTTCTTAGGAGCTAATACTGTCGGAACTGCACAGGGACTCATACTCTCTCTAATCAGTCCTTTATCAAGCAATTCCTGCAACTGTTTCCCAATTTCTTCATTATCTTTCGGGCTCATACGATAAGCTGCCTTATTTGGTAAGCTAGCTCCTGGTATAAAATCAATACAGTGGCTGATACCTCCCTCGGAGGGTAGCTCATCTGGAAGATCGTCCATTATGATATCTCCAAAATCCTACAACATGTCTTGAAACTCCTCAGATAAATCTGAAATCTTTGTGTGGAGTACCACTGTTCTTGGCCTTCTCACCACAGAAAAATTCACATCATTGCTTTCGATCTGTTTCAAAAACTCTTTTCCACCCATCACCAGTGCTTTTACTCCACCAGCTTCTGCTGTACCTTCCTCTTTGATGGGTACAAGCGTGTGCTTGATCCCATCTTTGACAAACTTATAGCAGTTCATTTTTCCGTCATGAACTACCTTTCTGTCAAACTGCCAGGGCCTTCCTAACAGTATATGACAGACATCCATTGGCATAACATTGCAGATAATTTTGTCCTTATATCTGCCTATTTGGAACTCCACCTTACACTGTTCATCAACTAACAGTTGATGCCCTTTCTGCAGCCACGACACTTTGTAGGGAGTGGGATGTTTCAGATTTTTTAGTCCCAACATCTCCACCATTTCTGTCGCCACCAAATTATCAGTACTTCCGCTATCAATGATCAGTTTGCAGCACTTTCCCTGTGATTTGAAAACTGTCCGAAATAAAGCCTTCCTCTGATCTGGTTCCATAATCTCTTTTGCTGGTTTTATCAACACCTTTCTCAGCACCAAGGCTTCCCCTGTTTCTGGTGCATTTTCCACTTCCTGAGGCGGTGTTTCCGCTTCCTTAGGCTGGGCAACATAAGCTCCTCTCCCACCTGCTATTTCACCTTCAGGACATTCATACGATTTGTGCCCCCATTTGTGGCACCTATAGCACTGGACAGTTCCTCTGCCCCGACCATTTCCTCTCCCTCGCTGGGCTGGTCGTCCTCCTCTAGTGCTGTTGTCCTTTTGTGCTGTCCCTGCAGATTTGGAACTACTGCCTTCTTCATTGGAACCTGTGCCTCTGCCTCTACCAAAAGCCTTCCCTTTCCCTCTGCCAGATCCACCTCCTCTTCTGGTATTCTGCTTCCTGTTTATTTTCTCTTATGCCTTCAAAGCAAACTGGTATGCTTCAACTAGAGTTCTGGGTGAGAGAATACCGATTTCATTCAATATCTCCCCTCTCAGCCCATTCACGAACTTTGCTGTCTTTTTTGAGGTATCTTCCACATACCCCGCCCTCAAATTTAACTTATAAAATTCTTCGGTATATTCCTTAACCGTCATTCCCCTTTGTCTCAATTTCTGTACTTGCCTGTACAACATAATTTGATAATCCTTATGCAGAAACTTCTCTTTTAGCTTTGCCTCCATTCTGGCCCACTTCCTTATAGGTTGTTTATATAGCCTTTTCCTTTCTGCCTGAACGCTGTCCCACCACAAGGACGCATGTCCTTTCAACTTGGTGGCAGCGAACTTCACTTGTTTGTCCTCACTGGTTTCTTCAAACTCAAAATATTTGTTTACTTCACTCAGCCAATCCAATAACACCTCCGCCGACAAACTTCCGTCATAAGTGGAAAGCTCATGCTTTGGCTTATGACTGGATAACAACACTGATTTCAACAGTCTGAGTTCAGGTGTCACCCCTTCGAATTCTTCTTCTGGTTCTGCAATATCTTCATCACTGTCATCTGCTGGATCTCTCCTCCCCCCAGCTTCTACTGCTGCCAATATTTGATTCAAAATTTGAATCTCTTCATGCAATCCCTCTTCTGCTGCTCTTCAGACTGCTCTTCCTCTTCCTCGTCCTCTTCTACCAACTTCCATCTTCTCGTGACTTCAAACTTTGCTCCGATACCACTTGATGGGTACGCGCCAGCCCACACCCCAAATTCACTATTATAATTTATCAACTGTGTTTGAACAAATGTCAACGTATTAATACGTGTCACTGTTATATCATATACAAGTTGTCTGTGCAAATGCCAACGTGTTATTACGTGGTGTTACATTAAAACCATAAGTTGATACATATCATGCAACGGATAAATAAATGAATATTTAAACCTCGATTCTCGGCCTCTGTATGATTTGGTTACACCGCCGGTAGGTCTGCATTTACTCTTCAGTTAATGCTCCAGCGCGATGGTAGTGCCTTCATTTTTCTCGCCTTAGGTTTTGTTGCCAGTTCATTTGGCGGTCATTTTGTTTGGTTTTGTGCCTCCGCGTGAGGTCTGGTCTCTCTGGTGACTTCGTGCCGAAGTCCTGACTGTCTGTGCAACTGTTTGGCGATGGTGGCCGGTTTTCGTTGCAAACTCCGCTCAGTTATTCCGTTGTTTCGAAAGGGGTTCAAAACTTGCCCACTGTAATTGTTTATTTCCTTTTTCTGAAAATCCTGCTCTCAATATTTGGGTTTCTTCTGCGTTTTAAATTTTGCACAGGTAATCTCGTCCTTTGTTTATGCACAGGTGTTTTGTTTCGAATGTAATGTCCACAGGTTCTTTCAACTCCGTCCGACACGCAACTGGTAAGCTGTCTCTCCCTGATTCATTCACTGTTTCATTTTTTTCATATTCTGACCGCTCGACTCCTCGTGAGAAGGTCTGGCTGGTTCTTGGCAAAATGTTGCTCGTTCAGTAAAAGTATTATGTATTCTGTCTCCTTTTGATTTATTCATTCTCACTGCCTCAAATTAAGAATGTGTGACTTCTCTTTGTCGTGTCGACCCGACAGAGTCACATTCTCTGTGTGGATGATAGTGTTCAGCAGTCCAATGTCCAGGTGACTCCACAGCCAGCTCTTCTGGTAAAATCAATCATATTCTTTCTTACATATCTTGCAGAACTCCTGATACTGTTTTCTGCTGGATCTTCGGGTTCTTTCTGAAATGCCTAGGGTTTCTTCTGTGTTGTTCTCAGATTCATTTGGCAGAAAAGTATCACTAGTAATGGAGGTAATGGACTGTATGGTAGTCGACCTTCTATTTCCGGAAGGGTTCCAAATTTAAAACCCTAACTGTAATTTTTGTTTAACTCGAATGGTTTTGGTATTTGTAATACATTCAAAACAACTTTTATAATATTTTCACTATAAATATGGATGTTTTATCTATTCAGCAGAATTTCAATCGTTTCTTTTCTTTTCAGCTTGCACAGAAAGTATATCGTTACAATAATAGTTACCTGTGATTTAAACCTCCTTCATGTATTGTATGACTTGTTCGCTCTCTGTCTCCACGTTTTCACTTCGCGAAACGCTTGACTGTTTCACTGTCGAACTGGATCACCTGTCTTGTAAAGAAACAACTATGGTACTTTGATGGCCTGCCTGTAGTGCTACAGTTATTCACTAAATATCATGATTGCCTGTCATTGCATGTTTGAATCAACAGTTTGTCAACATAATTGTAGGTTTTAAATAAACAAAATTTTGTAACTCATAAGAACCAAAAACACGAATGGTCTGCTTAAATATGGTACTGTTTTGTCTATTCCTTCTCTTTCTTTGAAAGTTTGCAGAACCCCTGTCTTGTGACCTTCCTGTTCTTTTTGTATCCCAGTGACAGGAAAATTCGTTACCAGTTGGTAACTGGCCACTGTTGGTTATACAGTTACATTGTCCACCTTATTTCTATTTTTACTTTCTCACTAACGAATTTTAAAATAACCTAGTAACCCACTACAGTTTCTTAATGAAAATTAAAATAAAATTCAGTTATACTAAAACAACCCCTACTAACAACTAATCCTCTAATCAAGAAAAGACAAGTTAAACATGGACAGGTTCAAAGACCTATAAAATAACACATCACCGAAAAAACATGAAAACCTGTTGTCTGTTTGCCTCCCTAGTCGGATGCTCCTGCATCAGGCTCCCGGGGTAGCAAAAATTCATGGCTCCGCTCCATGAGGTCATCCACTGAATAGCCAATTTTCTGAATCTGTGCTGCGTCAAGCCAGGAACTGTCCTCAATAGGACGGTTCTTGCACTTGAACAGGTACTGTAAATAGTCCTTTCTGCGTGTTCGTTTGGCTACTTGTGTATCGAGGATACCCTCGATCTCAAGGGGTTGCGCGGCAGGCATCTGCTTTAACCAAAAATCCTCCTCACCTGGGGTATTCCGCTCTGGCCTTGTTGCCTCTTCGTCTCCGGGATTGGAAATGTAAGGGAACAAATCTGCCACATTAAAAATGGGTGAAATGCCTATTCCAGGTGGCAGCTGTATTTCGTAGGCATTGGCAGAAAACTTGCGAAGAATTTTGCAGGGGCCAATTTTTTTAAACTTTAATTTGTTATGTTGCCCTTTTGGAAACCGTTCCTCGCGCAAGTGAGCAAGTACTTCGTCCCCAACATTGAACTGAACCTCTCGCCTTTTCAAATCTGCCTACTGTTTGTATCTTTGACTGCTGTCTGTTAACTTTAATTTCACCTGCTCATGCAGATCACTCATTGCTTGAGCGAAATCTTCTCCATCTGCGCTTCTTTTCTTGAGCTTTCCCAAATACTGCAGTTCATGCACTCCGCGAGGATGCATACCATACAGAACCTGAAAAGGACTGTATCCCGTACTGCAATTTGGAGAATCGTTATACGCAAATTCCGCTTGGGCAAGTACGCGATCCCACATCCGCGAATTGTCTCCAATTAAGCTTTGTAGCAGGTTCCCCAAACTCCTATTTACCACCTCTGTTTGCCCATCGGTCTGTGGGTGATAAGGGGAGCTGAAATTTAACTGGGTGTCCAACTTTTTCAAGAGGATACACCAGAAGTGTCCTGTGAACCGCACATCCCGGTCTGAAATAATGGACCTCGGCAAGCCATGCAGTCGAAAAATTTCTGTAAAAAACAAGTGGGCTACGTGCGTAGCATCACTGGTTTTCTGACAGGGTATAAAATGCGCCATCTTTGAGAATCTATCCACCACTACCATCACTGAATCAAATCCTCGCTGTGTTCTAGGCAAACCTAGGACAAAGTCCAAACTGACTGAGTCCCATGGCCTACTCGGTATGGGCAACGGCGTATAGAGTCCGGCATTCTGGATGTAACCTTTTGCCAACTGAAAAATTTTGCACCTACTAACATACCTCTGCACATCTCGCTGCAACTTTGGCCAATAATAAAAATGCTCTATCTGGGATAATGTCTTGTCTATACAGAAATGTCCGGCTAGACCTCCGCTATGCTTCTCCTGAATAATGTTCTCCCGCATTGAACAATCGGGAATACACAACTGTCCTCCTCCAAATAACAATCCTTCTTGCAGATTGTAGTCTAACCACGGACTGTTATTCCGCAGTAAAGGGTTCTGACATGCCTCGTGTGCCTCCTTAAAATCTGTATCCGTCTGATATAGATCCCTCAAGTGCTCAAAACCCAGCACCTGCACCGTACTCTCCTGCAAGAGTAAAACTCTTCTGCTTAATGCGTCTGCCACCTTGTTGGATTGCCCGCTGATATGCTTCAATACAAATGTAAAGCTTTGCAGATATTCCACCGACTCTGCATGCTTGTGATTCAACTTGTGTTGCTGCAAAACATACTGTAAAGCAGAATTGTCAGAAAATAACACAAACTCATTACCTAACAAATAGTGCCTCCAGTGTTTCAAGGCTTGAACGACCGCATAAAATTCTTTGTCGTAAGACGAATATTTCTGCCTGCTTTCGTTCAATTTCTCACTGAAATAAGGAACTGGTCTATCCTCCTGGCTAAGTACTACCCCAATGGCTGTACCGCTGGCATCACAAAGAACTTGAAAAATTTTGTTGAAATCTGGCAATCTCAAGATCGGCCTCTCAGTGATCTTTTTCTTCAGAGTCTGAAAACTGTTTTTTGCTGCTTCAGTCCAGCAAAAAGGCTGATTTTCCTTCTTAATTGTGTCCAACATGGGTGCACAGATCCCGCTAAAATTCCTGATAAAATTCCTGTAAAAGCTGGCCAAGCCGTGAAAGCTTCGAACGTCGAACAAATTCTTTGGGGATGGCCAGCTATCTATCGCTGCAATCTTTTCCAGATCCATCTTTAGCTCGTTTTCTGCAATCACCAAACCCAGATAAACTAATTCTTTTTGAAAAAAAGTACATTTTTTCAAATTTATCAGCAGTTTATTCTGTTGCAATCTTCTCAATACACTTCGAACATGTCGGAAGTGTTCTTCCTTCGTTCTGCTGAAAATTAGAATATCATCCAAATACACAATCACAAATTTCCCAATGAACTCCTTCAGTACTTCGTTCATTAGGCGCATGAAAGTACTGGGAGCATTGCTGTCACGTCTCCCAAACCCCCTTTTTTCTTTTTCTTTTTTTTTAATGGGATTCTGTTATTATTTAATAACAGCCATTATACCTCATGATTACTCCTCCTAAATTTCTTAACTCCTCTTCTATAAGAGGTTCATTTTACTCCGAATGAGATTCAACATGTCTCTCTTAAGGTCTATATTTGCCATGAGTATTTTGAGGATAGATTTAGTTGGTTGGAACTTAATGTTCAGGGGTACTGGTTTGTTAACATCTTCTGTTTATACACACAGAAATTAAATACTCCTTTAAAAGATAGCCATCTATATCTTTACATAGTTATTATATTGGCTACTCAATTGATCTATCATCTCAACCCTCATTACTACCATGTACTCATCTCTACACTCAACCATTTCTCTCTACTGTCAATAGCTGTATTTGCCATTACATAATTTACTGAAACATCAATCCATCTAACAGGGCATACTACAACTTAACATACAATTCATACATTCCATAATGCACTATAACATTGAAATTCCATAATTTGCATAAAGGAATATAACATCAAAATTTTACAATTTGCATAAAGGAATATAACAGCACAATTTCATAAAACAGGGATACATTTAACACAGACTTACAGATATCTCCAAATGTACGCATGCACTCTCTACCATGACCAGTCCTCCCAACCTTAGAATCCTCTTTATCTCTCAGGATTCACCCCCGAGCATAGATCACCTCCCAGCACAGATCAACCACTAATCTGTCTAGGATCAGCTTATTTAAGCTCATACCCCAAAGCATGTTTCTAATTCTGCGTCCAGAATAGCAGGATGCCTTCTTTCCTGTTTAGCCTAGGCTTCCCCTCTTGGGGTTCCTTAAAGCTGCTTTAAGCTTTTCCTCAGCTTTTCCAGCTTTTCTCACCTCTTCCCAACTACTCCTCTTCATTGGGGAAATTTAGATTTCTCCTTAAATCTAAATAAATTTCTTTCAAGGATTTTTGAAAGCTTTTTGGGGATTTGTTGCCTTATCCATCCTCATGGATTTTGGCAAGTGATCTCAATTCTCTTTTTTGGTCATAGTGCATACATAATATTTTATTTATTTTTCATAATTACAAAATTAACCACATCCACACAATAAGCATCCACTGGGGTCCACTCCCCTTTGGATTTATGTTCCAATGTCTCATTTGAAAAGCATAGAACTTGGGGGTGTTACATATTCCCCCTCTGAAAATAAACACCGTCCTCGGTGTTGACAACTATCTACTAGTTCATTTTGAACATAATTATGAATGCTTTTCCATCATTTGAGCTTCTTTGTGCCATGTAGCTTTTTAGCAGTAAAGTGCTCCACTGCACCTTTACCTGAGCTACTGTTCACTCCCGCCATTCCATTTCTTCTCGCTTTCATCTTTGAAGCGACTCTGGAAGGAAATTCCTCTTCTGGTTCCACCTGGACCACATTTCAAATCAATTATGTGAGAAGCATCATGTACAAAATTTATAACTTTTTTTTTTTTTTTTTCCAACAAGGAGACATGAAATACATCAGGAATTTTAATAAGCAATGGTAGGGCTAATGTATAAGCCATTAGTTTCTAGCAGAGTACTCTCCTACCTCCACTATATTTACTGATGCCTTATGCCGGTGGTTTCCTTCCTACTTCTTTACAAGAAGTTTGTATGGAAGATCTTTTATTCTGGTTTCTCTGTCCACAATTCATACCAATGTAAGTAATATCAGGTACATATAATTGATAATTCACAATAGCATTCTGCATTTCAATAACTTAAGACATTCAGTTATTAATCAAACCGTTCAGGTTCATAATAGTTTAGTGCACTTTTAGTACACTACTTATCCTTTCTTGTTTTTCAGTGAGATTCTTCCCTCACGCAACTTGGTTCAGCTCCGCTTTTCTGGATTTTTTAGGTGCTTTATCTTCACCTTTTTCCTCTTCGTTTCCAGAGTGCCCAATTTCCTGTTACACACTTGTCTAAACAATTTCTCAACTTGTTTCATTAGTACACATAAATGAGAGAAAACAATTGGATCATATGCCTGGTTATGCTTACCCCTTCTCATTTTATAGCTGTACTTCTAGTAGTTTTTTTTTTTTTTTCAATTTAATTAGAAATAACCAGACTAGTCAATAATGTCTATAATTCAATTCTTCAACTTACGTGAAGAAATTTGGATCTCATGGGTTTCCCCCACACCCAAGTCCAAATACAGTTTACCTTCTTTTCTCTTGGTTTATAGCTGTATGATTTCACATTATTTTCCTGTCTTAAATTTTAAGACTAAAGAAAATTAAATTTTTAAAAAAAAATTACACCACAAAATTTTATAGTGTGAATACGTGTTTCCTTTTCTGGTGATAAATGAAATTTCTATAATTCATCACATTCACAAATATTAATACTTGATAATGCCAAAAATAAATTTGACACAGTTTCCCCTTTTTCAAAGACTCACCAGAATTTATGCATTTTTATGCTTTGCTAGTTCCCCTCTTCTATTTCTCTCATAGGCTTATACAATAGAATTAATTAAAATGGAAAAGATTTTATAAAAGTATTCCAACTTTTTTATGAGTCATAAAAAAAATTCCTTCCTTTTTTAATGCATAAAAGCATTCTATTTTTTCCTAGCAAAGGCAACCCATAATTTTCTCATGCTTTTATTTTTAAATCTGTATTTTTTTTTTTTTTTCTTCTGAGAGAAATATCACTTCTCCATATTTTTTTCCCAATTCTTTTTCTCATTATCTCTAACTTATAAAATATACCAACTGGAAGAATATAAATAAATAATTAGGAAATCATTCTTCCACTATTACAAGAATATTCTTCCTTAAGTAAATCATCAGGAAAATTTTAATTTACTCCCTTCATTCATTCATGCCTAACTCAATGTAATGGTTCCAAAATTTCTAAATCAACCATTTAATTGTAATTAGAACTTGTACTTCAATCTTATTTTCATAGCAGTATACAGGCCTTATTTATAGGATACATCTTCCACTTTCTCATATACTACTTACATCTCAAGCCTTGGGCAATATACATCTCATGAGCATATATATATATCCACTAGGTTTGTATATATCATATATATTTCCAAACCTTATTGTATAAGTAACCATGATATATATATATATATATATATATATAGCCTTGGCAATATTAATTTGATGAACATATGAATATATCTATGTATCCCTATATTATATATATTCATGTATAAGTTCAAAGTGTTATATATATTACACATACTTTAAAATAATCCCTTTTATATATATATATTTTTTTCATACCTCTGCTGCGTAGTGACAAATGGAAAATTTTGATCTGCTGCGTAGTGATCAATGTAAAATTTTGATACCATTTGTAACACCTTTAGTTAAGGGAAATTTCTTTTTTTTCTTCATATACTTGACTAATTAAGTTCAAAGGTGGCATTTATTTCCCTTCATATCACTTCATTCATATAATCTATATATATATTGTTACATATATATATATATTATATTAATATTCAATATCCTACCCATCGAATATCCAATATTAATATTCAGTATTATATTAATACCTTTTATTTTTTTGAGTTTCCCATATACTCCATGCATATGCCTATGTATTTATATATATATATAGAGTTAATGTCCTTATATAGGTATGTTTAGAGTTCACTCTATGGATCTATTTCTCACATATGTTACTTCCATTCTAATAAAATTATAGATATAGCTATGTCCATATCCACTTTAATAACACTTAGAAAAGGCGCACTTCGATATTTATATATTTCATATATTTGTCGATACCCCTTTTTCTCTAACATTTTTCTCATCCTAATAACATTTGACATTCCAACTAAATTTCTTGATCCCAAATTTAGTTATACATATATATATTCTCATGAGATATTTTCGTTTATAGTTTATAGCTATACCTACATATTGTCATGATATGTTTTTGTTTATAGTTTAATACATTTACCAATGGCATATATATTCTCTAAAATCCTTCCCATCACCATATTGAATATATATATTATATATTAAAATATATATAACCTCGAGTCCACCCACCAACTCGACTATCTCATTCGATACCATTTGTAACACATCCAGTTTACAAATTTTATTTTTTTTTGAATTCAGGATATTCCTCCCCTTAAGGCTTTTCACCTCAGAACACATATACCGCATATAGGATAATGGTATATATATCATACACAATAGATATACATGTATTAGATTCCTTCATAATCGATATATATATACATATGTGTTAATCCCTACCTAACACATATACTTACATAACACATATAAATTATATAAGATATTTGTATATAGCATACTCAATAAACAAGTATTAAATCCCTACATAATATGTATATACATGTGTATTAAATACTTATACAACACATATGTATATTCGGGGGTTCATATGTAACGCATATCTACATCTTTGTGTATCCATATCGGATCCTCATATACCACCGGTATTAAACAATATCCAATATCAGTCTCTATGTGCGGAAATATTTGGACAGGATGGACTTAAATTTGGCATGTGATACCATTTAACATTTGTATACGATGCATATATAAAATCGATCTATACAAATACATTATAGGCTCGGTGTATATTTTATATCCACTAGTATAACTAGGGAAGGCGCATCCGTAAGTTATATATATATCTAAGCGTATAAAAATGATTATGACGTTCATGGTGGAACAATAATTATACACATAATTCAACCTATCTCCCTCAGATTATCATCTAACACCATCGGTGCCAGATGCACAATGTACCCTTATCGTTGATTTCTGTAATATCTGGCTGGGTGCTTTATCGGTCTTATGGACAGTCAAGAACTTCCAACGGTGGAGTGATTGAATGTTATGGCACGTGTCGCCACTATACTCGCTCGCTGGTTGGGGTTAATATTTCGTGCAGGTTTTTCCGAGTTAACCAGGGTGAAACAAGTACTTCCCGCTACTGCATTTAGCTTGCGGCTCGGAAGGTCTGCGCGGGGTGTATCCCTATGACCTCCGGATGAAATTCGATAGCTAGCCCTGGCTATGAATTTAACTGGAATATACGCGCGTCCTGGGCTGGATCGCCAGAGCCTCCCTCTTGGTACCGCGTAGTGATTGCATGGGCCGCCTTCACAGGCTTCAATCCCATCTGGTTTGACAGGTTACTTGACGTGTAATAGTTGTCTGTTTCTTGGTTTGCAGGAGAAATGGGTCATCCTTGGAAGGACGCTTTACGTTGTACCTTCCTGTCCGTTTAACTCAGGACTCAGATCCACCTAGGGATTTTTCCTGCAACAGTGGGACAGGGATATTAGGGTTACGATGTTCTTTTAAACCGGAGGCCCTGCCTTCCGCTCACTCGCCGACCTCCTCTATTCGGTTTCATTCTTTTTTCTTTTTTTTTCCTTATATGCCGACTTCTTGTTTGTTGCAGGTCTCGCGCAGGCAGTGAGTCTGCCCCCCCTTCTTCAGTTGACAGAGCCAGATAACCAGCTACACTGTTAGCGCATTCGGATCCTTGTTTGATTGTTCATATTGTTGCATTCAGCTAGATTTTTTTTTCTTAACTCATTTCTCACGCGAGATTTCGGGTCCCATATCTGTACAGGTATTCCACAAGGCTACCCGGGGTCGTCTGAATCTATTTTCTGGACACATAACTCGGAGTACGGGGCCTGAGGTATCTCTCCTTCCTCAGAGATGGCCATCCGCACGACCTAAGGGGGAGTAACCCTCTACCTACAGGTAAACCCTAACTCCCTTCCAGAGATGATGATGAGTTGGGCTTAGTTTTATCGTGCCGGATTATCCCCGTTCTGTTATATATCGAACTGTACCATACTCGGTCAGATCTAATATAATTTCATGATTATAGGTTTATATTGCACTGTTCTCGGTCATCAAGTCTCCAAGGCAATTAAAATTTCTTAAGTTCTTAATTTCGGCCATGTTGCGATCTGGCCTGCTGGCGATTGTAAAATGGTGTCATAGGAGGATAGGATACCAACTGTCTATGTCGGTAGTCCATCTCCCCGACCCACAGCTACACACAGTTACATCTTCACCCTACTGTTTTTGACCTATGCAATAATCTCTTCAGTTGTTACAGAAATCTACTCACTCTTTCCTGCATTCTTGCGCGACGGCGGGGTTGGAGTGGCGTATGGTCTGTAATTTTGCTCACGGGTTTTCTTATGTATATATGTATACCAACCACTGGTTACCCAACCTTTGATTTTTGCTCTCGGCAATTACATGTCTGAAATCGTCATTTTTACATGCAAGAATTACTGGTTATCTAGAAGAATTTCAAGTTTTACATGCCAGTATCTTTATTTGCAGTCGAACCTAAGGGCTCTAGGCCTCAGCAATATAACTTTATTATACCTATACAAATATACACTTCTATTTATATATATCATAGATCTGTTCGTCCCTTTCTTTCTTTTTTTTGCATGTTTGAACCTCTATATATATATATATATGTAGCATATATATACATCAAACATCCTGTTTGTAAAAAAAATCCTGTTTGCAGCTCACCAGATTTGCTGTCGACTTCACAGGTTGCCAACAAGCTGATGTACCAGATTTTCCGCCTCACCAGATTTGCCGTCGACTTCACAGGTTGCAAACAAGCTGACCGCCTCACCAGATTTGTCATGAATCTGGTTCGCTTCTGCCATCAACTTATGCAGGCGCGCATGCTATCAGCGGCTTAAGTTCATCTTCTCGGCAATGAAATCGCCAAGGGTTTCAATTTGCTGAATTTGGAGGATTTGGGATGAAATTGGTTTGATTCCGATGCGAACTTACCTTCTCATTCTCATGCAGAGATCATGCCAGTGGTACTTTCGGCATTCTTTTTGCACGCTGACGTGCAAATTGCTAGTTATATACTCATATAAACCATAAGGTCGATCGAAAGATTCGTCCATCTCTTGGCGCCATCAAGGTTGTTTATTGGTGCTTTTATTTTGAAACCATTATTGTCATCGTGACTCCGCTGTTTGCTTTCTTGTATATATACCATAGTTTAAGAGTGGGTATAAAGATCAAATGCGCCTCCACTTGTTTTAATGCTAATTCCCTTTGATAGCTATACGTTTGGTGTTAGGCTTATATAGGTGTTCGATTATGTTTAAATGAAGATGCGTTATACTTTGCAAGGTAGTATAGTATATCTACCTATGTCGTATACGCCAATAATGCTCTTTAACAATCGTTTCCACTTTATTTCCATATCTACACACACTTTTTAACAATAGTTTCCACTTTATTTCTATATTTACACCTACTTTTTAACAATCGTTTCCACTTTATTTCTATATCTACACATACTTTTTAACAATCGTTTCCACTTTATTTCTATATATACACCTACTTTTTTTAACAATAAGTTTATGATATAGTATGTGTAGGGTGAAAGTTTATCGCGCGGCTTTTATTCTTTCTTGGAGAGGGAACTACATATACTCGTATAGTTTTATTAGAGATTTTTCACCATAGTTTCAAAAATTCTACTAGGTTAAATGAGTTAATGTTGCAAATGCCGATAGAGTTTCAATATGCAGCACTACGTTCGTCTCTCTTTCCGCGGTTGCCCCCTGGTTACACATTTGGGGACCCCTCGTAACACGGTTGTTCTTAACACGGTTACTGTTCCTCTGCGCAGGGGTTGAGTTACCAATCGTTCATCTCCGGACTTATTTGTAGAGATGTGATACTACTTAAGTATTATGGCACGAACTGGTTTACCTCTGCGCTTATTAGAGTTTAGGGTTTTCGAATGCTATTGGTTTAAATTAATTCCATGTAGTCGAAAAATTGATTTTTCTGTTGACTAACTAATGTTCCGACACTCATTACACCCGGTGAGATGTCGTTTTGTTTTCATTTACTTGCTGTAACGTAAGGCTCGTAAGCGCTAGAGTTAAGTAGATTTAATAGTAGAGATATTTTAATTGCAACCCCCTATCATTATCGTGCCCTTATATTGGGGTTACGGGTTCGTTTTGGATTTTTCTTATACATCATAGTTTAAAAGTACGTATAGAAGTAAAATGAGCATTCAATTGTTTTAACACTACTTCACCTTCATATATATTTTTGATATTAGGATTATATAAGGATTCGAACGCACTTATATGAGGGTGTCTAGCTCTACAGGAGATCATTGGGTATGGAAATGGATTTCAAAACCTAAAATAAAAATAGATCTATATTTTTTTTTTTTTATGGTGCAATGAGCATACAACATACAATCTAGAGTTCTTACTCAAAGTCTCTATTTTTCTTTGTGAAATATACCTTTATGTAGTCCATCATGCTTGGCTAGAGAATCTTAATTATCCACTCACTCCTTTACTATGATAATTAATTTCTATGCTACCGTTTTGTCACTAAGTAATATATAGTTTAGACATGAAATCCACACCCATATAATTGATAGTATGCTCATCTAGAATATAAGTTACTTTTCTTATTTTGAATACCATTAAAATCATTAGAATGCTCATACATGCAGTCTATAAAAGTTATAAGAGGGAGAATTCCCATGGTTGTAATTTAAAACTGGTATCTTACTTTCTATCTAGCTGCAACTGTATATATTTTCAGTGCTACCACAATATGTATATATTTTCAGTGCTACCAAAATATGTATATATTTTCAGTGCTACTAGGGTGTGTGAGCACATATCTTGCCCAATTTTTTGAACTTTGGGCTCCGATACCATTTGTCACGTCTCCCAAACCCCCTTTTTTCTTTTTTTCTTTTTTTAATGGGATTCTGTTATTATTTAATAACAACCATTATACCTCATGATTACTCCTCCTAAATTTCTTAACTCCTCTTCTATAAGAGGTTCATTTTACTCCGAATGAGATTCAACATGTCTCTCTTAAGGTCTATATTCGCCATGAGTATTTTGAGGATAGATTTAGTTGGTTGGAACTTAATGTTCAGGGGTACTGGTTTGTTAACATCTTCTGTTTATACACAAAGAAATTTAATACTCCTTTAAAAGATAGCCATCTATATCTTTACATAGTTATTATATTGGCTACTCAATTGCTCTATCATCTCAACCCTCATTATTACCATGTACTCATCTCTACACTCAACCATTTCTCTCTACTGTCAATAGCTGTATTTTCCATTACATAATTTACTGAAACATTAATCCATCTAACAGGGCATACTGCGACTTAACATACAATTCATACATTCCATAATGCACTATAACATTGAAATCCCATAATTTGCATAAAGGAATATAACATCAAAATTTTACAATTTGCATAAAGGAATATAACAGCACAATTTCATAACACAGGGACACATTTAACACAGACTTACAAATATCTCAAAATGTACGCATGCACTCTCTACCATGACTTGTCCTCCCAACCTTAGAATCCTCTTTATCTCCCAGGATTCACCCCCGAGCAGAGATCACCTCCCAGCACAGATCAACCACTAATCTGTCTAGGATCAGCTTATTTAAGCTCATACCCCACAGCATGTTTCTAATTCTGCGTCCAGAATAGCAGGATGCTTTCTTTCCTGTTTAGCCTAGGCTTCCCCTCTTGGGGTTCCTTAAAGCTGCTTTAAGCTTTTCCTAAGCTTTTCCAGCTTTTCTCACCTCTTCCCAACTACTCCTCTTCATTGGGGAAATTTAGATTTCTCCTTAAATCTAAATAAATTTCTTTCAAGGATTTTTTGAAAGCTTTTTGGGGATTTGTTTCCTTATCCATCCTCATGGATTTTGGCAAGTGATCTCAATTCTCTTTTTGGTCATAGTGCATACATAATATTTTATTTATTTTTCATAATTACAAAATTAACCACATCCACACAATAATCATCCACTGGGGTCCACTCCCCTTTGGATTTATGTTCCAATGTCTCATTTGAAAAGCATAGAACTTGGGGGTGTTACAGTTGCCTAATCCAAATGGCATCACTAGCTATTCATAGAGTCCTTCATTCGTCTTGAAAGCTGTCTTCCACTCATCCCCTTCTCGGATTCAGATCTGGTGGTAGCCACTCTTCAAGTCAATCTTCGAAGAATATGCTGCCCCACTCAAACAGTCCATCATGTCATCCATTCTCGGTAGTGGAAACCTGTACCGAATCGTAATCTTGTTAATAGTTGTCGAATCTGTACACATTCGCCATTCGCCACCTTTCTTAGGAGCTAATACTATCGGAACTGCACAGGGACTCATACTCTCTCTGATTAGTCCTTTATCAAGCAATTCCTGCACCTGTTTCCGAATTTCTTCATTATCTTTCGGGCTCATACGATAAGCTGCCTTATTTGGTAAGCTAGCTCCTGGTATAAAATCAATACAGTGGCTGATACCTCTCTCGGGGGGTAGCTCATCTGGAAGATCATCCACTATGATATCTCTAAAATCCTGCAACATGTCTTGAAACTCCTTAGATAATTCTGAAATCTTTGTGTGCAGTACCACTGTTCTTGGCCTTCTCACCACAGCAAAATTCACATCATTGCTTTCGATCTGTTTCAAAAACTCTTTTCCACCCATCAGCAGTGCTTTTACTCCACCAGCTTCTGTTGTACCTTCCTCTTTGATGGGTACAAGCATGTGCTTGATCCCATCTTTGACAAACTTATAGCAGTTCATTTTTCCGTCATGAACTACCTTTCTGTCAAACTACCAGGGCCTTCCTAACAGTATATGACAGACATCCATTGGCATAACATCGCAGATAATTTTGTCCTTATATCTGCCTATCTGGAACTCCACCTCACACTGTTCATCAACTAATAGTTGATTCCCTTTCTGCAGCCACGACACTTTGTAGGGAGTGGGATGTTTCAGCTTTTTCAGTCCCAACTTCTCCACCATTTCCGTGGCCACCAAATTATCAGTACTTTCGCTGTCAATGATCAGTTTGCAGCACTTTCCCTGTGATTTGAAAACTGTCCGAGATAAAGCCTTCCTCTGATCTGGTTCCGCAATCTCTTCTGCTGGTTTTATCAACACCTTTCTCAGCACCAAGGCTTCCCCTGTTTCTGGTGCATTTTCCACTTCCTGAGGCGGTGTTTCTGCTTCCTCAGGCTGGGCAACATAAGCTCCTCTCCCACCTGCTGATTCACCTTCAGGACATTCATACAATTTGTGCCCCCATTTGTGGCACCTGTAGCATTGGACAGTTCCTCTGCCCCGACCATTTCCTCTCCCTCGCTGGGCTGGTCGTCCTCCTCTAGTGCTGTTGTCCTTTTCTTCTGTCCCTGCAGATTGGGAGCTACTGCCTTCTTCATTGTAACCTGTGCCTCTGCCTCTACCAAAAGCCTTCCCTTTCCCTCTACCAGATCCACCTCCTCTTCTGGCATTCTTCCTGTTTATTTTCTCTTCTGCCTTCAAAGCAAACTGGTATGCTTTATCTAGAGTTCTAGGTGAGAGAATACCGATTTCATCTAGTATCTCCCCTCTTAGCCCATTCACGAACCTTGCTGTCTTTTCTGAGGTATCTTCCACATACCCCGCCCTCAAATTTAACTTATAAAATTCTTCGGTATATTCCTTAACCGTCATTCCCCTTTGTCTCAAGTTCTGTACTTGCCTGTACAGTATAATTTGATAATCCTTAGGCAGAAACTTCTCTTTTAGCTTTGCCTCCATTCTGGCCCACTTCTTTATAGGTTGTTTATATAGCCTTTTCCTTTCTGCCTGAACACTGTCCCACCACAAGGACACATGTCCTTTCAACTTGGTGGCAGTGAAATTCACTTTTTTGTCCTCACTGGTTTCTTCAAACTCAAAATATTTGTTTACTTCACTCAACCAATCCAATAACACCTCCGCCGACAAAATTCCGTCATAAGTGGAAAGCTCATGCTTTGGCTTATGACTGGATAACAACACTGATTTCAACAGTCTGAGTTCAGGTGTCACCCCTTCGAATTCTTCTGTTGGTTCTGCAATATCTTCATCACTGTCATCCGCTGGATCTCTCCTCCCCCCAGCTTCTACTGCTGCCAATATTTGATTCAAAATTTGAATCTCTTCGTGCAGTCCCTCTTCTGCTGCTCTTCGGACTGCTCTTCCTCTTCCTCGTCCTCTTCTACCAACTTCCATCTTCTCGTGACTTCAAACTTTTCTCCGATACCACTTGATGGGTACGCGCCAGCCCACACCCCAAATTCACTGTTATAATTTATCAACTGTGTTTGAACAAATGTCAACGTATTAATACTTGTCACTGTTATATCATATACAAGTTGTCTGTGCAAATGCCAACGTGTTATTACGTGGCGTTACATTAAAACCATAAGTTGATACATATCGTGCAATGGATAAATAAACGAATATTTAAACCTAGATTCTCGGCCTCCGTATGATTTGGTTACACCGCCGGTAGGTCTGCATTTACTCTTTAGTTAATGCTCCAGCTCGATGGTAGTGCCTTCGTTTTTCTCGCCTTAGGTTTTGTTGCCAGTTCATTTGGTGGTCATTTTGTTTGGTGTTGTGCCTCCGCGTGAGGTCTGGTCTCTCTGGTGACTTCGTGCCGAAGTCCTGACTGTCTGTGCAACTTTTTGGCGATGGTGGCTGGTTTTCGTTGCAAACTCCACTCAGTTATTCCGCTGTTTCGAAAGGGGTTCAAAACTTGCCCACTGTAATTGTTTATTTCCTTTTTCTGAAAACCCTGCTCTCAATATTTGGGTTTCTTCTGCATTTTAAATTTCGCACAGGTAATCTCATCCTTTGTTTATGCACAGGTTTTTTGTTTCAAATGTAATGTCCACAGGTTCTTTCAACTCCGTCCGACACGCAACTGGTAAGCTGTCTCTCCCTGATTCATTCACTGTTTCATTTTTTTCATATTCTGACCGCTCGGCTCCTTGTGAGTAGGTCTGGCCGATTCTTGGAAAAATGTTGCTCGTTCAGTCGAATTCTTATGTATTATGTATCCTTTGCAACTTTTTTATTCAAACCCTCTCCTTGCTCTTAATTCGGAATGTATGCATTCTTGTGGGTAGTTGAACTGACTCCGTCCTCTGTTCTCTGTGCAGGTGAACTGTGGTTTTCGACAGTCCAATGTCCAGGGTGGCTTTCACGACGCGCTCTTCACGGGTAGAATCAATCCATATTCTACTTTTGTCTTCTGCTATACTTTTCCGAAGTTACACAGGCTTTTTGTTTTCCTCCGCTGGGTCTTAGGGTTTTTCTTTCCGAGAGCAACCTGGGGTTGCTATGTTGTTCTCCATTCAATTTGTTTTTTCTGGGCTTGGAAAAGTATCCCACTGTAACTTAATGGACTGTATGGTAGTCGACCTTCTATTTTCGGAAGGGTTCCAAATTTAAAACCCTAACTGTAATTTTTGTCTAACTCGAATGGTTTTGGTATTTGTAATACATTCAAAGCAACTTTTATAATATTTGGACTGTAAATATGGATGTTTTATCTATTCAGCAGAATTTCAATCATTTCTTTTCTTTTCAGCTTGCACAGAAAGTATATCGTTACAAGAATAGTTACCTGTGATTTAAACCTCCTTCGTGTATTGTATGACTTGTTCGCTCTCTGTCTCCGTGTTTTCACTTCGCGAAACGCTTGATTGTTTCACTGTCGAACTGGAACACCTGTCTTGTAAGGAAACAACTATGGTACTTTGATGGCCTGCCTATAGTGCTACAGTTATTCACTAAATATCATGATTGCCTGTCATTGCATGTTTGAATCAACAGTTTGTCAACATAATTGCAGGTTTTAAATAAACAAATTTTTGTAACTCATAAGAACCAACAACACGGATGGTCTGCTTAAATATGGTATTGTTTTTTCTATTCCTTCTCTTTCTTTGACAGTTTGCAGAACCCCTGTCTTGTGACCTTCTTGTTCTTTTTGTATCCCAGTGACAGGAAAATTCGTTACCAGTTGGTAACTGCCCACTGTTGGTTACACAGTTACATTGTCCACCTTATTTCTATTTTTACTTTATCACTAACGAATTTTAAAATAACCTAGTAACCCACTACAGTTTCTTAATGAAAATTAAAATAAAAGTAAGTTATACTAAAACAACCCCTACTGACAACTAATCCTCTAATCAAGAAAAGACAAGTTAAACATGGACAAGTTCAAAGACCTGTAAAATAACACATCACCGAAAAAACATGAAAACCTGTTGTCTGTTTGCCTCCCTAGTCGGATGCTCTTGCATCAAAATCTAATACAACTATTGCATGCAAAGAACCTTGTTCCTTTATGATTCTATATGAAAGTTGCTCATGCTTTGCTTACAGGAATTTATCATAGATAGCCTCTTTTATGCATAAAAACTACGCAATACTAACAAGGTTAACTTAACCTTTAATATACCTAAATCAAAATGTTGACATAATCCATCTAGCAATGTATTATATTTAAGAGGTTATTCTCTTTAGCCTATATTTATTTTCAAGAAAGAACTTGGATTCCTTTTCACTTAACACACAAGTACGAAATCCCTTTTATAGAAAAACAAGCTTCCTATCTTTTCTTAAACAAGATATATATAAAGGCAAGCAAGTTTACTTATTTATGTTTTACTACTGCTCACACCCTTCAAGATACGTACTAGTAATCTTTTCAAGACTCACAGGGGTTCTTATCAGCAAAACTAGCATAGTAGTTTGGTCTTTTACCATGGTATATCTTTCTAAAAGATTATCATATTAGCAATGCTTTATTACTTTCCAAAAGAACTAACACAATCTTGCATATTAAGTAAAACCACATCTTACTTTACATTTGTCTCTTTTAGTCGCTAGATTCACATGCAAGAATTATTTCAAAATATACTTATTTATTTCCCAGAAAAATCAAATGTATATTAGTTAAATTTTCAGAGAAACACGCACATGTTTCATTTTTCAAGAAACCAAATTCCCATCTCCTTTCATGAAAACTTCAACATAACAATGGAATTCTTATGTACATGGAAAATACATATCCTTTTTTAAATAAACTCTAACTCAACAGATATTTACTTTGTAAGCAGTGTATTTTCCATAAATGCAATAACTAGTGTTTCAAGAAAAGAAAGATAATAATACTTATCTCTTGAAACTCTTTATTCGACCTGGATTATAGATGCGATGCCTTCCTTCACATACGCACTTTTCATCTCAGATCTCCCAATTTATTTTTTCTAAATCCCAAAGCTGCCAGTTTTTGAACCTTTAGCTCTGATACCACTTGTAACATACACCATTAACTTCATAGGGAAATGTAAGGAGTTAAAAAAAAAAATTATACAAGTTACTCATCATTACATAGAATGTTTAACAGTTCACAGTGTAATATTATAAATAAGAATAGTAAACTCCTTAACCCTTAACACCTCCATTATACTATATTAACTTAATACTATATGATGTAACCATCCATTCATCTCATTACTCATATAGTCATCACATAATTTCCATTATCAACATCATAACAAGAAAGGAATCAACCTCATCATCTGGACACAATAATCAATCACATCATTGAACACCAATATACCCTAGAAACCCCGTAGGGTGAAAACTGGCAAACGTTTAATTTTGTTATTAAACGCTCGTGAGGGTGTTCAGCCCACCACTCAATGGCTTATAAGGGAGACCATCCCTTAACCATCGTTTATATAATATTACAATGAAATATGAAAATATCTAGCTTAAAGCCATTACAATAAATATGATACCATTTACCCTCTGGTCTTCACATCTTTAGATCTTCACATCTTGGTGGCATGGATGTACCTATAATGGACCATCGTACATTGGACCTTCCTGCAACTTGCACTCATCTGCATGAATATTAATCATTTACCTGCCACCAGGACAAGCATAATTTTCCATTGTACATGACAAGCATAATATTCCTTTGTACATGTCACCATCATTCCCTACTATGATGCCTTCAACATAAAATGATGTCAAGATTCATAAATCAATCATTTCACATATCTGTACTATAGAATTTTCTCCATCTACTCATGTATATTTATGACAAGCAAGTAAAGTACCTTGTCGTTCGCTCTTTAACGACACATACCTCATACGTGCTAGTTATAAGTCATTACAATAACTAATGTTTCCGCCGCAATAGCACACATTCCTGCAAGACAATGGCTACATCTCCCAAGCCTTTCTTTAAAATAGACTAATACATCAGTTAAGATATTTATGCATGTGATTTACATACATTTTAATAAAAATAGCTAACCCATAAGCTATTACCTTTAGTGCATGGTATGCAAGTTACCATAACAATTGTTTCTTCCATGCATGTGAATGCATACCGGTTCCAAAAGACTCTCCCTAAAGGAGTGCCTTCACAACGAAGCGCAATACTCGACATAGTTTAATACTACAAGCTATCGTTCTACATACCAAAAATGTATATTATTTTTCAATAAAAGCTAATACATATGTTGCATGCGTATGCATGATCTTCCTCCCAAAAGGAAATCATAATCATGACAATATAAAAGTAATCACTTAGTCTGTTCATCTAAGGAATATAACTGATTAGTCCCTTTAACCATGAATTTATTAAATAACTTAATTTTACCAACACCATGGTAAACAATCTATAGATTTATTAATTGACTAATATTTGCAAACACCATGGTAATCTACCCATGGTTTTATGAAATAATTAATCTTTGTCAACACCATGTAAAAACTACCCATGGTTTTATGAAATAATTAATCTTTGCCAACATCATGGAAAAACTACCCATGGTTTTATGAAACTATCCATGGATTTATTGAATAACTAATATTTACCAATGTAATATCATTAGTTGATAAATCTTGTTTGTATCTCACATATTTTAAATATATGCATATGTTTTTCCTATCTATATGCATTAAATACAATGTATAGAGAATATGAAAACATGCATATTTATCCAAACATGCATGAAATAAATACACACAATAGACACATGCCTATTTTAGATATGCATACATTTCAAACGTCTCAATATAAGGTTACCAAAGCCTTAATCTCAATATGTCCACCAAAACATATTTTCACTTTAAGAAAAAAAATTTCAACTTATTTCCCTTGAATTATTTTCTCATATATTTACCCACCTTGATATGGAAATAAGTTGTAAATGAAGTGAACTATATAGTTCAAGAGTCACTCTCTTCAATCTATTCAAGAAAAATACTTTGGACTTGTTATCACTTCATAATTTAAATGAGTACAAAGTCTCTTTTAAAATAAAAGCATTCATCTTCTATTTTCTTACTTATGTAAATTATTTTTATTAAAGAGTTACCCTCTTTAACCAAATCAAGAAAATCTCTTTTAAAAATAAAGTATCATAACTAACCCTTATTTGAGCATAAGAGCTAGATAAACCTTTTTAAATAGTAACAAAGTTAACATGCAACCTTTGCAAACCCTTGCAAAGGAATTAACAAAATGGACTTATCTTCTACTCCCAAGATAAATACATTCATATGAAAATAGTCAACAGTAACTAACGAAATACCATTTTCTTTGTATATGAGAAAGATCATTAGTATTTCTATTTTCTAATAATCTTTTTGCAGAAAACTATATAATATATAATATTTATTTACATCTTTTAACGCACTAAAAAAAGACTATGTAATAAAGCGAGTAAGCCAAATTCACCTTTCTTGGCAGTCGATTCTCATTCCAGTCAACTCTTATCAAAGAAAAGGAATTAGCACCATCTATATTTAATCTTTTCTTATATATTTTAACTCACAAAGAGAAAAACTATTTAATAAGGAAAGTAAGCCAAAAAAATCACCTTTCTTGGCAATCCACTCTCATTCAAGTCGACTCTTATCAAAGAAAAAGAATTAATGCCATTTATATATAATATTTTCATATATCTTATTTTCACCAAAAATTATATAATAACAATTAGCAAATATTCTAATCACTTACCATACACCCATTTGAGCCACGACTTGAACATAGCAACTTAAAAAAAATACACTGACCGCATAAAAAGAAATGGTCAAATAAGCATGTCCGCCACAAGCAAAGGCTTCACCTTGCTTCTGCGATCGAATTGGGATGACACAGAGCGAAGTACAACTCTTTCTTGGAAAAGATTTCCATAGGCGGATCGAGCCGTGCGAGAATATGGGGATACTGAATTGGAAGCATCTTCTCCCACATGTAGTCCGAATTGTCGACCGACCTGAATGTTTGATTGACAGCGCTGAGCCTGCAAACATCTTTGGCTGTGGTGAAAGAGAGTATATGCAATATGCAGCTCTCTGGAAAATTCCCCATTCTCATAGTCATCCCTTTCCCTTTCCCCCCTCGATTTAGTTAGCAGAACCCCCTTTAATAGGCAACACCATTATTCATTTCAACCGATTCAAGAATTCGGTTTTCAACCAATTCTTGATTTAAAACAGTTAAAGTTAAAAATGAATTTACCATATTAATTTACATAAGAATGGTTGTTACATAAAACAAAATGTTAATAGGAAAAATGCAAGACCATAATTAAATAGAGGAAGGAATATATCGTAACGGAAAGAATTGACACTTTGTGAACTTGAGAAGATTAAGAATGTTGAAGATCTATTAATTACTAATTCAAAAGGGAAAGCCAACCCTAAAGAATAATAATTAAAGTAAAGTAAAATATTTTAAGTTGAAATAGATAAAGGTCAAATTAAATTAAAATTGTAAAAGAATAAATTAAAATGACTATATTTAAAAATTCTTGTGAAAAGGATTAAGGTGAAATTAAAAAGGTAATAAAGTGAAAGAAATTAGAGTGGTTAGAAGGTTGAATTATTTGTAAAATTATTTAAAATGGTAAATATTTTGTTAAAAAAAATTAATAACAAAAAAAATTAAATAATATTTATAATAAAATTAGTTGAAAAAATAAAAAGTGATTTAAGAAGGAAACAATTGATTAAGAAAGTAAATGTTGAAGAATGAGATGGATAATAATTTTATTTAAAAAAAAACAACAAAAACCCATAAATGTTAAAATTATTTTTAAAATTAAGAATTAAATTATAATGAATTTATAAAAATAATATATTAAAATTATTTTGTAATAAATAATTTATTTATAAAAAATAATTTAATAAAAAATAATTTTTTTTTCCATCCTCCACCGATTTTATAATTTAAATATTTATATATAGAGTAAAAAAATGTATTTATTTAATTATTTTAAAATTAATTTTACATAAATATTTTAAATTGAATTTTTGTATTTATTTTAAAATTCTACTTTACGATTTAATTTTTTGGCTTTAATATTATTTTGTAAGTCTTATAATATTTTTAGGTTTTATGATTAATTTCTTCAGTTTATAATATAAATTTGTTGGGTTTATTAATGGAAGGGTTCCTATTTGGAAGGTATAACATTATTCATAGGTTTTATAATATTAATCTTATTATTTAATGTAATTTTCAAATGCAACAAGAAATTCTAGTTTCAACTTTGTCTTTTTGAAACTAGTTTAAAATTTAAATTTCTATTTTAGCAGAATACTTGGAGGAAGTTAATTGAGGTGACATGACTTTTATCACTCACTTAACTCATTTAATTTGAATTGGACACACTGAGTTCAATATGATTTATTGCTAATTTATAGCAATCTATTTCTGTTAAGTTGACTTATTATGAGTTAAAATAGTTCCAATTGTTGGAGAAACTAGTGGAAGGGATAGTTGTGTAGTGTAATTTTTGCCACACTGATTAGTCATCTAGTTATATCAATCAACCCAAAATAATTGATGCATGTAGAGAATTCTGTTTACCCAATTGAGATTGGAGTTCAAGGGTAGTATCCTATCATTTGTAAACTAATCCAAGTTGAGAGCTTGGAGGCTTGAAAATTTGGCTATATCTTGGTAAGGTTCAGTGAGAAGCATATTGTATTCATCCATATTATTTGATTAATGCAATACAAACAGTAAGGATTTTTCATCAGTTTCTTTCCACTAAATAAACCTATGTGTATGTGTGTTGAACCTTGATTCATGTTAATAATTTGTGCTCTTGATACTGAATTTACTGCCACGCATCAGTAGAGTAGCTTCTAGTCTTGTGATTTAGTAAATTTCGTGAGAAATTTAGAATCTACAAATTAATTTCTACATGGCATCAGAGTTAGATTCACAGTAGAGAATATATTTTGGAGTTATCATATATGTGTTACAGGTTTTCTACTTAGCTGAGAAGATGACCTTGAATGGACTCAGGCTTGAGTATGCATTGGAACTCATCACAAATTTTGTGGCATGGAAGAACCACATGGAGGCATTATTGGATAGTAATGAGTTTCTAGAATACATCAAGTTAGATGTAGCAAAAAACCAAGCATATGATGCCCAAAATCTTGCTCAACGGAGGAGGGATTTGGCGAAAGTGAGGAGAATCATATTGGAGGGAGTTTGGGATCATATTGTCTCGAATCTCCATAGAAAAGAGTCTTTTTTCTATGTGTAAAACATAGATACAGTTGTTAGAGAACAACAATGACCACCAGAAGTTGGCAATCAACAAAAAGATTCAAACTATTAACATGCAAACTAATGACACAATTCCAAATTACTTGAGCATGTTTACACAATGTCGTGATCAAATTGGTGGGGTCAGTTTTAATGTGTTTGAAGAAGACTTGGTAGCTCTATCCCTTTTGTGCCTTCCCAATATTTGGCATAGTTATCAAGATTCTATAAATTGTAGAGAGAAACTACCAACATGGGAGTGCCTATCGTGTGACCTAGTGAAGGAGTAAATAAGCGGAACAAGAGATACGAAACTTCATCCAAGATCGAGGATGAGGAAAACTACTGCTTGGTTGGAAAGGAAAATAAAGGGAAAGGGAAGAAATCCCAATCCAAATCAAAATTTAGTCTGAGAAAGAAGAAAGACATAATTTGAGATCCACATATGATATATTTTTAGGTGCATCTCTTATGTTGTGATTTAAATGTTTCTTAAAGTGTTAATTTTGCTATTTATATGAAGTATCACTATTCTTCTAACAATTTAAATAAATATCAATAATAACCTCAAGTGTTAATTCTCCTATTTATATGAAATATCACTGCTCTTCTAACAATTTAAATAAATATCAGTAATAACTTGAATATAAATTTTGATATTATTTACATATTAAATTTTCTATTTATATAAAATATTGTAGCTAATCTAATAATTTAAAATATAAACATAAAATTTGACATCCATGAATACTCCATAAAGATTCATGGCTAGTTAGTTTATTGAAATTTCCCACCTACTCTTAATAATTATACTTGTGAAATTATATTTTTTAATGTTATATTATTAATAGAAAAAATATTATTAATATTTAAATAATATTAATATCTATGTTACGCACAGCTCAATTAACCAGTACTCTGAAAATGAAATAGAAATTTGAGATTCAAACTCTGATACAATTAAAAAAAACTCTATCTTATCGTCATTAAAATAAATTTTGGTTTTAGGGGTTAAAAACGAGAAATCGATTCGTCAGCACCTGTTAAGAAATATGCAGTCTATTATGGAAAAATACGAAAAAATACATCAGCAAGGCACGCTTTTCCACCCTGATTTATTTAATGGTATGAATGATTATTTCAATTTGTGTTCCATTCAATTGCAATAATATTAATCTACGTCCACAGAAGAATATACGAGAAACATAAAAATATATGCTAGTGGGAAGTTTTCGGGTTTTATTAAAACGGAGGCGTCAAAATGGAATGTCATGTTAGTAAATACGATATGCTGATGCGTGCTTTCCAGCGTTAAAGGAAGTCTGAAAACTCTTCATTAACTCTCCCTTGCCATTTACCTTCTTCCGCTGCTCCTTTTCTTGGCGAGTGGGTGGACATCTCGGAACATAAATGTTGCAGGCAGGTCTGGGAGATAGCCGCGCTTCTACAAACTTATGTGAAGGTGGCGGTTTCGGGACGTTACGGTTGGGCTGACCATTTTCAAGTGATTGCCACAATCTTAACCCTCCTATTGCTGCCGCCGCTTCATTCGAAGAGTGAACAGTAATGCTTTTATCGGTCATCAGCTGCCTTTGCCTGCTCGTGGCGGAGACTTCTTTAAACGACAGTGAGAGTAAAAATTACATGAACAGACACGTCGGTTTTAAGTTTCATGGGCATTGGCATTATCATTCTACTTTTGTGATTTAAAAGAAGATATCTGTGTAATGGTAAACCCTAACAGCTGAATGGTCGGTAGGTTAACGATGATGTAATTAACAAAACAAACACAGCTATAAAACCCCAGAAACGTGAGACAAGCTCACTCAACACAATGAATTCAATTGCTCAATTACATCACACTTATATAGGGAACTGCACTCACCTAATCCTCCTGAAGATGAGGAAACAAACCTGAATATGTGCAACCAATTCCTAATTACACCCTCTCGTTCAACCACTCACAACTAATTCTATTTCTGCATTATTCTCACATCCTCCCTTAATGGAGAAATGGATTTTCTACAATACCTAACTGACTTCTAAAAACTTCAAATTTGATTTTACCAAGGGGCTTAGTAAATATATCAGCCATATTATCCTTCGTGTTACAAAATATCAATTCAATTTCATTTGACTCAATTTTCTCACGTACAAAGTGGTACTGTAACTCAACGTGTTTTGTTCTAGCATGGTAAACTGGATTATGTGCTAATTTGATAGCACTCTGATTATCACAATTGATACATGTTGAACCACTTTGCGCTTCTTCAAGATCTGCAAGAATTCTCCGCAACCAAATAGCTTCACAGGTGGCATTGTTCAAAGCTTTGTACTCAGATTCTGTTGATGATAAAGAAACAGTTGGCTGTTTCTTACTACTCCAAGATACGACCCCCGATCCAATATGAAATGCATAGCCAGAGGTAGATCGTCTGTCATCTAGATTTCCTGCCCAATCTGAATCAGAAAAACCTGTCAGTGCAACATCAGATTCATCAGTATCCATAATACCTAAATTCACTGTTCCCTTTAAGTATCAGAGAACTTTCTTTGCAGCATTCCAGTGATTTCCTGAAGGCTTAGCCATGAATTGACTAAGGATACTGACTGAGTATGCAATGTCTGGTCTGGTAGTGGTGAGATAGTTCAAACTTCCCACTAACTGACGATATAATGTTCCATCTGCCTCTTTCGTTCCATCTTCTTTGTACAACTTTGCATTCTGTTCTAAGGGAGTTGACATAGCTTTGCAATCTGTCATATTGAACTTTTTAAGAATCTCCTTAGTATATTTGCTTTGAGTGACCAAAGTTTTACCAGGCTCTCTCCATACCTCAATTCCTAAACAGTAATGCAATTCACCCAAATCTTTCATTTCAAATTCCTGTGACAACTGAACTTTAATTTCTTCAATTAACTTGTGAGCACTCCCCGTGATTATGAGATCATCCACATACAAAGATATTAAAGCAACATTTCCTTTTCCATCTTTCTTAACATACAAGTTAGGATCATTTTTTCTTTTCAAAAATCCATTCTGAAGAAAGAAGGTATCAATCTTTACATACCATGATCTCGGTGCCTGTTTCAAACCATACAATGCCTTTCTTAACCTGCAAACCAGATGCTCCTGTCCCTGTTTGACAAACCCTTCAGGTTGAACCAAATAAATAATGGAGATAATGAAACTGCTTGCGGAAGCGCTATGTATGTCGGATTTGCACTTATCGGTGAACTATTCATACATCAAATATTCACAGAGGGCCTCTTCTTTAAATAGGTGCCGGAGAGGGAGAGGAGCGGAGAAGCATCGGAGCACAGAAGGATCCGAGAAGGACGGCGAATGAAGCTTAATATTGAATTTAATTCGAATTAATTGTAGCCTGCCTCCTTTAGAAAGTCATCGTACATAGATGACACGGGAGCAAACATTTATATATGGATTGCTTAAAAATCGCCGTCTCTTACGGCGTTTATGTTTAAAGCTGTGATTGTAAGTTCATGCTATGAAGTTTATGGGCGGAATAAACGAGTGTAGAAGAGGTGGGAGTAATAGAAAAATACGACGGAGGTTGTTATGACTAACTCAACTTTGCTCACGGGAAACAGGAGTGACTATTTGAATCTTTCTCTTACGGAATTGACTACTCTTCGAAGATTACGAATGTCTGACCATAGCTGATATGTCTGACTCAATATCGCTTCTGGCCGATACATGCAGACAATTTGGCTTTTATCTCGCATGTGACTAACCGGAAGCACCCGGGAAGCATCACCGACAAACCGTAGGGTGAACGTTAGGGAGAACAAGTCTCGAGAGGGTCGACATGTCGAGATATGTTTCGTAGTATAAAAATTGTTTATGATGGTAATCTACAAAATATGACTAGAGGTCAATCTCCATATCTGAAAATTGGCTATCTTTTTTAACGAGAGAAAAGTAGCATAAGCATAGAAGATAATCTTCATGGAAATAAACATTGGCTATCTTTTAATGAGAGGAAAGTAGCATAAGCATAGAAAATCATCCCGATGGAAATGTTGTAGAAGTGTCGAAGATGCAATTTCTAAAGTACTCTGTTGATGCTTTTCTGTTATCAAACAGAAGGTAATTAGAATTATTCCTGATGTTTATAAAGGGTTTCTTAAATTAAACAGAGCATTACACTAAATAAAACATTTCTTCCGTGGTGTAAGGGCAGGGATTTTTACTCTCTTGTGTCAAAATATTATATTGTAATAATGGTTTATATATTTACTTTATAAAGGTGATAAAAATATTATATAATTATCCTATATAGAAAATATTTAAAAGATATATATATATTTTTTTAAATTTAATGAACATTATTTAAAAAAGGGAATTAGACTAAAGAAAACATATATATTAAGGAGATATGTGCAATTATATCTAAAAACATTTTATAATCTAGAATAAAAGAGATATTGTGCAATGTTACATTTAAAAATACAAAAAGAATATTTATATTTACAAATTAAAAATATAGTAATAATAATAAATCAATATTTTCAATAAAACAAAGAATTATTAATAATTTATATGTAATTTTCTATTATTTAATATGGAGTTGAGAGATATACATGTAAAATAAATTTATTGATACTATAAGATGAATAATTCATTTTATGTTTCGTTGACATATAATATTTAAAATGAAAATATATAAATAACAAATAAATATTTTAATGTTAGCCATAAGTAAAAAAATTCAACATCCATATTAAACAACATAATTTTATATCAATTTTATATATACAAAAATAAAATAATTCAGGTTAACAAATATCTCATATTTTTATTTTTCATTATGATACCCCTGTGTAATTTCTTCCATACTCAATATTGAATGATATATTGTAATGTGTGTTATAAATCAATTTTTGCAATATATGTTTAGCAAAATATTTTAACATCCAATATTGATAACAAAAAAATTTAATGTGGGTTATGAATCAAATATTTCAATATATATGTTGAATAAAGGATTTTTAATATATATATATAGATGGAAATAGAGAGGGGCTCTTTCGAATTCAAGATATGAGGGAATCAAATCACTTGAGGTGCAAACCTTTCCCCATGTTTTGTAATAAAAAACATATTTGTATCAGGAGGGATTTGATCTCTCTTTGTCGCGATAAATCCATCATTCAAATGGATTTATGTTGGTATTTATATATTTGAGGTAAATATTTCTAAATATTTGAGAGTAGGGTAAATCCATGAAGTTGGGTTACATTTTTGTGAGAATCGAGGGCAGAAAACTCTTTTTCTCAATAATTTCGCTGAACTTTTATAAAAGTTCGGTTGAACTATTATAGAGTTTAGCCAAACTTTAGAAATTAGTTCGGCCAAACTGATTCTGTTGTTTACATTCACGACGTACTGACAGCGTGGGAAAATATATTTTTCGTCGGAGATGGGAATACCGACAACAAAATTTCGGCTGAACTATTAGTTCGAACGAACTTTTAATATAATTCCGCCGAACTTTAGTTTATAAAAGCACCAATCCATACCCATTAATGGTTTTCAGGCTTATTAGCGTCTGCGTATGTTCTAATTGTGTTTCGTGCTTATCGCGTATGCGTCTCCTCTGCCTGTGTTTCAGGCTTATCGTCTATGCGTCTGCTATGTTTGTGTTTCGAGCTTATCACGTCTGGTACGTTTGTGTCTGCAGGGTCTTGGTAGAGTCTTGCAAGTAATTCATGTTGTTTTTTTCTTTGTGAAATAAGTTTATTGTGTTTTAATATTTTTTCTTTCTGTTTTAATTTTGTGGCACCTTGCTATAATCAGTTTTTCATGTTCTGCTTCAACATGGAAATCGCAACATTTTTTTGTTGTAGCCGTTAAGATATCCAACTCACTCTTTTTTGTTTCATTTTTTTTATATTTTAAAAACCAACATATTTCTATTAATATGAAACCAATGTATTTCTTCATATTGTCAAGATATTTTATGTCTCATTTAGTCTAAATCACTTAATACTTGTATATCAAATAAAGCTAACACACCTAGTCAGACTATACATACTATGGTTACATATATTCCACCTGTTTTCCAATATATATTGTTGTCTTTAATATTATTAATATTTAAATAACATTAATATCTATGTTACGCATGGGTTAGTTAAGAATAGTGCATGCATTAGCTAAGAGCGATTATGTTGACGGCTACGGTTCCGCTCACCTCTTCCTCTGCGGATGTCGAACCTTCGTTTGCTGTAGCCATGTCGTAGCAGCTCTGCCTTGCAACTCTGAAGCTACCTCTGCTCCTCAACAATGGCCAAGAGGAGATCCAACCCTCTCGAGGCCCCCTTAGTTCACCTGCTACTCCGGATGAAGCCACTAACGGCTTTTTTCATGCTCTTGATCCTCTGGATAGCCATGATTCTTCTTCCCCACTCGGGACTCATCCTGAAAGTAGCAGTGCGGGGTTTTAGATGCAGATGGAATATATTCCACCCAAAAATCGCTCTGCATCCCTAAATGCTACAACGAATATGTTCTCAAACACCAATCACAAACTAAAGGAGGAACCTCCTCACCAACATCCCCCAGGAAGACATGCATTCGAAGATATAAAAGGATCTGGCACCGAGATGCTCCAAAAAGATCCCTGGTGCCTACTCATCAGGAACATATATTGAACCACGCGCATTGAAGAACAAGAAAAAATCATCACTATGGACTCAGATTTGAATATGGGAAGTTGAGGTTTCTTAGAAAAAATCTGCCCTGCATTTCAAATCCAGATCTCTCTCCTATCGAGTAGATCCATGGTGCTTTGGGTTGGCCCAATAGAAAAAGTTTAGAATCTCATGCACACCCTTGAAAATAAGTTGGGAATCTGCACAGCTCTTCAATGACTTCTCTATGCAGGTAAATAGCTTATGCCTCTTTTCCACTCTTCTTCTGCAACATTGAAAAAGGTGCTACTTTATTTTTATCCCTTCTTTTGAGAGGAGCCACAGGAAATTCCTCCTCTGCTCCAGCTTTCTCCTACAAGGATGTTGTCCATGCAGAGCCCAAGAAAGTTGCCCAAACCCTTGAGGACCCCAAGCCTTTTCTGGTTGAAAAACTAGAGGATGTTCCCTCCATAGATATTTCCCATCCAGATCTGGTAGAACAACAACAAAAATTTAAAGAAAATGCTATTTTCCGCAGATTAAATGGACTCTGGCCTCAAACCAAGGATCTCTATGAGTGGATATTCACCAATTGGACCCACAACTGGAAGGTCAGCTTCTACTCAAAGGGTTTCTTCATAGTACTTTTCGTTCAAAACAAGCATTATCAACAGGCTCTTACAGAAGGCCCGTGGTTTTGGGGAGCAGCAGGTTTATTCATCACCCCCTTGTTCCTAGATTTTGACCAGGATTCTTGTCTCGGTTAGGCTTCCCAATTTACCAACCCATCTTTGGCACCTTTCAATATATCGAGGAATAGGAAATGCCCTGGACCACTTCCTGACGACAGATTACTCACAGTAATGCTAAGGACTATACACATATGCCAGAGTATGCGTGGAAGTGGACATCAGCAAAGGCCTGCCTGAACAAATTAATCTCAAAATAGGTGTCATTTTTTGGACACAACTCCTAGATTATGAGAATGCTACCTTTCGCTGCCGCCATTGTCACAAAATTGGGCATCTTCAGAATTCCTGCACCACCTTCCTTGCAAAAAAAAAAAGAAAACATCTCAAAAAAGTCCAAATCCAATATATGGACACCTTGTAGTCTGCCGCCCACAAAAGAATATGAATCCTCGAGTTCAGAGGATGAAGAGAGTGATGCAAAAATGGAACATACTCAACAGATGAATAACTTGTCTTCCACCGCACCTGAGCATCCTCCAAGCACGACAATCTCTCAGAAACACACTCATGAGTCTTCCTCTTCCGACACTGATAAGGAGACTCCTCCCTTAGTCAATATCAGTCTACAAGTGGTTCTAACTCATCCACACCAAGTGGGATGGGTTATAGTCAAAAAAAAGAAAGGAAAACAACTTTTCTTGGATGCCTTTGCCAAGTCTGGGTAGAGTCTGGATTTCTCTTCAAGCTCTCTCTTCATGCTTCTCAGTTTTTTGCTTGTTTCTGCTTCTCTCTTCGGGACCAAGGTTGATAGTTTATTATTTCCAGATGGCCTTCTTCTTGCTTCTCTTGTTTGTAATCACACTATGTACCATATTTTTACTCAATAGAATTACACTTATTCAAAAGAAAAATATCTATGTTATGCACAGCTCAATTAAACAGTACTCTAAAAATTAAATAGAAATTTGAGATTCAAACTCTGATACAATTAAGAAAAAGCTCTATCTTATTGTCATTAAAATAATTTTTCGTTTTAGGGGTTAAAACGAGAAATCGATTCCTCGGCACCTGTTAAGAAATATGCAGTCTATTACGAAAAAATACATCAGCAAGGCACGCTTTTCCACCCTGCTTCATTTGATGGTATGAATGATTATTTCAATTGTGTTCCATTCTATTCCAATGATATTAATCTATGTCCATAGAAGAATATACGAGAAACATAAAAATATATGCTAGTGGGAAGTTTTCAGGTTTTATCAAACCGATGGTGTCGAAATGAAATGTCATGTTAGTAAATATGATATACGGATGTGTGCTTTACACCATTAACAGAAGTTTGAAAACTCTTCATTAACTCTCCCTTGCCATCTACCTTCTTCCGCTGCTCCTTTTCTTGGCGAGTGGGTGGACATGTCGGAACATGCCTGTTGCAGGCAAGTCTGGGAGATAGCCACGCTACTATAAAATTATGTGGAGGTGGGGGTTTTGGGACGTTATGTTTGGGCTAACCATTTTCAAGTGATTTCCACAATGTTAACCCTCTTGTTGCCGTCGTCGCTTCATTTGGAGAGTGCACACTAATTCTTTTTATTGGTCATTAGCTTCCTTTGCCTGCTCATGGCAAAGACTTCCTTAAATGGTAGCGTCCTCATAAGTAAGGCGAGAGTAAAAATTACATGAACATACACGTCAATTTCTAGTTTCATGAACACTAGCATTATCATTCTAATTTTGTGATTTAAAATACGATATCTGTGTAATGGTAAATGCTAATAGCTGAATGGTCGGTAGGTTAATGATGACGGATAGTTCCTAAATAATGGAGATAATAAAACTGATTCTAGATGCACTATTTATGTCTGATGTAACACCCCCAAGTTCTATGCTTTTCAAATGAGACATTTGAACATAAATCCAAAGGGGAGTGGACCCCAATGGATAATTATTGTGTGGATGTGGTTAGCTATTTATTTATGAA